>JAKSZT010054393.1:4951981-4973326 GCA_026826555.1 Tolypeutes matacus
TATATATCATTTTGCAAATGTTTGTATGTATTGTGAGAATTTTGATTTTTACCCATAATAAAAAAAAAAAAAGAAGAAAAAAAATAAAATAAAATTAATGGTGTAAAATAGTTCAGGAGAAAAGAAAATGGTGCTGAGTAGTCATTTCTAATCTACTTCTATTTTTGTCCATGTTTTTTCTAAGTTACATGCCCAGTGAGGCCTACAAGGTTTTAGAAATACATATATATATATATGAAAAAGTTCTTGTGTAACCTCTCAGCTTTCTCAACCATACACACACAAGAAAAGATGAAAAAGCAGAATATTTGTCAAGATGATTTGATACTGTACAGATGGGCATTATATAAATACTGATACTATTGGGATATTTAAACTACTGTGGATGCAAAGGAGGACATTTTCATTTTTAACTGACATTTACTCTAGATACAATAATGATAATAGGAGTTAGCAAGACTGTCCATTTATTCCCTAAGTTAGCAGCCCTGAGTTGTACATTCCCTAGCTACATCATGAAAGGAAGTCACTTGTATCTTTTTTCTGAAAAGAGATAGAAAATAGCAATTATTTTTTGAATCTAGAATAAATTTGCTAAGAATTTGACTTGTAAAAGTGAAAGAGAGGTTGTGACTACTCTTCCTCTCATACCCAAGGAGTCAGGAAGCAAATCATTAGAATGATTTGGAGGAGAAATTTTAAACAAGCAAAAGAGTTACAAGTCAGTCAGGAAGTAATAGGTTGTTTGCATTGACTGGGTGAGGTGTCAATATTTTTGGTACATATAGTTTGAACAAGACAGTGGGTCCTTGTTATATAGGGTAAATTGCTTAGTATTTCAAATACCCCTTCAACTTTGTGGAGAAAGTGGTGATAAAGTTCAAAGGTGGCATGTTGTACCTGACATTCAGCTATGGCCACAAGTGTGTACTTATCAGCCTACCATTAGAATCCTGGATGGGTTTCCTTTCACAGGTTCAGTCTCTGGTTTGGCAGAGCTGCCACCTAGTATGTCATCTACTTCAAATAAAAAATATTCTGCTGCTGGGAAGACTATTTTAACTTATAGACTATAGTTATCAGTAATATTGTAATATTTTAGCAGCAAAGACAAAGAAGGTACTATATCAATGCTAAGGGTCAACAATAGGGGCATTTAAAGGGGTATTGGACTCTTCTTTTTGGAGTAATGAAACTTTCTAAAATGGACTGAGGTGATGACAGCACAATTCTGTGATGAAACTGAGAGCTACTGAGTGTAAACTTTGGGTGGACTGTATAAGGCAGGTGACTGTATAACACAGTGAACCCCATGGTGGATGATGGACTGTGGTTAACAGAACAAATATGAGAACATTCTTCCATGAACTATAAAAAATATACAATACTAATACATGGTGTTAATAATAGGATGGTTTGTGGGAAAAATACACCAAGTATAAGCTATGGACTATGGATAACAGTAATATTATGATGATATTCTTTCATCATTTATAGCAAATGTGTCACAATAATGTAAGGTGCTGATGGTGGGGCGATGTGTGGAAATCCTATATGCATGAATGTTTTGTAAACTCACCACTTCTGTAATTTAAAACAAAGATCTTCAAGTAATTTTTTTCAAATTTCATTCTGAAAGTTACTTAGCTTTAACCTAAAAAGTATGTCAGAAATCATGGGTTTAATGGGTTATTATAATAAGCAGAAACTTTCAAAACAAAAAATCTAGGTGTACTACCTAAAATTATTTCACATATCACCTGTGGTATGCTTACAGTACTTTGAGAACACGCTGTATAAATTAAATTTCAAAGGGAAAGGCAAAATACCTTAATATTATATACTTTAAAGACTACCCTTCTAATTTAGAATAGCCTTGTTTATATATGTATTTGCAAAATACAATACATTTGTCTGTACTTCTTAAAGGAACCCTATTACTCTAGCTTACACTTTTTAACTACTTCATTTATTATTCATTTGATAAACATTTATTTACTGTGTGCAAGTGACTGTGTATTTGCATCAAATTTGTCCTCCTTAATGATTTGGAGTCTCCCAAGCTTAGTGATGCTTTCTTCTTTGATAGATGATTGTTTTTACATTTTCATTATAAATAACTGAAAATATATTTGCAAATCCAGAGATGCCTTGTCTGTCTAGAATAGAGGATTCTTTAAGGTTTTGATTACAAATAAATGAAATTTTCAAATTGCAAAAAATTCTGCTGCCTCCATTTCCTTTGCCATAACTATCATTTATTTTCTTTGAAACACTGTGAGTTCTTGTCAATTTGTATCTCCAAATAATAAATTATATTTTATTTATAATTATAACCCCACTTGGTGCTCTCTGCCTTTAATAGGAGCTGAAGTATCTAGACCCTCCTGTTCCTGCCTCAACCCGACCAGGGAAAGGCACCTGCCTCAGGCTCAGCAAATCAAATACTCTTTCCTGGAAGCCTGATTTGAAGGGGTAGTACAGCCATGCAGACCAGCCTGTTCCTGCTGCAGAGTACTTTTCTCCATTCCTGGTTTGCAGCCCTCCAGGCTTCCTGTTTTTGAGGGCTTTTCTGCCTTCATCTCCACACTCCCACTGATGTAGTAAGCACCTCACAGCTTCCCAGACTATGCAGAAATCTTCTTGTGGGGTCCAGATAGATAGAGTCATGCAGCCATGAATTCTGACTGATACTAGGACAGTCAAAAGGACAGGAATCTCTCCTGGAGCACCTTATTCTAAGGATGGTGTGAACTCCACTTGGGAGAATTCTCTTGGTGTTGGGTGATTTATCTTGTTACTCCACTGGATAGTGTATTATGGAATTAGGTATGAGCATCAGGAAACAAGCACTAGGGGGTCATAGGTATAACACCAGGGTACAGAACTGCAAGAAATGCTAAAATAAAAGGTAGATTCCACTGATAATGGAGAGAATAGAATAAGCCACTATTATCCTCTGCACTAGGATAGGACAGGCATGTAGAAGAAGTTTTCTTGAAAATGCAGAGCCCTGGTCTTCATTCCAAGGGATTCTGATGCTGGTTTTCTTCAGGTCACCCTTTCAGAAATACTAATCTAAGTGGTATGATTTGAGGTCCATTTGATTCAAAGTATCATCCTTATCCATTTTTCAACTTTCCTAAAATTTCTATTCAACTTTTATTGGAAGAGAGGGTGTAGAGTAGACATTATCTCTAAAAGGATTCTATTGCTTAGGAAATCCAACAAATCAACATAATGTAGTAATCTATCATATGTACACTTAGCTTGACAGAATTCCATTAATACAGGTTTAACAAAAGAACGTTTTTTAAAATGGAAAGAAAAATTATAAATAGTGCAAGCAATTCTTCTTGCCCACTATAAAAGGGAACACATGCCCTAGGTCAGTCTCAATATCCTTTTGCCTCTAAGAGTGACCATCTCACCAAACTGCAGATGATTCTTGGGTCTACAGATGTGTACATTTCTAATGACATGATCCCAAATCATGAGCCAATCACTTTATCAGGTAGTCAACCACACAAACAGCAATCTCTTCCAAGGTTATCAGAAAAATTACCACATTAGATTTATTAAGAGACCTTCTAAAGAATCTTAGGTAATTTTGCTAACAGTGATTTTCAGCTATGTGCCAACTTAAGAACTTGATATCCAAGTAAGATGACTGTGCTCTGTTAGCATCCAACATTCAGAGAGACAATGCAGTGTAGACTAGGGATTAAGTGCCTTCACTCTGGAGCCAGATTTATGAGTTCAAATTCTTGCTCTGCCATTTATTAGCTATGTGACTTTGGGCAGGTCGCTTACCTCTCCATGTATCAGCTTCCTCAGCTTCCTCATCTGTAAAAAAATAGTCTCCCCTTCATAAGGAGAGACTCTGGCTTCCAGAGTGTCAAATTCATGTACAAATCTTGTTATAGAAGACTTCCTCACTTTCCTGCATTTTCCAAGGCTAGAATCCTGAAACATTGAGTGTGGAAATTCAAGTTATGCTTTGTATTCACCTTGGCAACCACTGTGACTGTGAGCAATGCCACAGATGTAAGATTCCACACATGGGCCTGAAAAATTCAGCAAAGCCTTTTGGTTACCGAATTTTCATAGTAAGAACAGTGACTTGTTTTAAAACTGGAAGCTTTTCTTCACCATCAGTCTAGGTTGGGTCCCCCAGTCATACACTCTCAAAGCACCCTGTAATTCTCCCCAGTGATACTTAGAGCAATTTTATTTAAATACTTATTTAGTCTTGTCTCTCCACTGATCCTGTTCTTACCCCGCTCCCATGGCCCCACATGTCAACTCCATCAGCACAGTAGTTTGGTCTTACCCAGTTCTATATCACCGGTATTTAAAATAGCCCCTTGAGAAAAGCAGGCATTCAGTACATATTTACAGAATGATTGAACATGTGAATGAAATCATATATATGCATAGATTTAGATATTTTCCATTTCTAAAGTGGTGGCTCTGCGTAAGGAATGAGGCTGATATCCATTTCTACATTGTCAGTTTTAAAGTCAACCACATACTTCACCATACCAAGTGTTCACTCAATTCATCTGAATTCAACAAACACTTGTTGAGCCCTACCATGTGCTACAGTGCACAGGATACAAAGATGCTCTCAACTAGTTCACACTCCCTCGCATCCTCTTTTCCCATCTAAACCCACAGGTAGGGAAACTTTACATTATTCTTTGATTAAATAAGCCTTTGTGAAGTGACTGCTGTGAACTCTGCTAAGCATCTCTACCTCTGTCTTTCTTCTTTGCACCTTCTTACAATAGTATAGGCAGTGCTGTGTGACTTTGAAATGAGCAATTATTCATTTGCCACATGTGTGTAAATGGGCACTTCTGGATGAGCCACCTGGGTCTGGGGCAATGATATGTTCTTGTTTATATTAGTTAGGAGAGACTAGGTGATATTTCAGTTAAAAACTTCAAAATCTCAGTTAGTTGAGTTTATTTCTAACTCTCCCAAGTGCTTTGCAAGCACAATGGTTCCCCAAGGGCAGCTCTTTTCCAAGAATCAAGTATCCAGTTGTTTCCATCTTGTGGCTCTTCCATCTCAACATTTAGATTTCCGGGTTGATATGCTGAGGGAGAGACACAATAGAACACTCCCAGTGCTCTCTATTCTTTGGCCCAGAAGTGATATTTTTACCTTACAGTCCATTGATCAGTCATGTGACCCTGCCTAATTTCGGTGGACCCAGGAAGGAAAGGAGAGTAAGCATTAAAAGTCTCTACCACACTGGTGTAATGTATTTTTGTCATGACTAATCCAAATCAATCGAATAAACGGTGAGACCACCATAGAGGTGGACTAAATCTGTTCCTCTAATTTACACTAGAGGAGATGGATCCTAAATGACCACCCAATATCGCAGAACTAGTTAGAGGCAACACCAAAACTAGTAACTAGGTGTTCAGATATCCATCAATTCCATGCATTCTCCCCCAACAGTAGGAGACAGCAGAGCCTTTAAGGGTTAACCAGAGATGAGCATTTCATATCAGTTGATGATTAAATGGAGTAAGAGCCTTTTATCTAATTTCCATAGAAATTCCAGTTCCCTTGACTTTCCATTTTCAATGCACTATGCTATTTTCATTGAGGAAATTCAGTAGGCAGGCACTAAATTTTGTTGAGCCCTGAGGCCTGGATTTTAAATTTTTATTAAGTACATATATTGCCTTCCCACATCAAACACAGAGAGTTAAATTCTAGTTTAGAAAATCTGATGGCATTTATTGGGCATATATGAACTGATTTGGATCTTATAACACAGTGATCTTGATTTATAGATTATTCTCTTCTATATATAATTTTCAGATTTATTAAATCAGATTAAATATTTAGCAGTTTACTTTCTCATAATACTTGAAAACACATTTGGGAGAGGGGAAGTTTTTTAAAAAGAATACATGTTAAATTACCTAACTTGGGGTTCAGAGCATTGGAGGCAAAAATCTGCAGAATTGTCTGCCTCTGCCTCTCTTCTTTCCTCATATGCCCTTCCTTTCACACATCTGTACTAGAATGCTTCTCCATTCAAGGGCCCTTTACACACTGAAATCAGAAGTGACAAAAGGAGGTGATGGTGGCAAATATCTTCCTGGCAGGATATAGGTTATGAGACTTTACAGGCTTGGCATCAACCAAACCCCAAAGTGCCCTCTGATGATAACATGCGCAAGACCCCTGTGCTTACCCAGCCCCTTTAGGGTTGTAGTGCCCAAAAGCACCTCTTCAGGCCATTTCAAATGCCAGTCACAACTACTTCCAGGAATTTCCTAGCAAACTTCCTTCAGTTCTCAGGAGCTTCCTCAAGCACAGCCTCTTCCAACCTGCCTTAGCAGGTTTAATTGTTCCTACACCATTCCATTTTCTCTAGGTCTCCTTGACATTAGCAAAAATAAATAAATAAAATTTAAAATATAGTTACAGTTCACCTTCTTCCTCCCTTTCAAATTCTATTCCTTTAGCCCAGTGCCCTCCAGCTATGCACGGAGAAAGTAACTCTTTCAGATCTGATGCCCGCATCAGTTTATAAATTAGCTGGCAAGCAGCATCAAGAGACCAACAATTGGCTGGTGCTTTCTGCTGAAAGTGTACTTCCCTCTTTTCTCTGTCATACTAACTCTCTTCTTGAGTGAGCATGACTTGTGCCAGTCTGAGCAAATGCCCAAAATTGGGCATTCTAGCAGGCAACTCAATAGTCTGCTGCTTAGCAATAGCACTGCTAATCATAGAATCTTATCAAAATGTTATGTGAATTATATGGGAGTGAAATAGATAAGTTTAGTCAAGAGTAACCTGATAAGATTCCAGAGAATGTCTCTTCACCTAGAGCCCACAGGAGCATAGCATTGTCTATGAGACACCATATTTATCCTTGATAACCTTTACTCATCACCAGGTCCTAAATTACTGAGATGTTGGTCATCATTGAACTTCCCTGCACTCCACCCCTCTGAGCTATAGAGCAAGAATCCTAATGTACTCATTTTTCTTTCTCACATGGTATGTAAGGATAAAAGTGAGACATAATTATAAAAATGCTTTGAACAATTGTAAAATAATGTATGGAATTATAACCTCATTCATTACTTGTGGGGGTATAAAATAGCACAACTAACTGGAAACCTTTTGAAATATTATTATGTCCACTAGGAATAAGTTTGTCTCTCTAAAACAGAAAATCTATAACAGAGGCTTGTACAAGATAGAGTTTCTCTCTCTCCAATAGGAAAGAAGTCTATTGCTAGTAAGAAAACTCCAGAAGGTACCAGGTTACTTCTAGTGCTGACATCTTAGAGTGGTACCGTGACCCTCATACTCCAAGATGTCTCTAGTTCTCTAGTTAATACATCTCAAATTCTGATATCAGTAAAAGGCAAAGGAGCAAAGAGAAAGTAAGGGCAAAGGAAATATGCCAGCTATCTTTTAAGATAATATCCTGAAAACTACCATGCAACATTTCCATTTACATATCATTGGCCAGAATTTCATCACATGGTCACACTCCATAGCAAGGGAAGCTGAGAAATGTCTCATAGGAGAATGGGTTTGGGTGTTGGCCATATTGGCAGTAGTTCTTTCTTATTACATTACTTCTGAAGCATTGGGGTAGGTACCAACTGAATATATAGAAGAGACAATAAGGATCCACACAGATAAGTGCTGTATGTACCCTGCCTTCCAAAATTCATCTGAAAGATTTTGGGATGATTTGTTCTCAAAGGAAGCAAGAGGCAGTAGGATCTCCACCTTCTTATCCTGCCACTCACTACCTCATTCTCCATGCTCCTGTGCACTATTGTCTTTTTGAAGCCTCAATAATCCCAATGCATTTTCACCTTAGGACTTCAAACTTTCTCTTTCCCTTGCCTAGTGCACTTTTCCCCATCGTGGCCTCCTCATTCAACCATCAAGACTCAATTTAAAAAACACTTTATCAGGGAGGTCTCCCAGGATCACCCAAGCTAAAGTTGAACTCACCCTACTCCTACCCCTCTATCATCCTATCCATTATCATATTTGATACACTAATTATAACTATCTGAAATTATTCTAATGATTTGTTTTTATGTATGTCTGTCTTCCCCCATGAAAATGCAAGTTCCAAGGGGACAGGTACCTGAGCTGTGCTGTTTACACTATCTATAACATTGAGCATTAGGAAGCTCCCAGTAAGTATTTGTTGAATGAATAAGAAACGTCAGAAGATGTTATGACCCCTAGGAATGAGGGAGGGGAGCTTGGAGATTTTTTCCTAGTCAGCTAAGGGAATTAATGGCCCTAGAACCAACAATTTCAAGAAAGCAATAGTTTTTACAGAGACAAGTTTTTTTACAGAGGAAGGTGCCTCAATAACTTTACTTGGGATATCCCTAATGCCTTTTGAGAGTCTAAGAATGTTTAATTCTTTCATTGTCTCCAATGCCTGATTTCCGGTACCTACCTTTTATTTTGCCTCCTAAGCTGACACTAGAAGGGTGGGTAGGAGAGCAAAACACTGGGTATTATACACATTTCCATGTGTGCATCATATGAAAGCCATGCATCCTAAATTGTCTAGTGATTAACCAAAGGCTCTATATATACCTTTATTCCAGAGGATAGTGTGGAGGCCTGTGCCTATAAACAAATTTTTAAAACTTATTAATTTTATCTCTTTTGTACTATGTTAAAAGCTTCTGAGTCCATTAGTAGAGAGTCTTTCTTCTGGCAATTCTGTGCCACCCCTTCCTTTCCTTCAGGAAAGTTGGGGGTGTATTCAGAGGGACATTGCAGTTTTAGTTAATTTTCACCAGGAGAACACACACTAAATTTAGAACTAGCTAATGGAGAAACCTTACCAGTAACTACCGTTTAAGAAAATTAATCTGCTTATTTCTATTGGGGAATATTGAGTTGTATGTATAATTTATTGACATAAAGGCCTATACATAAAGACACAATTTGCTTTCTTTGAAATCTTGGCAATCAACCATCATCTGACTAAATCCTAAATAAAAAACCTTTCCACAGATTACTAGCCTGCTTATAAATTTCAACTTCCAAATGCCACAGGACTATGTTCTTGGTCTTTGTTTAGTATTTCTCCCAATAGAACCCTAAATGTATAAAGGAGGTTCCATTACAGAGGGTTTCTTTCTCATCTTTTCCCCCCTAATTTCATGTGCAGTAACCTAGAGTTCACAGGAGAAATCCCATTCCTAAGATAAAATTTGAAATTGCAGCTTCTATTTCAGATGGTCTTAGCACTAGTTATTTTCAGAGGAAAAGAAACAAGTATTTTTAAAAGGGAAAGAAACTGGTAAAAAATTATAAATATTATTTAGCTTCCAATTCTTGAAAGAGCAGTATCCAGAGGAAAATAAAGCTTTATTTGTATATCATTCAAGTGTCCAAAGTTGACACCTTTCACCCGTGGAGTAGATACCCTCCATGGCTTGCTTGGAGAAGTTTCAGAACAGCTTCCAAACTAAAAGAATTTGCTCCACCAACTTGCCTCTGTGCCTGAAATCCCTACCAGTTACATTCTTCCTCTGTGATTCTGCACTTCTCAGAAGAGTTCTACCACTCCCTCCTCCCCACAAAGCAGAAAAGGTGATAACATACCATCACATTATAATATTTGTACAAATAATGTATCATATTAACAATAGTTTGTTCTTTTATTGGTGAGTAGTATTCTGTTGTATGTATGTACCACAATTTATACATCCACTCCCCAACTGATGGCTGTTTGGATTATTTTTACTTTGAGACTATTATGAATAAATCTGTGTTCATATACAAGTCTTTGTATGGATATAAGCTTTAATTTCTCTTGCTTAATTACCTAGAAGTAAGATCACTGGGTGTTATAGTAAGTGTATGTTTAACTATATAAGAAACAGCTAAACTGTATTCCAAAGTGGTTTTCACATTGTACATTTCCACCAAATGGATGTGGGTTCTAGTTGCTCTACATCTTCAAGGCAAGTATTTTAATGGAGAAGAGAAACGAATAATGAAGAAAGGGAGGAATTTGTATAATATGAAACCCTTGTCAGAATCTTTCTGTGTGGGAAGAAACCAGCCATCAGCTGCCTTCTCTCTAGTCTACCTCCCTCACCTCTATCAAAGCTGGTATCCTCGTAATTGGAATTGTATCCATGTCTCTGATACAAACAATTGCCTCAATTATCAGTTCTTTTGGAGGCTGTTTTCCTGTTTGCTTTCCCTGGCCTTTTCAGATTCTTTCAGCTGCCCAGACTTCTGGCTTTCATTTGAGGCCTTTCACCTCTTTTGACCTCAGTTATGTGTACCCTGCTTGTTTGTCATCAGCCCAATGAATCTGTTCTTACCATCCTTTTTCTTTAGTGCATAGATATAAGGCCTGACTTTGGCTCTTATTGAAAACTGGTTCAGGCCAATTTGGTCTCACCTAATATGTTCTTTTTTGGGAGATAATTATAGTCACTACTGATTCACATTCTCCCCAATAAAGAAAATCTCAGACAAAATATGCAGACATTTATTAAATAAATGTTTACTTTCAGGCAGGCACAGATCTGTTTTCAAAATCTGTTTTGTAAGCTCAAAGAAGCCCTATTTATCTGCCCTTTCAGGTGTGTCTATGACCTCTTACATGGAAGAGTCATTAGAAGCAGATTTATCAATATTCTAGAGGCAAGATTTCATTACTCTTATAATTACATCAGCATCAATGGCTAGACATAGGATGGAGCCACAGGCACAATCCTTGTGTGTACAGGCTAGGCTAGGCCTGCCACATTCTTAATCCCTATTATGAAAGGGTGGGGAGTGTCTAAAATGTTCTAGTCATTCCACATACCAAGAATACCACTCATTTCATCAAGGGAAGTCTATTTCTAAAGTCCATTACATTAATTAATAAAACACAAACTTCTTTAATGAAAACTCATTTCTAGCTTTCACTGTAGCATCTGGTGCTAACCAAAGATAAATAAAAGCACATGTTGTAGGCATATTTAGAGCATGAACCTTCTCATAATATGTTATCTGGCCAGCCAGGAAATGTGAATTTCTGATTGCGTAGTATGTGACTCTAATGAGGCAGTACCTACATATATCACAAACGATGCTTGATATTTATGCACAAGTATTTTACACTTAATTACAGATATCATAACAACCTTTGACTCCTGCCTTGGAAATAATTTTTTACTGAGCACTCATTATCCACTCATCACTCTGCTATAATATTTTATAATTACATTTAGATTCCTCATCTAGAAAATTATAATAACTCAATGAGGTAGGCATCATTATATATGTCTATTTTACAAAGAAGAATTCAATTTTCAAAGGTTACTTGAAGACCTAGAGTTCAAATCTGGATCTACCTACATCCAAAATGATATTTCAGACATATTTTAGTTTAAGTGATATAAATACATTTTAGCATCCACCAAAAGATATAAATAAGTCATTGTTTTTTATCTTCCCTATACATGTTTGATTAATAGATACTTTTGAGAATATGATGAAAGCACTTGCTTCTGTCCCCATCAAAGTGGACATAAATGCCCAATTTTGTCAATAACTCCAAGAAGTGTAAGAACACTCCACTTTTCCTACCAATGCCCATGAGTCCCCTACAACAAAGAATGTTATATGTTTCTCTACTTTAGAATGGTAATATGTGCTATCTGCTCTGGTTCCTCTGTTTATACTTCTCCCTGTGTTATTTTTTTTCTGAGATGGTGTTTCCTAGTTCTTCATTTAAAAATGCCCATAGACACAGGCAGTTGATCTGCAAAGACCAACAGCAGATGCTCCTATATTAGTCAGCCAAAGGATGCTGATGCAAAGTACCAGAAATCTGTTGGCTTTTATAATGGGTATTTATTTGGGGTAGAAGCTTCCAGTCACAAGGCCATAAAGCACAAGTTACACTTCCCTCACCAAAGTCTGTTGCCATGTGTTGGAGCAAGATGGTGAGCAATGTCTGCAAGGGTTCAGCCTTCCTCTTCCTCCTAAGGCTCCTTGGTCCCAGCTTCCCCTGATATCAGCTGTAGGATGGGATAAGTTTCGTCTCTCTCCAGGGCTCATTTCTCTTCAGGATCAGCTGCTTTGCTCTCCCCACAAGGCCAGCTGTAGACAGGCGACCAGCTCATCTCTCTTCCTGGGGCCTCTGCTGGGTCTAATGGAGACTTCTCTCTTTCTTCATGTATCTGCTTCTCTGTATTCTTCTTCTCTGTGTATTTACTTCCTGGGGCTACAGCATCAAAACTCCAACTCTCTCCTCTGCCATGTCATTTTCTTTGTGAGTTTCTGCCCACCAAGGAGGCAGGGACTCAAAGTCCTACTGACATGTCCCAATCAAAGCCCTAATCATAATTTAATCAAGTAAAAGTAAAACCTCTGAAGTTAATACAATCTAATACACCCAGTTTACAAACATAATCCAATATCTAGTTTTGGAATTCATAAGCAATATCAAACTGCTACAGCTCCTACCTGATGACTTCACTACACTTGCAAGGTGTCAGTTATAACAGTTGCCTTGTATTCATACTGCAAAAACTGTACTTAATGGTTTTGTCCAAAGCCACCATGGAAATAAGATCTCTAACTCAAGGTTACATCCATATCCATCCAGGAGTCAATTTTCTGCTGGTCAACAGGTCACCTCAGAGAACCAGCCATAGGCATCCTCACTATGGTCACCTAAACACAACAGTACACCTGCATTTTTCTGCTTCCCCCTTAGCTTTTCAATGCTGTAGACATCATTTGAACTTGCTTAATCTTGGCATGCTGCCAGGTCTTCTTGTCATGTGATCTGGGGCCTTCTCTAAAGTGAATGCATGATCCACTCCTTAGCATACTTTAACCATTAATATGAAAACATTCCCCCAAATGCCATGAAAACATATAAACCACTGAGCTACTACTGAGCAAATTACCTTAATGCTGAGGCTCAGACAAACAATAGAATTATTAGCAAAAATGCATTACTAGGCTCAGCTAAATTTCATACAATATTTGACAATCCATAGGGCCCACTTCTGTTTTCCCATAAATAAGATATACAATTTAATGGTTCTCTTTTATCTAATGCATTGTAGTGAATCTATGAGAACATCACTTAACCTTTTTAATCCATCTTTCAACTGTTGTATACTTACAGATATGAATGAACAGAAACAGTAACAATTTGATTTATTCTATGAATATGCACTTTTGTGTTGCCTCTGATAATATGACAAATATAGTCAAATATAGAAAAATTTCATTTGCTATATATTAAGAGTGATTCTGAAGCTTACAAAACACAATCAACTCTGCAATTCTGCATGTTTGGCCCATGCTGAATCCAGTTCAATATATTTCATGGTTTGGGAGTACCAAAAGGACCTCATCGCAAACCAGCTTTCCCAATAATGCAATCGTGAGGCATGTATAGAGAGAATAGTATGAAAATCAAGTATGATGCAAACTGAGTATGTAAAAGTTTTACCCCAACCAGAAATTAATTAAAAATAACCTAGTATTTTAACTAAATTACTAAAAATCAGTCTGCATTTCAATCTATTCAAGACTGATTTTTAAAATAGGCCATTAGTTATAAGAGGATCAGTCAAGTTTTTGCAACACCAAACATAGGTAATACTTTGAGAATTTGCATTGTCCTAAGAAATTATATTTTTCCCCTCTAACATTTCAAAAAACATTGATCTTAGTTTTAATCTCATTCACAAAATTTAAGATTCAATGGGCCAACCAAATTTTCTCAAGTGAGTTTGTACCTGTTCAGTTGGTACCATAAGGTTCTGTAGAGTTGAGTAAGAGGTGCCACCTTGGCAAGCCAAGAACTTGTGAAAATGGAAGATATAGGGCAGCAGAAATTATAAGAAAGCAGGAGAAAGCCTAAAAATGCATACCGAGAGCAACAGAGACTTGAGACTATTGGGTCACAGAGAGAGAAATATCATGATCTAGAAAATTGATTCTTCAGTTTCTATATTCACCTCACAAGTTTGGGTTGTGCATTCTGCAAATAGATTTCATAATATTTTAGACAGCCAATAAAGCATTTTATTTGAGCTACACTGTGTGGATTTCTGTTATTTGTAGTCAAAGAATATTATAAAACAATGGATATAAAATGTTCCATGTGGAGAGAATATTATGAGGTGAAGTTATACCTTTAAGTGAAAAAAGATATTCTTTCTCCTTGGCCTTTAATTAACCATGTAATTCTACATCAGGCTTAAGAACTTGGGTTTGGGATCCTAACTTGAGTTTGTTTCACAGCACCACTAAATACTACTGATCTAAGGAAAATAACATAACCTCTCTATGACTCAATATCCTCATATATAAAACAAGAATATTAATAGTAACTACTCGAAGGACAGGGCCAAGATGGTGTTAGTGTAGGACGGCACACACTGCAAGCTCCCAGAGCAAGGAGGATTGTGGACGGGGTCCTGCCCGGGGGTCTGTGCTGTGCACGCGTGGAGTGAGAAGCTTGGGACATCTATCTGCGTGGATCAACGGCTTGGACGGAACGGTAGAGATTCGTGAGTTTTAAGCCTGCCGGTGGTGGTTGGCATGGACGGCTGAGCCCCGTGGTTAGGGAAAAAATAATAATAAAACGGCCAGTTGGAGCTGCGAGCAGGGCGAGAAAGTTTTATTTTCTGGGGATCTAGCTGCCTGGAGCCCCTTGGACCGTGTGTGAACAGAACAGCTGGAGCGAACCGGCACCCGGTGGACAGGAGGGAGTTGATTTACCTAGCTGCCCAGGGAGAAGCCTCAGGCCGCCGCAGAGCCAGGAAGAGGGGACACTCTCCAAAAGAGGGAGGGTTCTGTTGGAGGACAGGGAAGGGAACTTTTTTATTTTTATTTTTTGACATCGATCTGGCTGCCTGCACCACCCCATAGCTTTGGGAAGCAGATAAGCCAACCTGTAGCAGCATCAGGCTGAGAGGAGACACAAATCTGCAGAATCAAACTGATTTACACAGCAACCCCGTGACGCTGGTGCTCGGCTCCAGAAGGGGCAGAATCGGCCGTCTTTAGCACTCTGCACCAACTAACATCAGAGCTACAGTTACCCTGGGGAGTCCAGGAAGTGGGATGTGCTTGATTAATTTCCACGAGCCCAGCTAGGGTCCCTTCCGTAAGGGGGTTGGTGTAGAGGAGGAATTATTTTGGGTCCTGTATTTCGCCAAAAAAAAAAAAAAAAAAAGTGAGAAGGTCACTTCAATAAATGAAAAACAAATTCTTTTTAATTTAGTTTAATAGCTAAAAGCTGTTTCAGGACCTGCATCTAGAACCCTGCGGGGAAATTGATTGATAAACACAAGCAGGCAGAGAGGATCCACGTGGACCCTAGGGGAATCAATGACCCTCCTTAGCACTGTTTGACTGCTTGCCTGTGTGGATCCTTGGTTTTTCTCTGTTTATTTCTGGTCTCTTGCTTTTCTTTCCTCTTTCCTCCCCCCTTTCTTTTTTCTTTCATTTTTTAAAAAATTAGGTGCTGCTAGCTTGTCGCTTCTTTGCTGTGCTTCTTCTTCAGTAATTTCCCACTTGCTGTCTATATTGATTTTGTATTCCAAATTATTGCTTATCCTTCTTTCATCTTTCTGCCTTCTGCTTTCTGTTGTGGCTCTTAGATACAACATTTTTTCATAAGATCACAACTTAAGGGTGTCAATTTCTATTCCGTCTATTTTGTTTTCTTCTTTTTTTTTATTAGTATTAATTTTTTCCTTTCAGCCCTTTCTTTACTATTTCTCTCCCTCCTCATAATTCTAGCCTTCTAAATCACTATATATATATTCCTCCATTTGTTTTCCCAGTCCATTGTAGGAACTCCACTTTTTTTCCTATTACTCTACACTGCCTACACAAGTTAAATATTCATTTCATTAAGTCTCATTTGGCCCCTCTTCTAACTTTTATCAATATTACTATTATCCTTCTGCCTTCCTTACATCTTTTGATTCCTCTGGCTCTAATCTTTTGCCTTCAAGGGAACATAGAAAGAAGCAAGGAAATAAAATAAGAAGAAAAACTGCCAAAGAGAAAACTTAACTCACACGCAGAACCACCAGCTAAATAAAACTCTAGAGCATAGAGAAAAGCTAATCAACTGAACAAACCCATCAAGATAATATGATGATCAGACAGCAACAAAAAAATACAAATGACTCGGAGAAACAGGAAAACATGGACCAGTCCAATGAACAAATTAAAATCCAGGAAGCAATGCAGAACATCGAACAACTAATCAAAGCTATCCAAACAAATATCGTGGACCAACTTAAAGAAGTGAAGGAAGAGATTAAGGATATAAAGAAGACACTGAATTGAAGAAATTGCAAACATGCCTAAAAAGGTAATGGATATGATAGTGAACAAAGGCACAATCCAAGAAATGAAAAAGACGCTGGATTCACATGACAGCAGATTTGAACAGGCAGAGGAAAGAATTAGTGATATGGAAGACAATACAGCTGAAATCAAAGAGATAGTAGAACAAATAGACAAAAAGACAGAAAAAATCCAGCATGGACTCAGGGAATTAACCAATAATATAAAACGAACAAACATATGCATTATGGGCATCCCAGAAGGAGAAGAGAAGGGAAAGGGAACACAAGGAGTGTTGAAGGAAATAATGGCTGAAAACTTCCCAACTCTATTGAGAGAGATGGATGTGCAGATCCAGGAAGCACAGAGCACCCCAAATAGTATAAATCCCAACAGGCCAACTCCAAGACATATACTTGTCAAAATGTCCAATGCTCAAGACAAAGAGAAAATACTCAAGGCAGCAAGAGAAAAGAGAACCATCACATACAAAGGAAGCACAATAAGATTAAGTGCTGATTTCTCAGCTGAAACCATGGAGACAAGAAGACAGTGGTATGACATAGTCAAAATACTAAGAGAAAAAACTTCCAACCATGAATTCTCTATCCAGCAAAACTGGCATTCAAAAATGATGGAGAGCTCAAAATATTCACAGATAAACAGAAATTAAGAGAGTATGTTAGGAGGGCGGCCAAGATGGCGTTAGTGTAGGAGGGCACACACTGCAAGCTCCCAGAGCAAGGCAGATTGTGGACGGGGTCCTGCCCAGGGGTCTGTGCTGTGCACGCGTGGAGTGAGAAGCTTGGGATATCTATCTGCGCGGATTGGCGGCGTGGATGGAATGGTGGAGATTCGTGAGTTTTGAGGCTGCTGGTGGAGGTTGGCATGGGCGGCTGAGCCCCGCGGTTAGGAAAAAAAAAAACAAAATTAAATAAAATGGCCATTTGGAGCCGCGGGCGGGGCAAAAAGTTTTATTTTCTGGGGATCTGGCTGCCTGACACCCCTTGGACCTTGTGTGAACAGAACAAACGAGCTAATGAGCACCCGGTGAACAGGAGGTGGGATTTTGGTCAGGGAACGAGCTGATTTCCCTAGCCACCCAGGGATAAAACCCGGGCCGCTGCGGAGCCAGGAAGAAGGGACACTTCCCAAAAAAGGGAGGGTTCTATTGGAAGACAGGGAAGGGTATTTTATATTTTTAGACATTGATCTGGCTGCCTGCACCACCCCATAGCTTTGGGGAGCAGATGAGCCAACCTGAAGCAGCATTAGGCTGAGAGCAGACGCGAATCTGCACTCAAACTGATTTACTGAGCAGCCCGGTGACGCTCGAGCTCAGCTCCAGAAGGGGCGGAATCCGCCCTCTTTAGCACTCCTCACTGACTAACAACAGAGCTACAGCTAACCTGGGGAGTCCGGAAAGTGGGACGTGCTTGATTAATTTCCATGGGCCCATCTACGGTCCCTTCCATAAGGGGGTTGGTCTAGAGGAGGAATTATTTTGGGTCCTGCATTTGGCTAAAAAAATAAAAATTAAAAAAAAAGTGAGGTCACCTCAACAAATGAAAACTAAATTCTTTTTAATTTAGTTTAATAGCTAAAAGCTGCTTCAGGACCTGCATATAGAACACTGTGGGGAAATTGATTGATAAACACAAGTAGGCAGGAAGGATCCACGTGGACCCTAGGGTAATCATTGACCCCCCTTAGCTCTGTTTGACTGCTTGCCTGTGTGGATCTTTGGTTTCTCTCTGTTACTTTCTGGTCTATTGCTATTATTTCCTCTTTCCTCCCCCCTTCCTTTTTCCTTCTATTTTTTTTTTTTTAAAGGTGCTGCCAGCTTGTCGCTTCTTTACTGGGCTTCTTTTTCAGTAATTTCCCACTCGCTGTATATATTGATTCTGTATTACAAACTATCGCTTATCCTTCCTGCATCTTTCTGCTTTCTGTTTTCTGTTGTGGCTCTTAGAGACAACATTTTTTCATAGGCCCACAACTTAAGGGTGTCAATTTCTATTCCATCTATTTTGTTTTCTTCTTCTTCTTTTATCTTTATTTTTTTTTTTATTAGTATCAACTTTTTCTTTCAGACCTTTCTTTACTATTTCTCTCCCTCCTCATAATTCTATCCTTCTAAATCACTATATATTTATTTCTCCATTTGTTTTCCCAGTCCATTGTAGGAACTCCACTTTTTTTCCTATTACTCTACACTGCCTACACAAGTTAAATATTCATCTCATTAAGTCTCATTTGGCCCCTCTTCTAACTTTTATCAATATTACTATTATCCTTCTGCCTTCCTTACATCTTTTGATTCCTCTGGCCCTAACCTTTTGCCTTCAAGGGAACATAGAAAGAAGCAAGGAAATAAAATAAGAAGAAAAACTGCCAAAGAGAAAACTTAACTCACACGCAGAACCACCAGCTAAATAAAACTCTAGAGCATAGAGAAAAGCTAATCAACTGAACAAACCCATCAAGATAACATGATGACCAGAGGGCAACAGAAAAATACAAATGACTCTGAGAAACTGGAAAACATGGACCAGTCCAATGCACAAAATAAAAACCAGGAAGCAATGCAGAACATCGAACAACTAATCAAAGCTATCCAAACAAATATCATGGACCAACTTAAATAACTGAAGGAAGAGATTAAGGATATAAAGAAGACACTGGGAGAACATACTGAAGTAATAGCTAACACGCCTAAAAAGGTAATGGATACGATGGTGAACAAAGGCACAAGTCAAGAAATGAAAAAGACGCTGGTCTCACATGGCAGCAGATTTGAACAGGCAGAGGAAAGAATTAGTGATATGGGAGGCAATACAGATGAAATCAAAGAGATTGTAGAACAGATAGACAAAAAGATAGAAAAAGTCCAGCATGGATTCTCGGAATTAACCGATAATTTAAAAAAAAAAGAGAGTATGTCAATAAGAAACCAGCACTTCAAGAAATACTAAAGGAATATCTACAAGTAGAAAGGAAAAAACAAGGGAGAGAGAGTTGGAGGAGAGTTTAAAAACAACTGAAAAACCAAAAAGAGAAATAAAACAAAATATGACCTACATTAACCCAAAGAAAAAATGGCTGAAGTAAGAAATTAGTTACGAGTAATAACACTGAATGTTAATGGATTAAATTCACCAATGAAAAGACACAGATTGGCAGAATGGATAAGAAAATATGATCCATCTATATGCTGTCTACAAGAAACCCACCTTCTACCAAGGGATTCAAGGGGGCTGAAAGTGAATGGCTGGAAAACCATTTTACAAGCTAACAATAGCCAAAAAAGGGCAGAAGTAGCTATTCTAATATCAGATAAAATAGACTTTAAATGCAAATCGATTGCAAGAGACAAAGATGGACACTACATATTAGTAAAAGGAGTAATCTCTCAAGAAGAGAGAACAATCATCCACATTTACGCACCTAATTGGGGTGCCTCAAAATATGTGCGGAAAACTCTGGAAAAACTAAGAGGAGAAATAATTGCCTCTACAATTATAGCAGGGGACTTTGACACACCACTATCATCATTAGACAGAATATCTAGACAGAGAATCAATAAAGAAACTAAGACACTCAACAATACATTAGAAGACCTGGACTTAATAGACATATACAGAACACTACACCCAAATACAGCGGGATTTACATTCTTATTGAGTGCACATGGAACATACTCCAAAATAGACCACGTGCTAGGCCACAGAACAACTCTCAATGAATTCAGAAAGATTGACATTACACAAAGTAATTTTCTTACCACAACGAAAAGAAATTGGAAATCACTAAGGGCCAGAGAAACAGATTAGGCACAAGGATATGGAAGTTAAACAACACATTCTTAGACAAACAGTGGGTCAAAGAGGAAATCTCAAAAGAAATCAGTAACTACCTTGAAACTAATAAAAACAACACAACATATCAAACCTATGGGATGCAATGAAAGCAGTCCTGAGAGGGAAGTTCATAGCCATAAATTCATATATTAAAAAAGAAGAAAGAGCTAAAATTGAAGACCTAACTGCACACTTGGAGGAAATGGAAAAACAACAACAAACTAAACCTAAAGGAAGTAGAAAGAAGGAAATAACAAAGATTAGAGCAGAACTAAATGAAATAGAGAATAAGAAAGCACTGGAAACAATAAACAAAACCAAAAGCTGGTTCTTCGAGAATATCAAGAAAATTGACAAACCCTTAGCCAGACTAACAAAGAAAAAGAGAGAACAGATGCAAATACATAAAATAAGGAATGACCAAAGGGATATCACTACTGACACCACAGAAACAAAGAGTATCATAAGAGGATACTTTGAAAAATTATATGCCAACAAGAATGATAATTTAGAGGAAATGGACAAGTTTCTAGAAACCCACCAACAGCCTACATCGATGAAAGAAGAAATAGATGAACTCAACAGTCCAATTACAAGTAAAGAGATAGACTCAGTCATCAAAAACCTCCCAACTAAGAGGAGTCCAGATGGCTTCAGAGCTGAATTCTACCAATCATTCCAGAAAGAGCTAACACCAATTCTACTTAAGCTCTTCCAAAAAATAGAAATAGAAGGAATATTACCGAACTCATTCTATCATGCCAACATTACCCTAATACCAAAACCAAATAAAGATACCACTACAAAGGAAAATTACAGACCAATTTCTCTAATGAACCTAGATACTAAAATCCTCAACAAAATACTTGCTAATCGCATTGAACAACATATCAAAAGGATTATACACCATGACCAAGTGGGTTTCATCCCGGGTATGCAAGGATGGTTCAATATAAGAAAATCAATCAATGTAATACACCACATAAACAGATTGAAAGAAAAAAATCACATGATCATCTCTATAGATGCCGAAAAAGCATTCGACAAAATACAGCACTCTTTCTTCATAAAAACACTACAAAAGATAGGAATAGATGGAAACTTTCTGAAA
>JAKSZT010054393.1:4998326-5439741 GCA_026826555.1 Tolypeutes matacus
CATTTCCCCATTGTGTTTAAATTTAAGAAATAAAAGGGTTGAAAATAAAAAAAAAAAAAAAAAGAAAAGAAAACGCAGCCTACCCAATGGGAGAAAATATTTGGCAACCATATATCTGATAGGAGCCTAATATCCTGCATATATAAAGAAATCCTACATCTCGAAAATAAAAAGACAAACAACCCATTTAAAAAATGGGCACTTGACCTGAAAAGACACTTCTCCAAGGAAGAAATACAAATGCTAAAAAGCACGTGAAAAAATGCTCGATGTAACTAGATATTAAGGAAATGCAAATCAAAACTACAATGAGATACCATCTTACACCCATCAGAATGGCAGTTATTAAAAAATCAGCAGACAATAAGTGTTGGAGAGGATGTGGAGGAATAGGAACACTCGTCCACTGCTGGTGGGATTGTGGAATGGTCCAGTCACAGTGGCGGACAGTTTGGCGGTTCCTCAGAAAACTAACAATAGATCTTCTGTATGATCCAGCGATTCCTCTGCTGGGTATATACCCAGAAGAAATGAAAGCAAAGACACAAACAGATATATGCACACCAATGTTCATAGCGGCATTGATCACAATTGCCAAAAGTTGGAATCAGCTCCGGTGCCCATCAACAGACGAATGAATAAGCAAAATGTGGCACATACATACAATAGAATATTACTCAGCTGTAAGAAGGAATAAAGTGCTAACACATGGAATAATGTGGATGAATCTTGAAGACCTTATGTTGAGTGAAGCAAGCCAGGCACTGAAGGATGAACAGTATATGACCTCACTTCTCTGAACTGAGGAAAGTGAGCAGTCTCTGAGAACCATTGTCTGAAAGATAGGTTAACAAGGGAGAGAAAGAGAAAAGAAGGTTGTGAGCCATCACCTATATGGATATAATCTATGGTAAAGTGATAGAGTATAGTTGCATATTGAAGGATAGGACAGGTAGGTAATGATATTACTGGGTTTGGTGGTGCAGGGTTGACAGGTGGGTAGATTAGGAAGGGTGGGTTAGAATACCCAGGTCACTGGGGGCAGAGATGGGAGAGGGACCAGATGAACACGGGATTTGTGGGTATGATGTTGAAAGTGCAGGAGTGGGAATGCTTCTATGGCAATATGACAAGGTAGTGTCACTGGTTTAGGGTGTAGATTCGGAGGCATTCAGGAAGGGACGCATCTGGAGCAGGCTTCTAGGGAGTGTGTGAGTGTTCTTCTTATCATAATGTGTTGTGTTGGGTAGTGGAGACCCACACGGTGAGTGGGAAAGAGATGGACCCCCATCTTTGGGAGGACTGATTCACCCAGAAACAGACAGGTGGGTGTCTTTTAGGAGCAAGGTTGGATGCTAATAGGGGAGGACAATCAGCGTGGCAAGACTTCTTGTTGCATGTAACTATGAATCTTGTCATCCAATGAGTCAAGACAGGAGGGGTGTCCTGTGCCCCAACCCAGGGGGATGGGTAGGAAGGAACAGAAAAGATCAAACAGGGGGGTATTTAGTGGTCAGGGAAATGTTTTTCATTACCTTACAGTGATGGACACAGGACATGATAAATATCATAAAAAATTATTAAACTGTACCATCTAAATTGTAAACTATACTGTAAACTATTGACAATGTTTAGTAGGTACGTTTCACTATCTATATAACAGTTATAACAATGATACCATCCACATACAAAAAGGTTTTAATATGGGGTGAGGAGGTGGGTATATGAGAGTCTCTAGTATTCTGTGTGTGACTTTGCTGTGACCTAAAACTTCTTTGAAAATTAAATGAAAATTTGGGAGACATTGGGGAGTGAGAAGGGGAAGGTGCCATGGTACAGACTGGATACCTGATAATGCAGTGATAAAAGGAAAAATCATTTAAAAAATTTTTTTTTAATTTTTTTGTTTTTTCCCATTTTTTTAATGTCTCAATCCTTTAATTCTATTTTATTTTTAGTGTTTTTTTTTTTGTTTTTTTTTTTTAGTTTCCATGTATTTTATTTCTTACATTTAAGCTTATCATTATTATTTCATTTTCCTATTAATTGTATTTGGCTATTATATGGGCTTCATATTTAAGGAAGGTTTAGATCACAGAAGTGTTACAACAGGGGAAGGAAAGGATCATTGGTGGGGGGTGGCTGGGATGGGGGTTTCATGGGAGGAAGTTCACCTGAATATACATGAAAGACATATAAAATTGTTCAAATGATCAAGGGGTGGGGCATGGTCATAGTGGGTGGAGAATCACTCAATAAATGAAGGAATACTGAATTCCCAGCCTGGAGAGCTCTGCCACAATCTCCAAGGGAGCAGCAACAGTCCCCTGAGTGCAGGTGCTGTGTCTGGCAAAGGAGAATGGTCCACTAATGGTTTCTTTTTATTGATGACTTGCTTTACGAGTCTTTGCTCTTGTAATTGAATCAGACTACTGTTATGGGGTGCCTAAGGTTTGCCACCTGAGAGCCTCCTTGTTGCTCAAATGTGGCTTCTCTCTAAGCCAAACTCAGCATATGAGTGCATTAGCTTCCCCCCAGCATGGGACATGACTCCTGGGGATGAGCTCCCCTGGCAACGAGGGATTAATACCAAGTGCCAACTGGCAATACAACTGGAAAAAGACCTTGAATAAAAGGGGGGAAAGTAAAGACAAATGAGTTCATATGGTTAAGAGACTTCAAGGAGAGTCATGAGGTCATCCCAGAGGTAACACTTATGCACACCTCAGTAGGATCTCATAGAACACCAAAGTGGATATCACCCCACCCAGAGGGGCTCCTGAGGGCTCTGGAGATACCCATATCCTATATAAGGGGGGATAGCTCCAGAGATTGATGCCTTATCAGTGGGCTATACTATGGAATCTGTGTTCCTGAGAGTGACAGAGTTGGACTCAAATAAGTCCTCCCTGCACATGGTCTGTGATTTAGTCAGCCAAAGGGGTGCTAATGTGAAATACCAAAAATGGGTTCATCTTTATAAAGGGTATTTATTTGGGGTAAAAGTCCACAGATACCAGGCCATAAAGTGTTAAGTTTCTTCTCACCAAAGTTCATTGCCACATGTTGGAGCAAGACAGCCAACGTTTGCCAGGGTTCAGGCTTCTTGTGTTCCTCTCTTCCCGGGGCTCCATTTCTCTCTGGGCTTAGCTCTTCTGGTCCTCCACGAGGTTAGCTGTAGACTATCAGGCAAACGGCTCACTTCTCTTCTTCTGGGGCCTTTTTGCCAACATCAAAACTGCTTCTCAAAAACTGCTACAACTCTGTTGTGATGCCTTTTATATTTTCTTCCCCCACCCACCAAGGGGTGGAGCTCAATGCCCTACTGACGTGGCCCAGTCAACTCCCTAATCGTAACTTAATCATGCCCAGATTAACAGATCAGTTTACAAGCATGATCCAATTAGGTTTTTGGAATTCATAATTACATCAAATTGCCCAACGGTTACAGTCCATCAGTCCCTTCTATTCAAACCTATATGTGATGCTGGAGTTTGTAGGTGTACTTACAGAGACTGGAGCTTTTGGCCTGCTCATGTGCCAGCTGTGCCTGAAATCTCGGTGGAGCTACAACTCCTACTCTACAGCTCAATGGACTCACCCAAGTCACCTGGTGAGGAGATGATGATGGACAACGGCCATCCCAGGGAATGGAGAGTCTGCAGCTGCAGGTAGGATAATATCATCCATCTTATCCATGGGATATAAGCCTCCTCTCACTTGGATGTAGAGTGGACATCACCATCCCAAACTCCTCAGGATTGGGGGAAGAGCTATGGATTAGAGTGGACTTACTGGTATTCTGTTATAGACGTATTGTGATTCAAGCATTGGAAGAAATTACAACGTTGAGGTGGAGCCAGTGGCCACTGGATGCTTTTAGGGCAGGGAGAGGGAAAAGCAGTTGTAATGCAGGGGCTTTTTCAGGACTTGGGAATTATCCTGAGTGACATTACAATGACAGATATAGGCCATTTTACATCAGCATATAACATGCAGAACTGTGTAGGAGAGAGTGTGGTCTATAATGTGAACTATGGTCCATGCTTAGTGGCAAAGCCTCAGGATGTGTATTTTCATTGCAGGTGATGTTCCACACTAATGAAAGATGTTTATGTGGGAGCTTATGGGAGGTGTGGGAGGTGGGGAACATGGGAATCCCTGTAAGTTGTGTGTAACATTTATGTAATCTAAGCATCTTTTAAAATAAACAAATAAATAAATAAGAGTTAAAAAAAAAAACTTAAGGGGAGAATGCAACTATGGACTAAAGTAGACTTATTATTGTTCTAGCAATCAAAGAACATGTATCATTGATATAAAGGCAGTGGCCATCAGAGTTTCTGAGGGGAAGGAGACTGAAGAATAGGTGTAATATAGGACATTTTTGGAACGTTGGAATTGTCATGCATGACATTGCAATGATGGACAAAAGCCATTATACATTTGTCAAAACCTATAAAATTATGCAGGACAAAGTGTAAACTATAATGTAAACTATATCTCATGGTTAATAGCAATGCTTCAATATGTGTTCATCAATTGTAACAAATGTACCATGCTAATGAAAGATGTTAATGTGGCAAAGTGTGGGAGGGGGAGAAGGTGGGATATATGGGGATCCTCCTGTATTTTTTATGTAACATTTATGTAATCTAAAGCTTCTTTAAAAATAAAATTAAAAAAAATAAATTAAAAATAAAAAAACAACAAAAAAGAATAGTTGAAATAATTTTTTTTAAATTATGCTATTGGAAGGAAGTAATAAAATTCTCTTTATTCATAGATCCCATGAGAGTTTATGTAGGAAATCCCAAGAATCTACCAAAAATATCCCAGAATTAATAAGCAAATATAGCAAAGTCTCAGGATATAAGATTAATACACAAAAGTCAATTGCTTTTCTAAATACCAGCAATAAACTATGGCAATTTGAAATTTAAAAATAAGTACCATTTACAATTATAACAAAAAATGAATGCTTAGGTATAAAGCTAACAAAAAATGTAAGGTTCTATACTTGAAAAGCTATAAAACACTGATGAAAGAAACTGAAATTTCAATAAATGGAGGTATATTCTATGTTCATAAAATTTGAAGAATCAATAACGTTAAGATGTCAACTCATCCCAACTTGACTTCAGTGCAATCCCAATCAAAATCCAAGCAAAGCATATTGTAAATATCAACAAACTGACTCTGAAGTTTATGTGGATAGACTAAAGACCAGAATTGCCAACACAAATTTGAAAAAGAAGAACAAAGTTGGAGGGCTCACACCACCCAATTTCAATTTTACTATAAAGCTAGACACATATAGTAGACTGCTCTACTATAGAGCAGAATAAAGAGTCCAGAAGCAGGTCCTGAAATATAATCAACTGATGATTTTTTGACAAAAGGGCAAAGACAATTCAATAAAGAAAGGATAATCTTTTCAAGAAATGATGTTGGAAAAATGGCATGTTCATATGCAAAAAAATTAATATGCACACAGACCTTACATCTTTCATAAATTTTAAGTCAAAATAGGCCACAGATCTAAATGTAAAAAAAAAAAAAAAACTAAATTATAAAACTTCTAGAAGAAAACATAGGAGAAAATCTAGGTGACTTCAGTTTGATGATGAATTTTTGGATGCAACATTCAATACCTGATGAACAAAAATGATGTTGGACTTTGTTCAAATTTAAAACTTGAATGAAATGAAATGAATGAAAGATGTTGTTAAGATAATGAAAAAACAAGATAAGGACAGGGCAAAAATATTTGCAAAAAATATATCTGAAAAAGGACTTGTATCCAAAAGATATGAAGAGCTCTTAAAATTCAACATTGTAAATGCAAACAGCCCAATTAATGAATGGGCAAAAGATCTGAACAGACACCTCGCCAAAGAAATGTACAGATAGTGTTAAGCATATAAAAAGATGTTCAACATCATATGTGATTAGAGAAATGCTAATTAAAGCAAAAATGAGATACCACTATACACATATTAAAATGGCTAACATCCAAAAAACTGACAATACCATTTGATGTTAAGGATTAAGAGCAGTGGGAACTTTCATTCATTGCTTACAAAATGACACAAGCACTTTGGGAGACAATTTGGCAGATTCCCACAAAATTAAAGAATAGTTTCACCATACAATCCAGTAATTGTGCTTCTAAATAATTATGGACTTTAGTTAATAATGTATTATATTGGTTGATTCACTGTGACAAATGTACCATATTAATGGGAGATGTTAATCACAGGAGAAACTTTATTTTCACTTTACTTTACAAATCCAGAGATTCATTGAAATTTCCATAGCTTTGGATGAACCACCAAGACATAATTTCATATCTGAATTCATTAAAGCTCACCTTCACGTGTCATCTTCTAGATCACTTACAGGTGTTACTATTTGCTGCCATCACTTCTGGAGTCTCTTTGGACAAATAAGGAGCCCGGGTCTTAAAGAGTTCGTTGTATTGGAAATATAAAAAAACAAATTCAGAGACTTGTTTTCTGCCACTGCTTGCTATGGCCAAATTTTATAGATTAACCAAAACTTTTGTCTATTATTATATTTTTAAATAAACACTAAATTCATCCATAAAAAATGAATATCAGAATATAAAAGGGTCTGTTTTTAAATAGTATGAAAAGGAATCTACCCATCAGTAAGTGCCTCAGAATCTCCCTCTCATCAGGATCCATATACAATGGTTGGACTGGCTAAAAGAAAAGTTTGTACCAGGCTTAATTATGAATCTTATCATGTTAGTCATGAAATGACTCTTTTTTCAGCACATAGGCCCCTTACTCAAAAGCACTCACTTTTAATTTGATGTCTATGAACCTTTCCAATTTGCAAATTTGTACTGGCTTAAAGTATATTCCTTCCTCTTTCAGGAGTATTCACATTTTAACAGCAATCCAAAAGACTAAAAAAAAGTCACATAAATTTAAATAGTGTACCTCTCTAAAGATGATAGAATTTTAGGCTCCTGTCAGAAGAGGGAGAGGAAAGTAGAAATGCTTAGACTAGGTCTTTGCTCAAATTCCTTTGAATCACACCCAACAGGTCTCATATTCTGCCATCTCCAAATTATTTCCCATTTTATATGGCCTCTATGCTATATGAAATAACTTTATCTAAATTAAATTTATAGTGCAAACAAAGTATGAACACCATTAAATGGAATAGGGGCCATAACTAGAGATACCATAGATTTAAAAGGATAATAAAATAATTTAACAACTTTATACCAATAAATTTGGCAACGTAGAAAGAACAACAAATTTGTTGAAAGACACAAACTTCCAAAGATAATTTCAAGTAGAAAAAGATAACCTAAATATTCCTACATATATTAAGTAACTTGTATTCATAGTTAAAAACCTTCCCACAAAGAATACTCCAGTCCCAAATACCTTCATTGGTGGAGTGTACCAAACATTTAAGGAAGACATAATAGCAACTTTACTCAAACTCTTCCAAAATATATGAGAAGAGAACACATTCTAAGTCAGTCTTTGAGCCTAGTATTAACATGATTCCAAAACTAGACAAGGATATTAGAAATAAATAGGAAAAGAAAGAAAATAAGAGAATAGAAAACTGGAGATAAATATTCTTCATGAACATAACACAATAATCCTTAATGATATTTTTGTAAATTGAATCTGGCAATATGTAAAAAGATCTCACATCATGATCAAGTGGAGTTTGGAAGGAAAGGTTGGTTGAACATTTGAAAATCAATCAATATTATTAACCATATAAACAGATTAAAAGAAAAATTATATGATCATCTCAATAGATGCAGTAAAAGCATTTGACAAAAATCCATGCCTAATTTTGATAAAACATGATCAGCAAATTAGGGAAAGAAGGAAACTTCCTCATTTTGTTAAACGGCATCATTGAAAAGCCTAAGGCTAGCATCATACTTACTGGTGAAAAACCTTGTAAGATCAGAAACAATAAAAGGATAGCCTCTCTCATTACTTCTAATCAACATTATACTGAAAAGCCTTGCCATGATAGAAAGAAGAAAGAAATAAAAGGCAGACAGATTAGAAAGGAAGAAGTAAAATTTTCTTTTTTGCAGACATGATCTCCTGTGTAGAATATCCCAGTAAATCTACTAAAATGCTGCTGGAATAAGTAAGTTCAGTAAGATCACATGTTACAAGGTCAATATACAAAAATCAATTTTATTTATATATGCTGTCCACAAAAATTGGAAATTTCAACTTCAAAATACCACTTCAATATTATGAAAATGTGAAATAATTAGGGATAAATTTGATGAAAGTTTTATACGACTTATACCCTGAAAATTATAAAACATTGTTGAGAGAAATTAAAGATGATAAATAAATGGAGAGATATACTGTACTTACAGATTGGAAGACTCATATTGTTAATATGTCAATTCCCCATCAAAATTCCAGTTGAGACTTTCATTCATTGCTGGTGGAAATGCAAAAATAGTACAGTCACTTTGGAAGACCATTTAGCAGTTTCTTATGAAATTAAACATGGACTTACTATATAACCCAGCAACTATATTTTAAATACCTAGGAGTTGAAAAAGTATGTCCACATGAAAACCTGCAGCAGCATTATTTATAATTGTCCAAACCTAGAAGTAACCTACTCAATAAGAAAAATGTCCAAAAAAGTAGGTAAAAATTTAAACAGAACTTGGCCAGATAACATTTATCAATTCCAAATAAGCACATGAAAAGATGCTCAATATCATTAGTCATTAGAGGAATGCAAATTAAAACCATAATTAAAACCTAGCAGAATGGCTAAAGTTAAAAAACTGATACCACCAAGTGTTGGAAATGCAAAATGATTAAATCACTCTGGGAAACAGTGAGCAGTTTCTTAATAATGCTGCTATGAACATTTGCATACAAGTATTTGTATAGACATATCTTTTCATTTCTCTGGGGTGAATCCAAAGGTTTGGAATGCCCCAGAGGACTTTTCTAAATAGTGGGTGATGGACCATATGGCAGCAATATGAAGAAAGTACTTTCCCAAATCTACCAGAGTTAGAAAATAGGAGAGCTAAACAGTGAAAAACAGGAAAGTGAATGGTGATTCCTGTAAAATCAGTATTTGTAAAGTAAAGTGTGCTATGATATGGAACGTTGGAAAGGGAGTAGCTCCAGGGGTCAGTAAAATGAAAGATCTGATTCCTAACATAATTAGAAGGGGATGACCCTTAAAAAGGGGCTGAGAGTAGGGGCTGACACTAAGTTAACTTGTAAGTGCACAATCTTTCCAAATCAGTTCAGGGCCAATAAACAACACCAGAAATATAATAGAAATATAATAGAAATTCAAACTTCCACAAAATACATGAAATATTATCCTCCAGAGGATCAGGATGCAGTCAGTAAACATCCACAAAACATTACACGGCTCCAAGGGCTGTAGTTGCCACAGGTAAGTCTTTCTGGGCTAAGACAATTCCAGAGGCTCAAAGACACACAGAAGCAGTGGACTATGGGGTAGGACTGGCATGTAATGGAAACAGTAACTTTATTGGCTGGAGCATAAGATGTGTGAGGACAGGTAAATGGAGAGCTAAATTTAGGTCAGGTTAAGAAGTGCCCTGATTGACCTTTCTGTGATTCTATTTCTAGTTTGTATTTGGTATGTAATTCTAGCATTTCACAGTTTAAAAAATAGAGTAATTTGTTAATAAATATGATTACAGAATCAAAACATTCTATAGTGAAGAAGTAGCTGTGTCTAATTATTTTTAGGGCACATATTACTATTTGCATTCATGACAAGCCAAAAGTGCACTAACTAACCTTTCCTGTAGGGGCCTAAAAATGTGGCTCTGTCTTCTGTACGCACAGAAGCTTAGTTACTGTCTACAAATGATTTAGAAGAAAGAACTCAGTCCCTTTCGATGCCTTTGTTCATACTGTTTCCTCTGTCCAGAATGTCCACTCCCCAGGTCCCTCCATACCCAGAGTTAGTGTTTAAGAGAATGGACCTTGGAGTCAAAGACAATGTAAGAGCTCAGTAGATGGGAGCTTTTACTATTAATACCCATCCTGCAAGCTCAAATCCTTGCTCTTCTTCCTTTCATGCTCCCCACACCTTTCCCTCCCAAGCCATCCAAATAAAGATTGTTTCCATCTTCCAACAATCATATCACTCTGTCAACATCTACTTTGTATTTGGCACTCTAATAAAATCTGTGTGCACGCATTATTCCCTTGCTAGATGGTAGGGTCCTTGAAAGCAATGTCCACATCGGGCCCACCTTTATTTATATCCTCACAGTTCCTAAGACAACACCTTACAGAGGGTATCATAATAAGCATTTATTGATCAGAAAATCATAAAAAGGCATTACACAGCTTTGAGAGATATTTCTTACTCTTGGTATAAAAGCCAAAATTAGGCAATGTATGACATTTCATAACCACTATAAAAGTATATTCCAATATATCAGAGTACAAATATTAGAAATTAACCAGCCCTCTCAATACTGAGATATTCAAAAGAAAGAATATATAAAGAAATCTGCACATCCATGCAGTGTGTTATAGGTATACTGATTCTGCAGAGATGAAAAGGAAAAGCCATTTCATTGTATTTTTTTGCTGAAGAAACATATGGCACACATCAGTATAATTTTATGAAGGATAATTTTAAGAATCCCACATTATTAAAGAAACCCCTAGTAATTGTTTTTTATTTATTCTAATCACAAGAGGAAAATTTATTGCTAATTCCTCAATTATTTCATTAGGCAGGAACTAATAAAAAATTTTGACACCTCAATTATGTTTAGTGAAGAATCATGTAATTTAATAAATAATTTTTGACTGAAGTGATTACTTACTTAAAACATAGAATATGCAAGAGGAACCTAAAATAGTATTTTCTGGTGCCATATAATAAAATAATTGTGCAATTAGTAATAAACAGTGTGCAAGAATGACAAATGTTTTATTTAAACTTGGAGAACAAAAGCACATCACTTGTGCTTTTTCCAAGCGAACAAAATCTTGTGGTATATTAATCAAAGAAGCTTTTTTATGCCTCTGGCAGCAGTGTTTTAAAGTAAACCCTTAATATCAGATCCCAATCCCCAGTTTCAATTTGCTTTCAATGGAAAGGACATTAGAGTTTATAAAATACTCCTTGATTACTTTTTTGAAGGCCTGAAATCTTGACATGTCCGTGACTTGCTCGCACTGCATCAATATACAGTGGTTGAAAGAGCAATACCCATCGTGAGCATTGCCACATTGACTTATAGAATCATGCCCTTGAGAAAAAGCCAGAGAGAAAAAAGGAGCACCAGGCAGTGACAAAAATGAAATAGAACTGTCATCAGGCAGTTCTTCACAGTCCGTCAAGGAAACTATTAAATATGTACAAAGAGCCAGAGAGCTCTTGGGCAAAGGTTGTTAAACCAGCACTTCAAGGGCAGGACACTGCAGGCTGCTCGAGACTGAGTGAAAAGACAAGCCAGCGCTCTCTGAGGACTGTGCTGCTTCTTATGGCCATCCCAGACTACGGACTGTCAGGCTGGGATGGGGAAGGAATTCGAGTTTTTCCATCCCAAGACAATTTGGGATGAGGAATTTAAAATAAATTGTAACTCAATTCTTAAATATATCCTTTTCTAGCACCAGAAACCTGTCTGATGTTGGTTGAGCCAGGTTAAAATATCGGCTCTGGTCGTTACTAGTTTGCAGCACCTCAGCTAAATGATTTAACTTCTCTGAGCCTCGGGTTTCCTCATTTTTCACACATTGGAAGTATGAAATTTGAAAATTTTTCTTAAAATTTTCCCTCCTTTTTGCCTGCTATACTGGTCTGAAAGAAAGTAGCTGGTCTTTATGAATATATGGGCGATTTTCAGGACACTATTTTCCCTAACCCCCACTATAGAAGCAAACACACAGACATACACACACACACACACACACACACATTCTGCTCTACGTTCACACATATTGGCGTTTTCTAGAGGGAATGTCATTGTTCCTCAGGCTTTTGTTTACCCCTCAAGTTATTCTAATAAGAATATTGCCTGGAATAGGAATAGCTATTGGTAACACATCCGGGCATTTTAGGAGCTATTTGGGAAGGAGTCTTTTCCTTCTCTTTATATCACACAATATAGACACTTAGAATTGAGGAAATTATATAATATTGAATGAGTTCAAATATCACTTTTTAAAATATTACTGACAAGCACATGTCCCAAAATCTCCTTATGATTTGGGGTTTAAAATAAAAGGAAGAGAAATAAATTGCAAAGAGTAACTGTCAACAGAAAATAAGTAATAATAAAATATATTGAATACAGAAAGCAGTAGAAAAATATAATTCAATTTATCAATATTTGAAGGTTAGATTCAGTCACAAGTAGTAACTAAATTTCTAAAGTTAGTATGAAAAATAATAGAATGAAATTCAAATATTATTGCATTTTTGCATATAAATGTTTACATTTTTATGGTAATTGGAGTTCAAATTCATTGTTTGTTTGTTTGTTTATTTGTTTGTTTGTTTGTTTGTTTTGAGAAACGACTCTTCACAGACCTCCCCCAAAGATATTTTGCATCTGGATGCAATTCGAGTGTCCGCAAAATCTGAGGACGGTACGGAACCCTTCAAAGACTTTTGCCCAGTGGTTGGGGGAGCGAGACGAGCTTATTAAGATTTTGGTTTTGGTTAATAATTGTATCTCCTTTACCATACCATTCATTGCCTAAAAAACATTTTAATTCTAGCATGATCTTATTTATCCTAGATTTTCTTTTGCAAAGAGAGACTACCATGTCCAAAATACTTTTTTGTGTTTTATTCTAATGGAGTTTTCAGCTTCAACTACACTATAGTTTAGGGGTTATTTCAGAGGTATTTCTTGCATGTTTCTGATATTGAAAAAAAATGTACTATAGACTTAAAATAATATAAGTACACTATAGACTTATAGCAATAAGGATTTTTACAGTTTCACTAATCCTCCATGCAGGTGGGACATATTACTTTAAACTAGGCTTCCCCCATATTCTGTTGGAAAGACCAAACATACACTACTTCAAACAAAAAGATCCTATTTCTCATAACATTAGAAGACATGTTTTAGAATTCAGTTTACAAACTTGGCTACAGACATAGCTAAAACAAATAATATAATGCCAAAAACATCAGTTAAGAAAGTATAATATAAAATGAGTAATTTCCTACTGAAGGGTAGTTTGGAAACATGCTGTAGGATCCAATTTTTCTTAGAGAAATCATCAGGGTTTCTTTATCATGTCACTAAATGATTTTACAAGTGACCCAGAGCTTGTATACTTAAAAAAATGGCCTCTTATGGAAGAAACAGATTTCCCCCTCTGGAAATTTCCATTCCAAAGAGGATATGAGAATAAGCATGAAAAGCATTTATTTCATATGCTATAATTTCATTTTGTTTGGTTAAGTTTGGTTTTGGAGGAGAAGTGCTCTTAAATATGTTCTTCTTTTTCTTTTCCCAGCTGATATAATCTATGAATTCTTCTTTCTGCTGAGATAATTCAAGACAAATTGTTTTTGACTGCTCATTGTGACCAAAAAGAAGCCCAGATACATTTAAGAAATTAGCAGAATTGTAGTGGTTGTTGCTCATTTCAATGATCACTTAATATTGAAGTTTTATGTTGGTTAATATTATAGCCCAATCCCTCACTATGCCAGAAACTGTATAGAAATTAATAATAATAATAATAATGAAGGGGAGGAGTAAGAGGAAAACCAATGTACTTTTTGTAGGTATTCTCCATATATAGTCATATTTAACATTTATAAGAACTCTATGAGGTTGATACTATTACTTTCCCCTTTTTGCAAACGAGGAAACTGGAGATGGGTGAGTAACCTCTTTGAGGTCCCATAGCCAGTAAGTAGCAGAATCAGGATTTGGATCCAGGACTATCTGATTTCAGAGCTTTTGCTCTTGATTTCTGCATTTACAAACAGAAGATACAAGGTGCTTTTAAAAAATATTTAATTCCAAAGACATTATGTTTGAGAAGAAAAAGGTTGGAAAGAGAAATTTAAAATTGGCTTGGGGAATGAGGGTTGGGGTTACAGAGAGACAGTAAGTATGCAAATATAAGCCCTAAGTAAGCGAAAAAGGATAAAATGCTACAGAACATGCGGAGGGGCTTTGGATAAGAGGAGGAAGAGGAGAAGGAGGAGGAGCAGTTTACCTCTTACCTGGGAGGAAAGAGAGGAAAGAAAACAGTTGTATTGACAAAGACAGGGAAGGGTGAGGACAGCAATATCAATTTGTTTTAATAATTTTAATGAAATAGGCAATGCAAAATCCTTGTAAAATTTTGGTAAAGGACTGTAATCAAAAAGAGAGAGAGGCTCTCTTAAACTACTGTGGAACCTGATGTAGATGAAAAATGACGTAAATAGTAACAGATGTTCTCCTTATACCAAGATGGATTAGAAATGTGCAAAACAAAAGAGTCAAACTATTCCCAAATTCTTCTAACTCTTTAACTGCAGGAACAGGGCTGTAACCAATTTTACTTTTTTTTTTTTTTTTTTTAGTTAAAGAAAGGGGGAAATAATTTAATCCAGACTAATACTTCCATCTTTCAGCCTGTGAAATATACTATTGTAGAGTTGTTCTTAACTAAAAAGTCAAATTTCGTTTGGGTGCACATTTAGGCTAAAAGTGGTTCTGATAGATGGATTTAGGAGTTCTACCACCAAAATGGAATGATGCAGACTTTTCTGAATGCATTAGTTTTTTAAAAATCAAAATCTTTAAACTATTCCTGTTATAGTTCTTTTCTTCTATATTTAGCACCTGTCATGCTTTTCTATAGAAGAATCCAGCTTAAGATGACACCTGATTTAGCACGAAATGGTACATTATATAATTTTAAGCTTCATATATCAATATTTTATGATGTTCAGTAAATGCCATCATAATTTTCAGATGCTTAGCCACCTGAATCAGATTTACATCATGGCAAAATATTTGATACAGATGATTGAGAAATAGAAAGTGGTATATATGTTCAAATATATCATTGCACACCAAACTCAAAGATTACCTTCTCTCCAGCCAGGCTGTCAAGTTGGAAATGGACATAAAAGATCCTCCCCAATGGGACTATGTCCTACCGTCTTCTGTTTGTGTTACTGAAGCAACATTTACCTCTCTTTTCCCTGGGGGTCATCAATGGAATTTGAAAAGCTCAATGTCATGAGTTATACTGGGAGACAGAAATAACAATTCAGTTAAACCAAATAAGTAGTGGTTAGCTAGTTTGTTCAAAGAAACATGCTCTGAAGGTTGAAAGGAGGTGAAAAGCACAATCCCTCTTGTCAACTGATTCATAGTCAAGTTGGCAAAATGCACGGTAGTGTAGCTATGACCAGATTAACTTATAATAGTTAAGTATGTATAATATTTAATAACAGAATATAGGTTAAGGGATAGTGAAAATATGCATATACACATATGGACAATAAATTGAGGCAGAAGTAGAGTAAGGAATAAGAGCAGGGTAATGAAAGAATGATGGAAATATAGGGAAAAGGAAGAGAACAGTGAAACAGTGAAAAGGAAGAGAACAGTGAAACAAGATTTGTACTTGAAGAATAAAGGAATACACAGAGACCCTTCCTGCTCTCCTTCCCACTTGTTAGTGTTCCCTGACTTATTACAAGTTTTGTTGCCTTTATTTTTTGGCTTTTAAATTGAAAATTATTTGCTTATTGCTTTCAGTCAGTGGTACTTACTCAGAACTAGTTTATATATTAAAAAAGAAAACAAAATAAGTTATAAAGAATATCAAGACCATCTTTTGTCATCCTCCCTAACAGAAAGTCAGCAACATAGTAGGTGCTCAATGAATCTTTGTATTAGGCAGCCAAAGGGTGCTGATGTAAAATACCAGAAATCTGTTGGCTTTCATAAAGGGTATTTATTTGGGTTAGAAGCTTACAGTTACCAGGCCCTAAAGAGTCCAACTCAAGGTACCATAACAGTTACTTTCTCACCCAAAGTCTGTTGCCACATGTTGACAATGATGGTGGGAGATATCTGCAAGGATTCAGCCTTCCTCCATTCTCTTAAGGCTCTGTAGTCTCAGCTTCTTCCGATCTCAGCTGTAGGCAGGCATAAGGCTTGTCACTCTCCCTGAGGCTTGTTTCTTTCCAGACTCAGCAGTTCTGTTCTCTCCAAAAGGTCAGCTGTAGACTATCAGGCTCAACTCTTTACCTGGGGCCATGTCTGTGGAGCACTCTCTTCCTGTGTATCTGCTTCTGTGTTCCTTTCCATGTATTTACTTCCCGGGGCTCCAGCATCAAAAACTAAAACTCTCTCCTCTGCTGTGTCCTACTGACATGCCGAATCAATGCCCTAATCATAATGTAATCAAGTAAAAGTGAAGCCTCTGAATTTAATACAATCTAATATGCCCAAAAGAACAGACCAGTTTACAAACACAATCCAATATCTAGTTTTGGAATTCATAAACAATACCAAACTGTCACAATCTTGAATTAGTTAATTAGTTAACCGAATGGCTAAATACTATTTTTGGTCAAGAAAAAAGCTCTGATCCAGATATGAATGCATTAGGTAAAATTTCCCAAAGTACATTCTGTAAAATATCAATTCAGTTATATGTACTACTGGGTGAAGGGCAGTTTCTGAGTTGAAATATATTTGGGAAACATACATACTAACTCCTTCTTAGATATTCACTGTGAATTTTAGTCTTGAGGGTTTGAACTGTGTTTTTTTTTCTAGTTTCAAAGAAGAAAAGTTGTTTTGCAATAAGATGAATAAGATGCCTCCACTTGATAAATATACTACCATTTTGTAAATAAAATAGAGAAGGGAGAAATTTCATAAAACATAAATCTGATTTACAAATGATTATTGATTAGTACATATTTTATGGGTAAAATTGAATTGTTACTCTGAAACTTTCAAGGAAAAGATAAATCATGGAGATGAGGAATACAAGTTAGTCTTTATTTACTTTTAAACATTCTATTTAATGTCTAAAATAAATTTCTGAGTTAATAAAATAATTTAAAATAATAATAAAATGTGTAATGGATATGTCAAATAGGAAGTTTCACAGACTATACATATAAACAAAAGAACGTTTTTTAATATGTGGAGGAGACTAAGTAAGCAACATTCACTCCATCTTTATACAATTTGAATAATAACAATAAAACATCAAATTTACATCCTTTATATTTAGCATAAATATATGTGGGGGCATACTTAATATCATATAAACTTATGAGTAAGTATGCTATTTGGACACCACCAATTATCTTTTCTATTCCAAAAAACTGGGTATGTTATGAAGTACACAAGTATTTCAACAAATTAAAAATTGATAGCGTTGAGGGGAACTGTGGGAAGATGGTGACATATTAGTCAGACAGGGCTTAACTCTCTCACAAAACAATGAAGAAAGAGTCAAAAGCTGGCCGAGGGACCTACTTTGGAGGACAGCTGACCAGGACAGTGCTTCACAACTCTCAGGAGGATAAGGGACAGAAAGATGAAGAACACAAAACAGCAAACGTGAGTTACCAAACCCCCACAGCAGCCAGGAAGGGCTCCTCTCCCCACCCCCAAGATATTCACTGGGGGTAAAACCCCTGGCTCACTGCAGCCAACTGAGAGGGGAGCAGATATCTTCCTTGCCTGCCAGCTGTTACAAAGAAAAAGACAGGGAAGTCGGAGAGCTTTTCTTCAGTGAATTTGGCCAGCAAAGCCTGCTTTGAATCTTGGCACTGGCCAAACCAAAACACAGGAAAACGGAGACATACACCTCCATGGAAAAGTGTGCCAACGAGCTCCGTCTGCTAGCCAGTCTGGAAATCACATGGACAAAAACTGCTGTTGGAACTTTCTGTACTCTAACCCCTGGGAAAAAATCTGCACCCCATTAGTGAGTCCCTTGTAAAATATTGTTAACTTAAGCATGCAGTTTTAAAGACTTAGAAAAAGTCAAAGCATTTATCAAAGAAGAGCTGAGAAAAAAAAAATAGGCAAGAGAAAGAAATTGGCCATCAGAGTAAATTCACCAGCATATTCAGATACCTAGGCATCAGCAAAAAAAAATTACAAGCCATACTAGGAAAAAGGAAGAGATGGTCCAACCAAAGGAACAAACCAAATATCTTAAAGAGATTCAGGATTTAAGACAACTAATCAATGATAATCACACAACTCTCCTAAATTTATTCAAAGAATTTAAAGAAAATATGACTAAAGAAATAAAGGATATTAAGAAGACACTGGGTGAACATAAAGAATAATTTGAAAGCAAAGAAAAGAAACAGACCTTACAGGAATGCAAGACATAATGGATGAGGTTGAATATACATTAGAGGCACATAAGAGCAGATTTGAAATGCTGGAAGACAGAATTAATGATTTCTAAGACAGGACATCTGATCTGGAAAAGACAGGAGAAAATAAAGAGAAGAAAATGGAAAAAATGGAACAGGATCTCAAGTAACTGAATGAGAATGTGAAATGCACAAACATATGTATTATCAGTGTCCCAGGAGAAGAGAATGGAAAGGGGGAAGAATGGCTATTTCAGGAAATAATGACCAAAAACTGCCCAACCCTTATGAAAGACATACATATCAATATCCAAGAAGGACAACACAACCCAAACAGAATAAATCAGAATAGACTGACCCTGAGACACCAACTATTCAGTATGACAAATATCAGATATAAAGAGAGGATTCTGAAAGCAGCAAGAGAAAAGGAAAGACTCACAGGCAAGGGAACCTCAATAAGACTAAGTACCGACTCTCATCAGAAACCATACAGGTATATGGTATGATGTATTTAAGGTACTGAAAGAGAAAAACTGCCAGCCAAGAATTCTTTCTCTAGCAAAACTGTCCTTCAAAAATGAGTGTGAGATTAAAGACTTCACAGACAAACAAAAACTGATAAAGTATGTTATCAAAAAATCAGAATTACAAGCAATACTAAAGAGAGTGCTGCAGCCTGAAAGGAAAAACAAGGGCAAAAGACTTGGAGAAAATTGTAGAAATGAAGATTATCAGGATAGGTAAATGAAAGGATAAGAAGACAGACAATAGTATGATATGACAACAGACAGCAGAAGGACAAAATGGATGAAGTAAGCAATGCAATTACAGCAATAACATTGAATGTTAATGGCTTGAACTCCCCAATCAAAGACATAGACTGGTGGAATGGATAAAAAAAATATGAAGCATCTATATGTTGTCTATAAGAGACTCACCTCAGACATAAGGACACAACGAGGTTAAAAGTGTAAGTTTGGAAAAAGATATTCCATGCAAATAGTAACCAAAAAAAGAGCTGGAGTAGTGAGACTAATATCAGACAAAATAGATTTTAAAGTGCAAGACTGTTATAAGAGATGAAGAAGGTCATTATATATTTATAAAAGGGGCAATTTAGCAAGAAGAAATAATGACACTAAATATTTATGCACCTAACCTGAATTCCCCAAGATACATAAAGAACTGAAGGGAGAAATAGATGTCTCTACAATAATACTTGAAGACTTCAATACACCTATCTCAATATTGGATAGAGTATCTGGACAGAGGATAAATAAAGTAACAGAGAGCTTGAATAATATGATAAATGAACTAGACCTAATAGACATCTATAGAGCACTGCACCCAAAGCAGCTGGATATACATTCTTTTCAAGAGCTCATGGATCCTTCTCTAAGATAGATCCTATGTTGGATACAATTTTAAAAGATTGAAATTTTACAAAACACTTTCTCTGTTCATAACAAAATGAAGCTGGAAATCAATAATGGACAGAAAAAAAGAGAAAATTCATAAACATATGGAGATTAAACAGCACACCCTTAAATAATCAGTGAGTCAAAGAAGAAATTGCAGGAGAATTCAGCAAATAATTGAGATGAATGAAAATGAGAACAAAACATATCAAAACCTTTAGAACACCACAAAGGCAGTGCTGAAAGGGAAATTTTATCCTTCAATGCTAACATTAAAAAGAAGAAAGAATTAAATTTGAAACTCTAACTGCACACCTGGAGGAAATAGAAAAAGAACAGCAAACTGATGCCAAACCAAGCTGAAGAAAGAAATAGTAAAGATCAGAGCAGAAATAAATGAAATTAAGAACAAAAAAACAATAGAGTGAATCAACAAAACCCAAAGTGGGTTCATGAGAAAATCAACAAAACCCTTAGCTAGACTGACAAAGAGAAAAAGAGAGAAGATGCAAATAATTAAAATCGGAAATGAGAGGAGGGACATTTTACCACTGACTTGGCAGGAATAAGAATGATCATGAGCAGATACTATGAACAACTGTATGCTAAAAAACTAGACGATGTAGAAGAGTTGGACAAATTCCTAGAAACACATGAACTACCTACATTGACCCAGAAGAAATAGAAGACCTCAACAAACTAATCACAAGTGAAGAGATTGAAACATTCATCAAAAAACTCCCAAAGATGAAAAGCCCAGAAACAGATGGCTTCACAGGTGAATTCTACCACTCATTCAAAAACAATCTAACACCAATTTGCTCAAGCTCTTTCAAAAAATTGAACAGGAAAGAATGCTACCAAACTCATTCTACAAAGTCAACAGCACCCTGATACCAAAACCAGATAAAGATACTATGAAAAACGAAAATTATAGACCAATATTCCTAATGAATATAGATGCAAAAATCCTCAATAAAATGCTTGCAAACAGAATCCAAAAGCAGATTAAAGGAATTATACACCATGATCAAGTGGGTTTTTATCTCAGGCATGCAAGGGTGATTCAACACAAGAAAATCAATTAGTTTTGTAAACCACAATGATAAATTTGAAGAAGAAAAACCACATGATCCTCCCTATTGATGCAGAAAAGGCATTTGGAAAAATACATCACCCTTTCTTGATTAAAAAAAAAAAAAAAACTCTCCAAAAGATAGGACTAGAAGGAAACTTTCCCAATATGGTAAAGTGTATATATGAAAAACCTATAGCTAGCATTGTACTCAAGGGTGAAAGACTGAAATCTTTCCTGCTGAGATCAGGAACAAGACAAGAAGGCCCACTTTCACCTTTATTATTCAATATTATGCTAGAGGTTCTAACTAGAGCAGTTAGGCTAGATAAAGAAATAAAACCCAAATAGGAAAGGAAGAAGTAAAACTTACACTATTCACTGATGATACCTATATCTATAAAATCCTGAAAAATCCGTAACAAAGCTACTAGAATTCATAGACAAGTTCAGCAAAGTGGCAGCATACAAGATTAATACACAAAAATCAATAGCATTTCTATACACTATGAATGTGCAATCAGAGGAGGAAATCAGAAAAAAATTCTATTTATAACAGCAACTGAAACAAACAAATATTTAGGAATAAACTTAACTAAGGACATAAAGGACCTATATTCAGAAAACTACAAAATATTGCTAAAAGAAACCAAATAAGACTTAAATAAATGGAAGGACATTCCATGTTCATGGATTGGAAGACTAAATATCATTGAAATGTAAATTCTACCCAAACTGATTTACAGATTCAATGCAATCCCCCCCAAAATCCCAAAAGCCTTTTTTGCAGAAATATAAAAGCCAATAATCAAATTTATTTGGAAGGGTAAGGGGCCCTGAATAGCCAAAATTTTATTAAAAAAGAATGAAGCTGGACGACTCTCACTTCCTGACACTAAAGCATATTACTTAACTACAGTGGTAAAAGCAGATTGGTACTGGCATAAAGACAGATTGACAATTGGAACCAAATCGACAGCTCAGATACAGATCTTCACAGCTACAGTCAAGGGATTTTTGCTAAGGCTATTAAGCCCACCCAGCTTAGTCAGAACCATCTATTCAATAAATGGAGCTGAGAGAATTGGATAGCCACATCCAAAAGAAAGAAAGAGGACCTCTATCTCACACCTTATACAAAAGTTAACTCAACATGGATCAAGAAGCTAAATATAAAAGCAATAACCATAAAAGTCCTAGAAGAAAATGTAGGAAAACATCTTCAAGATATTGTGGTAGGTGGTATATTCTTAAACCTTATAACCAAAACACGAGCAACAAATGAAAAAATAGATAAGTGGGAACTACTTGAAATTAAATACTTCTGCATCTCAAAGAGTGTTGTCAAGAAGGTGAAAAGCAGCCAACTCAATGGGACAAAATATTTGGCAATCACATATCCAATAAGGGTTTAATATCTATGATATATAAAAAGATCATACAACTCAACAATAAAAAGACAAACTACCCAATTAAAAAATGGGCAAAACACAATTGTCTAAAGAAGAAATATAAATGGCGAAGAAACACATGAAAAAATTTTCAACATCACTAGCGATTAGGGAACTGCAAATCAAAACTACAATTTTAAAAAAAGGAAAAAAACTACAATGAGATACCATTTTATGCCTATTCGACTGGCCACTATTAAGAATTCAGAAAACAGTAAATGTTGGAGAGGGTGTGGAGAGATTAGGAACACTTATTCATTATTAGTGGGAATGTAGAATGGTATAGCCACTATGGAGGACTGTTTGGCAGTTCCTAAGGAAGTTGAATATAGACTTTCCATGTGACCCAGAAATGCCATTGCTAGGTATATACCCAGAAGAACTGAGAGCAGCGACACAAATAGACATCTGCACACCAATGTTTATAGTGGCATTATTCATGATAGCCAATAGTTGGCCTGGAGGACGTTATGTTGAGTGAAGCAAGCCAGACAAAAAAAGGACAAATATTGTATGATTGCGTTATTATGAGCTCAATATATTTGTAAACTCATGGAACTAATAATGAGAATATAGTTCACCAGAAAATAGAATGAGTGTAGAGAATGGAAAGCTCAGGGTCAAACTGTGCAGAATTTGTTAAAAGGTTGTTTGTAAATCTTTGGAGATGAATGAAAATGTTGAGAGCACATCATGCTGTTCCAACTAGGGTAGCTATTTTATGGTATGACAGTGGTTGAAACAGAAAGACTAAGGACAGTTACATTGCTAGAAGGAAAGCTAAAAAATTGTAACTTGGGGCTATATAGCATAGTGAAACCTCATGGCAAATACAATATGGATGATATTGCATATATAAGACTGTTTTTTACAAAATATAACTACAAATAAACTAAAGAGAAGGAAAAAGAATAGCAGCTATGAACAGCAGGGAAGCATAGAGAGATTGAGAGGTGATGAGTTTTGTTTGCTGGCTTGATTGGTTTTTGTCTTTTAGTATTGTTGTTACAGTTGCTGGAATAATGACACTTGCCCTAGGAATGACTGGAGTGACAATTGTACAACTATGTAAGTGAATGAATGCCATTGATTGTATACTTTGAATGGATTTATGCTTTATTATTCTGTATCAATAAAATTGATTTGTTAAAAAATTAATAGATAAATGCTCAATGGTAAGTGATGGGATCAAGGGACTTAATGCTTCAGTGGATGTAGCAGTTTGGCACTGTTTATGAATTCAAAAAATAGATATTGGATTATGTTTGTAAACTGGTCTGTTCTTCTGGGCATATTATATTGGACTGGATTCAGAGGTTTCACTCTTACTTGATTAAATTATGAATAAGGCTTTGATTGGGCCACTTTGGTAGGACATTGAGTCCCCACTCCCTTGGGGACTCAGAAAACAACAAGGCAGAGGAATTAGTTGGAATCTAATGCCGGAGCCCTGGGAAGTAAATACACAGAGAAGCAGATATGTGAGGAAAGAGAGAGGGCTCCATTAGACATGGCAGAGGCCCCAGGAAGAGAGATGAGCCGTTTGACTGATAGTTTTCAGCTGGCCTTGTGGAGAGAGCAGAGCAGTTGAGCCCAGGAAGAAATGAGCCCGAGGAGAAAGACGAGGCTTATCCCAGTCTACAGCTGATATTGGAAGAAGCTGGGACTATGGAGCCTTAAGAGGAAAAGGAGCCTGATGTCTTGCAGACACTGGCAGCGATCTTGCTCCAACACATGGCAACAGACTTTGGTGAGGGATATAACTTACGCTTTATGGCTGGTAGATATATCTACCCCAAATATATACCCTTTATAAAAGCCAACAGATTTCTGGTATTTTGCATCAGCACTCCTTTGGCTGACTAATATAGTAGATGAGGTCAGAAGACAAACTCTTTCAGCTTTTGACTATCTACAGTACCTGATTACCTATAGAGACATCCATATCTTTTTATGATTGTAGCCCCCATTCCCTTTGCCAGTACCTGTCATAAATTGTTTTGAGTGTTTTTTTTCAAAGCATAATCTTTTGATTTTTTTAACTAAAAAAAACCATGTCTGTTTCTATTTTGTGTCCCCAGTACCCAGATCAATGCCTCATATACACTAGGTGCTCAGTAAGTAAATATATTCAACAGCGAACGTCAATAGACCAAATCAAAGCTAGTTAGGTCTACTCATCCCTTAACACTGGAGAATAGTGGTAAAAGTGCTTTGTGATTACGCATTTCTGAAAATGTCATCACAGTGTCTTCTTGGGTTAATTAGGCATATCAAGAGAAACCCTATTTCTAGTTGCTAATCTGAGATATTTTAGAATTACAGAAATGTATGTGTAGGTGCCATAAAAATCCATCTGCAATTCTTACCTCTGCTCGACTACTTAAGAAAGACTTTAAACATGGTATGACATAAGACCTCTGAACCTTAAAACCATGTTTACCAAACCTCAATCCTTAGTGGATCAGTGTCATGACTGGCAAATCCCCCAAACCCTAGAGCATTTTAAAATTAAGCTTGCAATTCGTATGGCCTAGATGGATTGCCATGTTGCACTAACTACTTTATACTTATCTTAATCAATATTATCCATAAAATGCATTGAGTCTGTCAAACCTCTATTAAATAAATATTTTTATTTGCCAAACATCATTCTCTAAAAATTAATATATCAGGACAAGCATTTCTTCATAGTAACTTATATTCTGGAGTAGATAACTTTTAAAATTGTAATATGTCATAGGAGATATATGATCTATTTTGCCATAATAATGCAGCATAACAAAGCATTCCAAAACCAAGTATGTCAAATAATAAGCATTTATTTCCTCCATGAATCTGTGGGTCATTTATTTAGGCTGGACTTGGCTTTGGGCTGTTTTAGAACAGTTATGGCTGGGATGTCCAGGATGGCTTAGTCCTGTTTCACGAGCCTTAGCCTCCAACAAGTACTCATGGGAATTTCAGAAAAGTAAAAGTCAAAAAAAAAAATGATCACCAGTTTTTCATGCCTCTGCTTGTATCACATCTTCTAACACCCCATTGGCCAAAGCAAGTCACATGGCCAACCTCTGAGTAAGAATTTGAGAGATTACAAAGTTATGTGGAAAAGGATGCATATACAGAAAGGGAGGATGACAAATTGGGTCATTTTTTCAAACTACCTAATGTCTATGATGAAACACAAAACAGGGTAAAGTCATAGAAAGTGAAGCAACCAGGGAAGGGGCCAAATCAAGAGACATTTGAGCAGACTAGAATGGAGGGAGGGAGAGCTATGGGAATAGTGGGGAAAGAACATTCTAGAAGAAAGAATAAAAGCAAGTCCAAAAACCCTGAAGAAAATTGCTTGGCATCACTGAATAACAGTGAGACTGGAGCAGAGCTGTAAGAGATGTACTCAGGTAGCCAAAGGGAAGACCAAGCAGGGCCTTGTGGACAGGAGTAAAGCTATGGGTTTTAATTATGAGAAATGTGTTGATCCATGAAGGCTTTTGACAAAGGAGTGACACAATCTAACTTAGATTTTTGAAGCATCTCTCAGATTCCTACGAGAAGAATCAACTTGAGAGAGGCAATGATAGAAGCAGAAGCCAGTTAGGAGAATATGGTTGAAATTTAGCAGTGACATGATGGTGGACAGATCACAAATGTAGTATGAAGATAGTGAGATTGGATGATATTTTGGAGATTTCTAAGATAGTGTTAACAGGATTTGCTGAAACTTTAGGTTGATGTTCTATTTGACCTTACACACACTACACATAGATACATGATGATAGGTGATACATAACAGATAGCTAGATAGACAGATAGACAGATACAGATAGATTCAATTACACATAAAAATATGTATGTAGTTAAAACGAAAATGTTTACCCTTGTATCTCCTAAGTTGTCTAGTGACCTCAAAAATGTGGTCAGCCAGGTTAAAACTTTTTAAATGGAACAATAGGTCACAGACTCAAGAGTCTCAAAATATAAACTATGACAGATTTTTTGATTAAAACATTGGGAAGTGAAAGTTCTTTATTTTTCCTTCCTAAAAAAGTGAATGTCTTCTTCTTTCCATCCAGATCAGATTGCAGCTCTAGCCTAAGCTCCAGCCCCACCTCTGGCAGAGAGGAAGCTGGGGGGACCTGTGCCAGCCTCTCCGGGGAAACTATAGGCCACACCCCAGAGGCCAGTGATATCCTACTCTGAAGGGACAAACCACCTCAGGAGCTATTCTGTGGCTGGAGTTGGAAGCTTCATTTCCCAAAATGGGAGAAAGAGACGATTGACCACTGACTTCAGCTACTGATTAGTAAATTCGGATGGCTAAAGTAGAACCCAAGAACAGCTAAAGTTTGAACCTGTCCAAGACAGAAAGAGGCCGGTAGCTGCCACTTTTACTCTGCCCCTGGCATTAGGGGGAGCCAGGCAGATCGAGAATCACAGTGAAGGTAGGGACCAGCTTCTTTCCACCCAGATCAGACTACAGCCCTAACCTAAGCTTCAGCCCCAACTCTGGCAGGAAGGAAGCTGGTGGGACCTGCACCAGAATCTCCAGGTAACTTCAGGTACATTTAGCTGGCACAGAGAGAATAGTCGGAAGTCTACCGGGCACCTGTGGTCATTTTAGCCCCTCACAGCATAGATTGCTGCCTACACCTGCAGCTCCATCCCCACCCCACCCTAGGGGAGGAAGGGGTGCCTTCATCAGTCTCTCCAGGTACCTACAGATGGTTTTGGCCTGCACAACATGGATTATTACACACGGCTGTGGCTCTGTCCCTACCCCTGGCAAAGGAGAAAGGTAGGAGAAGCTTCATCAGTCCCTGGGCAATGTGGGCAGCTTGAGCCTCCACATCTTACAGTACTAACTACATCCTTGGATCCTACTACACAACCAGCAAGGGATAAAGGGCAAGAAAGCCCTAAACTAAAAAAATACTGCACCCAGAATAAATAACTCTAGTAAGCCAGATGGCAAGACACCAACAAAAATTACAATCCATACCAAGAAACAGGAAAATATGGTCCAGTTAAAGGAACAAGATAAGCCTCCAGATGACATAAAGGAGTTGAGAGAACTAATCATAGATATTCAAACAAATCTCCTTAATAAATTCAATGAGATGGCTAAAAGGATTAAGGATATTAAGCTGGGTGAGCACAAAGAAGAATTTGAAAGCATACATAGAAAACGTACCCCATCTGAATAGACCAACTCTGAGACACATACTAATCAGTATGTCAAATGCCAAAGACAAAAAGAGAATTCTGAGAGCAGCAAGAGAAAAGCAATGTATAACATGTAAGGGATACCCAAAAAGATTAAGTGCTGATTTCTCATCAGAAACCATGTAGGCAAGAAGACAGTGGTATTTAAGATACTGCAAGAGAAAAAGTTTCAGCCAAGAATCTTATATCTGGCAAGACTGTCTTTCAAAAATGAAGGTGAGTTTAGAATATTCACAGATAAACAGAAACTGAGAAAGTTTGTAACAAAGAGACTAGCCTTGCAGGAAATACTAAAGGGTGTGCTACTGTCTGAAAAGAAAAGACAGAAGAGAGAGGCTTGGAAGAGACTCTAGAAATAAAGATTATATCAGTAAAAGTAACCAAAAGCCTCAAAACAGTGGTGAAAATAAAATATGACAGATAAAACCCAAAGCTCAAAATGGGTGAAATAAGAACTGCTTTACAGTAATAACATTGACTATTAATAGATTAAACTCTCCAGTCAAAAGACACAGACTGTTGGAATGGATAAAAAAATATGAGCCATCTATATGCAAGAGACTCACCTTAGACCCAAAGATGCCAATAGATTGAAAGTGAAAGGCTGGAAAAATATATTCCACACTAGCAGTAACCAAAAAAAAAAAAAAAAAAAAAAAAAAGCCAGAGTGGCTATATTTATATCAGATAAAATAAACTTTAAATCATATTACCTAGCTACAATGGTAAAAACATCATGGTACTGGCATAAGTTAGACACATAAACCAATGGAACCAAATTGATGGTTCAAAAACAGACCCTCACATCTATGGTCAAGTGATTTTTGGCAAGCCTGTTAAACCCACCCAGCTTGGGCAGAACAGTCCTTTCAACAAATGGTGCTGGGAGAAATGGATATCCATAGCCAAAAGAAATAAAAAGGAGCCCTATCTCACACCTTATACAAAAACTAACTCAAAATGGATCAAAGACGCAAATATAAAAGCAAGAACCACAAAGCTTCTAGAAGAAAATGTAGGAGACATCTTCAAGACCTGGTGGTAGGTGGTGGGTTCTTAAAGGGGATAAAAGGAGGACTGAGAAGGACAACTGATGCAAAATGTATGTAGAAGTTTTAATTAACTTTACTGTAGAGTGTGGAAATGTATAGAGTTGATGGTAACACATTATAGTGATAACATCTGGTTTATAAATGGGAGTGTGTCTGGAAAGTGTAGCCTACGGATGTAAATGTCAATTCACAGAAAGGTAGAGAATAATCTAGGGAATGAATAACACAGTCAAACCAGAGGTGGATGAGAATTGTGGTTGATGGTACAGATACAATAATGTCCTTTGTAAGCTAGAGTAGATGTACATCATTATTGCAGGGTGGTGGGAATGTGGAGAAGTATGGGAAAAATACCAACTGGAGTGACCTATGGACTGTGGCCAACAGCAATACTGTAATATTCATGCATCTATGCCAAAGAAGTACTGTGTTGATAATGGAGGAGTATAGAAAAAAGTGTGTCAAATGTATGCTATGGACCATGGTTAGTGTTAATAGTCTGATGATATTGTCTCTCATTCTGTAACAAATGTTCCACCATGGTGTGGTGTGTTGATGGAGGGGTGTTATATGGGAATTCTGCACATGAACATGATTGTTTTGTAAGTTCACAACTTATGTAATAAAAAAATATTTTTAAAAAGAATAATAGGGTAGGTTAGGGGGGAAATTCACCAAATGGACTATAGTTAGTAGTAAGATTTTGATGATATTCTTTCATAATTTGTAACAAATGTCTCACAACAATGCAAGTTGTTGGTGAGTTGATGTATGGAACCACTGTATGATGTTATGCATGTTTGCTTTGTAAGTTCACAACTTTTACTATATATTTATTGTTTATGTATGTTCTGTATGAATAATATAAAAATAATAATAATAATAGGGTGGGTTTGGGGGGGAAATACACCAAGATACTTTGGTTAGTGGTAATATTTTGAGGATGCTCTTTCATCATTTGTTAAAAATGTTTCACAACAATGTAAGGTATTGGTAGTAGGGTGAGGTATAAGTACCTGTATGTTTGTTTTTTAAGTTCACAACTTTTACTATACATTTATTGTTTGTGTATGAGTGATATACTTCAATAAATTTTTTAAATGAAAAAAAAAAGTGATTGTCTTCTAGATCTTGAATATTTCCCCATTATTCCAGTTATTGCTGGCATTGATTCCTCACATCAGGGAATTTTCCTCAAAGTGTTTAATAACCTGGGTTTTGTTTCGTTGGTTTCTTATGTTCATAACTCTTAAAGCTGTCCAATAGTTCTCTCTGAAACTAATACAAGCACACAGAAAGTGTAAGCACCTACTGCAGTAGGGAAAGGCATTATGTCAATATACAGAGAACAGAGTACCACCACCCCTAAAAATTATAAGGATCTAAATATGTTTTACTCTTACTGTCATTTTATTTTATGAGAATGAAAAGTAACTTTCACAGGTATTAAATTTTAATTTTGCCCCAGAAAAAAAAATGTAATTTTCTGTAAAAATTATAAATTTCCATAGCAGCAACTTCATAAAAATGTATGATCTTGCCCCTCAGGGTGCCTCCTCACTTGTTTGAAATGAAAAGCTGTTTGTACTCATGGTTGGAAATACAGACATCAGGAAAAATTAATCATGCACATACTTGCAAAGTGGGAATGATAATTGTTGGGAGCCTCAGCAATGGCTGCTGCACAGTGCCACAGAGGGAAACGGTAGAGTCCTCCAAATGACAATTCATGTGAACAAGCCAGATCTGAAGCCCCATCTTCCGGAATCACCTAACTATTAAGGAATCAAGTTTTGACAGTCATATTGTCAAATATTATCAGAATTTAAAATAAATTTCATTAAACAACTTCAAATTACATTGTGGTAGATGAAATTTAAAAATTAGAACTGGCATTTTTGTTGGGTAGGGGGAGAGCTATTTTGCTCTGGCAATGTTTCTTCTTATTTACATCCAAGGGTTATTGTTACAAAGCTTTGGTTTTATTTTGCTTTACAGGTTTCAAAGGAGACCAAGGCATTTTCCTTTAATTTTTTGTGAGTCATTTTTTTTATTTGTTTCATTTTATTATCAATTTTAACATTTTTATTTTATTCTGTTACATAATTTTGGATGACGTTTACACAATTCCAAAGTCAACACAATGAAATAAACCAGCCTCCGTCCCTGTCCTCCTACCCTGTTTCCACTCTTCTCTTCTAGATAGCCGTTTTCATGATTTTTTATGTTTTTTCCACTTCTGAAAACATAAGCAGCTGTTTGTGTGTGTGTAAATGCATGTCAACATCCCCTCCCTTTCTTGGACAGAAGATGGCATGTGCAGCACAGTGCTCTGTATCTGGCTGGTTTCGCTTCACACCAGTCCTGCAGGGCTTTCAGCTTCCGCCATGTTGGTAGAGCTAGTCTAGGAGCTGCACAGTGCCCCCTCCTCATGGGCCTTTGGCTTATTTTGGTCTTTTGTTTTACAAGTCGTGTTGCACTGGCTGTCCTTGTGCACATGTCATTTTGTGTTTTTGCCGGTGGGTCTGTGCGATGGATTCCTAGAGTGGGATTGCTGGGTCAGAGGGTCCCTCCTCTGCTAGCTCCTGGGGATGGTGCTGGTGGGAATCTTCCTCAGCACTGAGGGGTTGTCCACTTGTCTTACAGCTGAGTGCCAGCATGCAGAAGCAGGCTGCCTCCTCCAATCCCAGGTACAGGTACCTGCCCAACCAGGAAGTCTTCACAGCAGCTTTGTTCTCCGTTCACTCCGGGTGAAGAATTCGGGAGACTTGGTGCAGAGGGCCTGCCTTGCAGAGACACTCAGCTGCTGTTTCTCAGGATCACAGATTTCAGAGAGGAAGAAGCCACTCTAGAGCCTTGAGGCGCATTTACAGTCTAAAGCTGGCAGGGACGCCAGCTCCCAGACCTACTCCTCCCCGCATGCTCTCTCCCTCACTTGGCTTTGGCGTGAGCCTGAGCAGGGACTATCTTCTGGATGAGAACCTGCTGGTGGTCTTATTCCAGTTCTCCCTGTGTGCAAGATCCAGCCCACACGCCCTCACTGAACCTGATCCCACTTGATCGTAGCATGTACGCTGCATCCCATTTTTGTAAGTCATTTTTAATGTTAATGGGGAGTCTAGGTATAAGTTAAAAGGAAATGTGATGATTGTTATGTTAAAGGGTAAAACATTAACTGATTCTCTTAGAAAGTTATTACCAAGAGCATTGGGAAGAGAATTTGATGAGTCATGCGATGGCTTCATTGTGTGGCTTGGAGCATGATGTTGAATCTCTCTGGGAGCTGCAGTGAGAGCTGGAATGACAGGGGCCTAAAGGCTAAACACCTCCCTTTCTGTATCTCTACCATCCTACTGCTCATAAGGGGTAGAAGGAGGAAGAAACAAACTTAATGTGTCAGAAAGTCAGAGGTTCATGACAGGACTAACTACATAATGTGCAGGGCCCAGGGCAAAAAGAGAATGTGGTGTCCCTTCGGCAAAAGTTAAGAATTTCAAGATGGTAGCGGCAGAGCATTAAGCCAAGCACAGGGCCCGATATGACTGCACAGGTCAGGCACCCATGAAGGCAGACTGGGGCCCTGACATAACAAGTGTAGGTCTCAAAGTAAGAATAGTATGGCACCTTTTTTGGTACTTAGACCAAATTGCTAACCGGACATCTCCTATCTGGAAGGAGGATACTGGGGAACCCATTCATTTAGGTGGGTTCAAGAAATGTATTCAATGGAGCTTTCTGAATTGGGTATTTTTAGAACTATAGACTCTTGGTAGATACCACAGACTGATTAGTTTAAACAATAAAAATTTATTGTCTCACAGTTTTAGAAGCTAAAAGTCCAAAATCAAGTTATCTGCCTGTCATGCTTTCTCCGAAGTCTGTAGCATCATGGTGGTGGCTTATTGGCAATCAATCTCTGCCTCTATCACATGGCGATCTGTCCCTTTAGGTGTCTCCTTTAGCTTGTACTGCAGTGTCCAAATTTCCTTTGCTTATATAGACTCCAGTCATATTGGAATAAGATCTATCCTGATTCAAGTTGGCTTCATCTCATAGAATTTCAAATATCTTATTTACAAATGGGTTCACATCCATTGGACCAGGTTTAGGACTTGAACATGTTTTGTGGGGGACATGATTCAATCTCCAACAACTGGCTTTCTGATTTTCTTTTAGTGATGACATATGATGATTTCTTGAACAAACTACTTAATATCACCATAAAACATATTCCAACAATTGTAACTTTTTCCCTATTTTCAGTGATCAATCTCTCTTGGTGTGATGAAGGCTGGCAATTTGTGAAGAGGGAGAGGAAAAGTTCTTTTGTTCCTGTTTTATTAGTTAACAGTAAAAAGTAAAACATAAATTCTCAATCACATGCCCCTTCACATATACAATCAGCTCAGGAGCACCAATATTTTCATCTAAAATCCAAGATGAGCAGGAACCCTTGAAATGCTGACCTCTTCCTCCCCCTCCTTGTTACTAAGTTCATCTTCAAGGCCAACAATTATGGGCAAGTTATCCTGTTTTCACCCATATAAAAGGCTTCATGAGAAAGGAAGAGGGAACAGTGAGATATCCCCTTGTTCTCCCCTCTAGCTACTCCTTGATTAAGTCCTGTCAAATGGGTTCTCAACGGTCAACTCTTCATTATCTACATTCTGAATCCTCTCCTGTAAATCTTGTTCTGCTGGAATGATTAAGCTTTAGATACTGAGACAATTAACTATCTTTTGTTTACTTTTACCTTCCCACGCAGCCTGCCATCCAACAGGAGGCTTTTTCAAACCCAAAAGATTACCTTCTCCAACCCACAGAAGGTGTGAAAAGTTGATTTGATAGAGTCAAATCAATTCAGCAAATTCGAGTTTTAGTTAAGCTGATTCATCATATGAACTGTCATGTGCCATAGTCTTTGGCACAGACCAAGGAGGAGGAAAGGAGTCTGTGTAAGGGCACAGTGTAGGTTGCACAACTTTCAGCTTCTCCAGCATCAGTGTGTCACTGAATGGTTTCATACTGGAGTTGTTATGTTCCTGCCAAAACCAACCTACCAATTCAAAAACAATAGGTAGCAGGAAAGAAGTCACAATAGCTGGAATTATGCTAATTTACAAGTAGCATTATCAGAACCTCTGAGACACTGCAAAATTTTGAATTTATACACTTTTTGCTTGCATTAAGGATATAGTAGGTCCTTTTCTGCTTAAGATCACTTATTTTAGTTTGCTGGATCTCTTCGTGAGATGTTGGTCTGATTAGAAAAATTATAAAAGCTAAAGGGAGAAAACAGGAGTCAGAACAAAAGAAGCAGTCTCTGTCAGCAGCCTCATTTTTCAATCTCCCTGTAAGCATAAATATCACAAGAGTAATACCTGCTGTTTAAATTACAAAAGGCACAGGCTTGTGGGTGGTCCTGCACTGATTGCTCAGAAGTTTAGAGTTTAAATTTCTATTGCTTATTCAAAGTGTTAAGGATTCCTTGAACTTTAGAAAAATCCTTATGAGTTAGGATATATATTATGTCAAACACACATCTGAAACCACATCATTCTGGATCATCTTAGGTGCTGCTTCCCTTCAATTAGCTAGGCAATCTCATAAATCCAAGGACATGTTGCCTGGGACAGGTTCTGATCCTGAAAGGAAACTAACTGTAGCACAATTATAAAGGCCTGACTTTATCCTGAAAAATCTGCCTAGGAACAGAAATCCATTTAGGTTTTAGTATCTTATTGATTTACTGAATTAATGGTTTTGATTTCTGTAGATTTTTATGTCTGTGGGATAATCTCAAATTAGCCCTGAGAAAGGGCAGATTGGATCACAGAAGACAATTTCATTAGTCCAAATATTTTATGCCCAGTGTCTTGTCCCTTACCCCCTCTAGGGTTTTACTAGTTAAGAGACAACATACTTTTCAAACTTGCTAAAAATGCAGAGGCAATACTAATGATCCAAACTAGACCCTTTGAATATAGAGCAGAACTCTCACACTAACAGTGTGTGGAACTTCTTAAAAGATCAACAAGCCCCTCTAATTAACTGTCTATAGGGAAAAGAAATGATTTAATACATTATTTTGCTAATCCAAAACCCCATGTGCTGTGTCCATTGTTCTTGGCATCGCAGGGATTGCTGGTTTACCTACTTTGTCTTGTCAGGTACTTTTTGGTCTTTCCTATGACAATAACTTGTAATCTGTAGTCACTGTCTTCTGGCAGGAAGTAAGGTGGGGAGAGGAGGGGGAAATGCCCCAACAATTATCGTGCAATACTCAAATCTGCCTGCCAACAGGAGAACAGTGATTTGTGGGATACATCAAGAGGTGCTGGCAAGATCAATCTGCAGAGATCCTTCTGATAGGGGAATAATGAGTTGACAAAGACCAATGTTCAGTTGGGTCCAAGCCCAATAAGATTACTGCTCAGCATCATCAATATTGTCTCTGTTTGGAACTAACACAATCAGACTGGAATCAATTGTATTTTCCACAGCGCTGTCACACATGATTTTTGACTTTGGCTCACAACTCTGTAGAGTAGCTTGCAGATGTTGGCAGATTTTTGCTAACTTATGGGATGTCATTATTAAGTAGGAGTTGCACCCCACAGTAATTTGTTGTTATTCTGTTTTCCTCTGATGTGTGTGTATTGAAGAGAGGAGAAAAGGAGGAAAAGAAGGAGATGAAAGATTAACAAGAGGGATTTTTCTGTTTAACACCCACTCCTTTTTTCCCCCAGATATAATGGTGAAATACCATATGTAAATATGTACGCTATCTCTTCTATCTCTTAGCTTCAGCTTAATTTAAGTAGGAGATCAAAGATTTTTACTGAAACACAGACTCATGAATTTTTTCTGCTCTGAAGCAACACAATAAAATTGCTATGTTTCACCATCAAAAGGCAGAAAGTATATATAAATATGTCTGTCTAGAAAACATTAGAAGTTGTTCAAGGCGTTAGAAAATTTAATAAGCACTTTGACTTTTAAACAATTCCTGCAACCTCCTCTGGTGTGCTTTATAAACCAATATTCCCATCACAGAAAGTTATCAACTTCATGCTTCATGAGATCCATTTGTGCCTTCAGCCCTGCCCATATGGACATCACAGGACATACTACCTGGCTGATAGTCATCTAGAAACGTTTTGTAGTCCATGCCATACTAAGAGATAGGGGCTGGATTTCACGTTTGTGACAAGTGAACAGAACAACAACTACTCAATCTTCTCCTTTGAGATCCATCTAAATGCAAACTTTGTGAACAGTAAGTGCTGTGGAAAGACAAACACATTTGCAGTACTGGACTCCCCACTTAAATAAATTTACATTTTACTGAGCAAATTTAGGTCCTTAAACCAAAATAAATCTGAAGATAGTCCTCTCCTACCACATCTAATCACAGTCACTGTGGGATCTGCCTGCCTAGCCCAGGATGGTGCCAGTGTTCTGGATATTTATACAAAGCACACGTTTATGGCGACCTCTCTGGTCTCTGATCACCACTGATACCGTCTTTCTCCAACCCCACAGGGTCCCTAAGAGGCAGGCAGGAAGTTTTTGTGAAGCCTGGAAACCCTGGCAACTATGGTCTACCCATCTTACTTAAATTACACAGTCATTTCCCTCTAAAGTCCTGTCCCCTCTTTAAGATTCTGTGAAGAAGTGGAAGCACCAGCCACAAGGTATTGCAAATCACTGCTGCTTTCCTCTCATGGGGAAATCTCTCTTACCCTTCATGCTCACTGAGGCGTCTACTTACCGTCCCCTCCAAAGGCTCTTCCTTCTCTCTGCTTCTCCAATATAATCTTCTCAAGGAGTTCAGGTTAGAAAACAAATCAGAAAAGTATCTACTGTTTGGCTCACTTAAAAATTTTTTTAATTGATGAAGTTGTAGGTTTATAGAAAATCCTATAAAATATATACCACCACCACCCCCCATTATTAACACTTTGCATTAGGATGGTAACTTTGTTACAGTTGGTGAAAGAATATTATAATTTTAGTATTAACTGCACTCCATAGTTTACGTTAGTGTGTATTATCTTTATTTCCAATATACAACTCTATTATTAACATTTTGCATTAGTGTGGTACATTTGCTATAATTCATGAAAGAACATTTTTATACTAGTGCTATTAACTATAGTCCATAATTTACAATAGAGAGCATTATGTTGTACAGTACTATTACTTATATATTAATTTTTATTCTAGTGACATATATGTCCTAAAATTTCCCCTTTTAACCACTTTCATATAATTCGGAGCTGTTAATTACATTCACACTGTTGTGCTACCATTTCCAAAACTTTACAATCAACTCAAATAGAAATTCTGTACATTTAAAGCATTAATTGTCTATTTCCTACCCCCACCCCAGACCCTGGTACCCTCTATTCTAGATTCTGGCACTATAAGCTTGCTTATTCTAACTATTTTAAAAAGTGAGAATCATACAATATTTGCCCTTTTGTGTCTGGTTTGTTTCACTCAACATATTGTCTTCAAGGTTCACCATGTTCTTGCATGAACAGAACTCCTTTCCTTTTAAATGCTGAACAATATTCCATTGCATGTATACACCACATTTTGCTAATCCGTTCATTGGTTGATGGACACTTGGGTTGCTTCCATCTTTTGACAATTATGAATAATGCCGCTATCAACATTGATGTGCAAATATCCATTTGAATCTCTGGTTTCGATTCTTTTGGGTGTATACCTAGCAGAGGGATTGCTAGGTCATATGGTAATTCCATACCTAGATTTCTGAGGAGCTGCCAAACTGTCTTCCGTGACAGCTGCACTATCTTATATTCCTAATAGTAATAAATTAGCTTTTCTATTTCTCTACATACTCTCCAACACTTGTATTTTTCTGTTTTTTTAAACGAATAAATTTTATTGATATATATTAATAAAGCATAAATTGATCCAAAGTGTACAATCAATGGTATTTGATATAATCATATAGTTGTGCCTTCATCACTTCAGTCATTTTAAAGGATTTTTATTATTCCAGCAATAATAATAATAAACAAAAACAAACCAAACAAACAAACAAAACTAATCACTTCTCAATCTCTTAATGCTTACCCTGCCACACACAACTGCTATTCTGTTTCCTTCTCTCTAGTTTACTTGTATTTGTATTTTGTAAAAAGTCTTATATATGCAATATCACCGATATTCATACTTTACATGAAATTTCCTTATGTTACACAGTCCCCAGTTACATTTTTTAGCTTTCCTTCTATTAATATACATGTCCTTAGACTTTCCCTTTCAACCATTGTCATACCCATATAATAGCTCTGTTACTCACAAACACCATGATGTGATCTCACCATTTCCATCCATTTCTAAAGATTTACAAACAACCTTTTAACAAATTCTGCACAGATTGACCCAGAGCTTTCCATTCTCTACCCTCATTCTATTTTCTGGTGAACTATATTCTAATATTAATTCCATGAGTTTACAAATATATTGAGCTCATAATAACGCAATCATACAATATTTGTCCTTTTTTGTCTGGCTTGCTTCATTCAACATAATGTCCTCAAGGTTCATCCATGTTGTTATATGCTTCATGAATTCATTTCTGCTTGAAGCTGCATAATATTCCATCATGTATATACACCACAATTTGTTTATCCATTCAAAGGTTGATGTACACTTGGTTTTTTTTTTTTCCAATTTTTGGCAATTGTGAATAATGCTGCTACAATCATCTGTCTGCAGATGTCTATTTTGTCACTGTTCTCAGTTCTTCTGAGTATATACCTAGCAACGGTGGGTCACATGACAATTCTATATTCAACTTCCTTAGGAACTGGCAAACACTCCTCCACAGTGGCTATACCATTCTACATTCCCATTGACAGTGAATAAGCATTTCTATCTCTCCACATACTTTCCAACATTTACTGTTTTCTGACTTTTTAATAGTGGTCAGTCAAAAAGATGTGAAATGTTATCTCGTTGCAGTTTTTGTTTTTTGTGTTTTTTTGTATTGGAACCAGAGATTGAAAACCTGGGACCTCATATGTGGGTGGCTGGCACTCAACCACTGAGCCACATCAGCTCCTCTGAGTTGTCTTCCTCATCTGTTTATGCATTGTTTGCTTGTTGTTTGTTCATTTTCTTTTTTGTTTATGCTCGTTATTTTGCTCATTGTCTGCTCATTTGTCTTTGTTTATTTTCTGTACATTGTCTGCTCACTGTTCTTGCTCATTGCTCTTGCTTGTTGTTTTTGCTCATTGTCTGCTCATTGTTTTTGCCCATTGTCTGCTCATTCCTTGTTTGTTTTTCTTTAGGAGGCACTGGGAACTGAACCCAGAACCTTCCATGTGGGAGGCAGGCACTCAACTGCTTGAGCCACATCCACTCCATCATTGTAGTTTTGATTTGCATTTCCCTAATTGCTAGTGATGTTGAACATTTTTTTATGTGTTTCTTCAGCTTTTCTATTTCTTCTTTGGGCAATTGTCTCTTGCCCATTTTTTAATTGGGTGGTTTGTCTATATATTGTTGAGTTGTGTTTCTTTATATATCACAGATTATTAAACCCTTATTGGATATGTGATTGCCAAATATTTTCTCCCATGGTCAGCTGCCTTTTCACCCTTTTGACAAAGTCCTTTGAGGTTCAAAAGTGTTTAATTTTGAGGAGGACCAATTTATCTATGTTTTCATTTGTTACTCATGCTTCGAGTGTAAGGTTTAAGAATCTACCACCTATCACAAGATCTTGAAGATGTCTTCCTACATTTTCTTCTAGGAGTTTTGTGGTTGTCACTTTTATATTTAAGTTCTTGATCCATTTTGAGTTAATTGTTGTATAAGGTGTGAAATAAGGGTCCTCTTTCTTTCTTTTGTATATAAATATACAGTTCTCCAAGTACCAGATGTCGAATAGACTGTTCTGACCCAGCTGGGTGGGCTTAACAGGCTTATAAAAAATCACTTGACTGTAGATGTGAGGGTCTATTTCTGCGTTCTTGATTTGGTTCCATTCGTCGATCTTCTTTGTGCCAGTACCATGCTGCTTTTATCACTGTAGTAAGTATTAATAATACACTTTAGTGTCAGGCAGTGAGAAAGTCCTCCAACTTTGTTCTTTTTAAAAACATTTTTGGCTATTCAGGGCCCCTTGCCTTTACAAATAAAAATGGTTAGTGGCTTTTCAATTTCTGCAAAAAAGGCTATTGGGATATTTATTGGGATTGCATTACATCTGTAAATCAGTTTTGGTAGAATTTACATCTTAATGATATTTAGTCTTCTGATCCATGAACACAGAATGCCCTTTCATTTATTTAAGTCTTATTCGATTTCTTTTAGCAATGTTTTGTAATTTTCTAAATGTAGGTGCTTTGTATCCTTGATTAAGTTTATTCTTTAAAATTTGATTTTTTTAGTCACTATTATAAAAGGATTTTTTTTCTTATTTCCTCCTCAGAATATACATCAGTAGTGTATACAAATGCTTCTGATTTTTGCACGTTAATCTAGTATCCCACCACTTTGCTGAGCTCGTCTGTAATTTCCAGTAGATTTGTTGTGAATTTTTCAAGACTTTCTAAATACAGGATATCATCAGAGAATAGTGAAAGGTTTACTTCTTCCTTTCCTGTTTGGGTGCCTTGTATTTCTTCATCAAGCCTAATTGCACTAACTTGAACTTCTAGCAAAATATTGAATAACAATGGTGACAGTGGACATTCTTGTCTTGTTCCTGATCTCAGCTAGAAAACTTTCAGTCTTTTACCGCTGAGTACCATGCTAGCTGTAGGATTTTCATATATGCACCTTACCATATTGAGAAAGCTTCCTTCTATTCCAATTTTTGGAATGTTTTTATCAAAAAAAGGTACTGTATTTTGCCAAATGCCTTTTCTTCATCAATGAAGATGATCATGTGATTTTTCTTCTTGAAATTTATCATTGTGTTTTTTACACCAATTGATTTTCTTGTGTTGAACCACCCTTGCGTACTTGCAATAAAACCCACTTGATCATGGGGTATAACTCTTTTAATCAGCTTTTGGATTCTGTTTGCAAGTATTTTATGAGGATTTTTACATTTATATCCATTAGAGATATTGGTCTATAATTTTCTTTTTTTGTAGTATATTTTTTTGGTTATGGTATTAGGGTGATATTGGCTTCATAGAATGAGTTTGCTAGAATTCTTTCCTGTTCAATTTTTTGGAAGAGTTTAAGCAAGATTGGTATTAGATTGTGTTTGAATGAATGGCAGAGTTCACCTGTGAAGACATCTGGCCCCAAGCATTTCATCTTTGGAAGGTTTTTAATGACTTTCAATCTCTTCACTTGTCTTCTATTTCCTCTAGGGTCAGTGTAAGTGGTTCATGTGTTTCTAGGATTTGTCCATCTCATCTACATTGTCTAGTTTTTTGGTACACAGTTGTTCATAGTATCCTTGTATGAGCTCTCTTATTTATGCATGGTCAGTGGTAATACCCCCCACCACTCTCATTTTTATTTCATTTATTTGTGTCTTCTCTCCTTTTTATTTTGTCAGTCTAGGTGAGAGTTTCTCAATTTTGTTGATCTTCTCAAAGAAACAACTTTTGGTTTGCTGATTCTCACCATTGCTTTTTTTTTTTTTTTTTTTTTAAGTGGGTCACGATGAACTTTATTGCACAGAGTGTGAGTAAGCAATGTCCCAATTTAAAGGGAAAAACAGCAACCAGAACACCACTATCAACAACAAGAAACCAAGGCAGCCAGGATCTGGGTGACATGGATGAGAGTGTGCTTTTTAAATTTTTTATTTCATTTATTTCTGCTCTGATCTTTACTATTTCTTTTCTTCAGCTTGGTTTGGGATTAGTTTACTGTTCTTTCCTAGTTCTTCCAGGTGTGCAGGTAGATCTTCAATTTTAGTCCTTTATTCTTTTTTAATGCAAGTATTGAGGGCTATAAAGTTCCCTCTCAGCACTGCCTTTGAGGTGTCCCAAAGGTTTTGATATGTTGTGTTCTCATTTTCATTCATCCCAAGATATTTGCTGAACTGTCTTGCAATTTATTCTTTATATATATATAAATATAAAATATTTATATATATATATATATATATATATATATTTTTTTTTAAAGGTGCTTAGATTGCCTAAATATTACACAGAAACTACAGGGATTCCCATGTTCCCCACCTCCCACACCTCCCACAACATCCCTCACAAACATCCCCCACAAGTTTGACCCATCACCCTCAATGGACCTACACATCCTGGGGCCTTGCCATCAATCATAGACCACAGTTCACATCATAGACCACACTCTCTCCCACACAGTTCTGAATGGTGTGTGCTGATTTAAAATAGCCTACATCCGTCACCACAATGGCACTCAGGACAACCCCCAAGTCTCGAAAAAGCCCTTGTATTTCAACTGCACTTCCCCTCCCTGCCCCAAAAGGTGTCCAGTGGCCACCGCTCCACTTCACTGTTATAATTTCTTCCATTGCTAGAATCACCATATGTGTACAACAGAATACCATCAAGTCCACTCTAGTCCATAGTTCTTCCCCCAATCCTGAGGGGACTGGGATGGTGATGTCCACTCCACCTCCAAGTGAGAGAGGGCTTATATCCCATGGATATGGTGGGTGGGATTATCCTGCCTGCAGCTGCAGGTCCTCTCCATTCCCTGGGATGGCCATTGCCCATCGTTGTCTCCTCCCTAGGTGACTTGGATGAATCCATTGAGCTGTAGGATAGGAGTTGCAGCTCCACCGAGATTCCACGCACACCTGGCACATAGGTAGGCCAGAGGCTCCATTTTCTGGAAGTACACCTAAAAACTCCAGCATCACATATAGGTTTGAATAGAAGGGACTGATGAACCATGTGCAGGGAGGACTTATTTGAGTCCAACTCTGTCACTGTCATGAGCACAGATTCCAAAATAGAGCCCACTGATAAGGCGTCAGTCTCTGGGGCTATGCCCCCTTATATAGGACCTGGGTGTCTCCAGAGCCCTCAGGAGCCCCTCTGTGTGGGGTGATATGCACTTTGGTGTTCTATGAGATCCTACTGAGATATGCGTAAGCGTTACCTCTGGGATGACCTCCCGACTCTCTTTGAAGTCTCTTAGCCACTTAAACTCATTTGTCTTTTTACCTTTTCCCCCTTTTATTCAAGGTCTTTTTCCAGTTGTGTTGCCATTTGGCACTTGGTATTAATCCCTCGTTGCCAGGGAGGCTCATCCCCGGGAGTCATGTCCCATGTTGGGGGGAAGGTAATGCATTCCTATGCTGAGTTTGGCTTAGAGAGAGGCCACATTTGAGCAACAAGGAGGCTCTCAGTTGCCAACCCTTAGGCACCCCCATAACAGTAGGCTAAGTTTCAGTTACAAGAGCAAAGACTTTTAAGGCTAGTCATCAATAAAAAGAACTCATCAGTGGGCCATCCTCTTTTGACTGACACTGTCCCTGTGCTCAGAAAACTGTTGCTGCTCCCTTGGAGAATGTGGCAGAGCTCTCCAGGCTGGGAATTCAGATTCCCTCATTTATTGAGTGATGTTCACCCACCATGACCATGCCCCATCCTTTGATCATTTGAACAATTTTGCATATCTTTCATGTATATTCAGATGAACTTACTCCCATGAATCCCCTCTCCGAGACACCCCCCACCAATAATCCTCTGCAGCACCCATTGTAACCCTTCTGTGATCCAAATCTTCCCTGAACATATAGCCCATATAATAACCAAATACACTTAATAGGAAAAAGAAACAACAATGATAAGCTTAAATGCAAGAGATAAACACAAGGAAACTAAGGAAAAACAAAACAAACAAACAAAAAACAAAACAAAACAAAATATAAATAGTGGATTGGGACATTCAAAAAAATGGAAAAAAAAAAAAGAAATTCCTTTTTAAAAAAAAAACAATTATTCTTTTTTTCTTTTATCACTATATTATTGGATGTCCAGTGTACTGTGACACCTTCCCCCTCTCATTCCCCAGTGTCTCCCAAATTTTCATTTAATTTCCAAAGAAGTTTTAGGTCACAGCAAAATTACACATGGAATACCAGAGACTCCCACATACCAAACCACCTCCCCCCTTCCCCACCACATATTAAAACCCTTTTTTTTTTTATTTTTGGATGTTAGCATTGTTATAACTGTTATACAGATAGAAAAATATAGCAACTAAACATTGTTAATGGTTTACAGTATAGTTTACAATTTAGATGATACAGTTTAATAAGTTTTGATGATATTTACCATGTCCTGTGTCCATTACTGTAAGGTAATGAAAAACCTTTCCCATGACCACTAAATACCCTCTGTTTGTTCTTTTCTGTTCCTTCCTCCTCTTCCCCCTGGGGCATATGACACTCCCCTCTCTTGACTCATGGAATGACAAGATTCATAGTTACATGCCCTGGGTATTCCAACCTGCCCTTCCTAATCTACCCACCTGTCAACCCTACACCACCAAACCCAGTAATATCACTACCCATCTGTCCTATCCTTCAATATGCAACTTTACTTTATCCCTTTACCATAGATTATGTCCATATGGGTGATGGCTCACAGCCTACTCTTCTCTTTCTCTCCTTTGTTAACCAATCTTTCAGACAATGGTTCTCAGAGACTGCTCACTCTCCTCAGTTCAAATCAACAAGGTCATATACTGTTCATCCTTCAATGCCTGGCTTGCTTCACTCAACATAAGGTCTTCAAGATTCATCCACGTTATTCCGTGTGTGAGCACTTTATTCCTTCTTACAGCTGAGTAATATTCCATTGTATGTATGTACCACATTTTGCTTATCCATTCATCTGTTAATGGGCATCAGGGCTGATTCCAACTTTTGGCAATGGTGAACAATGCCGCTATGAACATTGGTGTGCATATATCTGTTTGTGTCTTTGCTTTCAGTTTTCTGGGTATATTCCCAGCAGTGGAATTGCTGGATCATTCTGGAGATCTATTGTTAGTTTTCTAAGGAACCACCAAACTGTCCTCCACAGTGGCTGGACCATACCACAGTCCCACCAGCAGTGGATGAGGGTTTCTATTCCTCCACATCCTCTCCAACATTTAGTGTCTCCTGTTTTTTTAATAGCTGCCATTCTGATGGGTGTAAGATGGTATCTCATTGTAGTTTTGATTTGCATTTTACTAATAAGTAGCAATGTCAAGCATTTTTTTCATGTGCTTTTTAGCCATTTGTATTTCTTCCTTGGAGAAGTGTCTTTTCAGGTCACTTGCCCATTTTTTAAGTGGGTTTGTCTTTTTATTTTCAAGGTGTAGGATTTCCTTATATATGCAGGATATTAGGCTCCTATCAGATATATGGTTGCCAGATATTTTCTCCCATTGGGTAGGCTGACTTTTATTTTCTTAATAACCTCGTTTGAGGTGCAGAGTTTTTAATTTTTATGAGATCCTATTTATCTATTTTTCTTCTTGCTGCTCGTGCTTTGGCTGTGAAGTTCATGAAACCATTTCCTATTACAAGGTCCTGTAGATGCTTCCCTACATTATCTAAGGTCTTTGTGGTTTTGGCTCTTATATTTAGATCTTTGATCTATCTTGAGTTGATTTTTGTATAAAGTGTGAGATGGTATTCTTCTCTCATTCTTTTGGATATGGATATCCAGTTCTCCAAGCACCACTTGTTAAAGAGGCCATTTTCTCCCAACTGAGTGGGCTTCATGGCCTTGTAAAGTTTCAGATGACTGTATATGCAAGGATCTATATCAGAACTCTCAATTCGGTTCCATTGGTCAGTAGGTCTATCCTTGTGCCAATACCACATAGTTTTGATCACTGTAGCTTAGTAGTATGTTTTAAAGTCAGGTAGTGTGATACCTCCAACTTCATTTTTCTTTTTCAATATGTCTTTGGCAATTCAGGGCCTCTTACCTCTCCAAATATATTTTGTGGTTAGTTTTTCCAGTTGCAATTTATTCTTTGACCCACTGATTATTTAAGAGTATGTTGTTTAATCTCTATATTTATGTATTTTCCCTTTTTCCATCTATTATTAATTTCCAGCTTCATTCTGTTATGATCAGAGAAAGTGTTTTGTATAATTTCAATCTTTTCAAAATTTATTGAGACTTGTCTTGTGACCCAACATATTTTCTATCTTGGAAAAGGATCCATGAGCACTTAAAAAAATGTGTAGCCTGCTCTTTTGGGGTGCAATGCTCTATAGATGTCTATTAGTTCTAGTTCATTTATCATATTATTCAAGTTCTCTGTTTATTTACTTATCCTCTGTCCAGATGTTCTATCTAATACTGAGAATGGTGTATTGAAGTCTCCAACTATTATTGTAGAGACATCTATTTCTCCCTCCAGTTTTGCCAGTATGTGCCTCCTATATCTTGGGGCACTCAGGTTAGGGGCATAAATATTTAGTATTGCTATTTCTTCCTGCTTAAAAGCCCCTTTAATTCATATATAATGACCTTCTCCATCCCTTATAATAGTTTTGCACTTAAATTTTATTTTGACCAATATTAGTATTGCTACTCCAGTTCTTTTTTGGTTACTATTTGCATGGAATTTTATCTTTTCCAACTTTTCACTTTTAACCTAGTTGTGTCTGTATGTTGTAGATAACATATTTTTTATCCAAGTTATCAGTGTATGTCTTTTGATTAGGGAGTTCAAACCATTAATAGTCAATATTATTACTGCAAAAGCATTACTTTCTTCATCCATTTTGTCCTTTGGCTTTCTGTTGTCATATTGTACTATTGTCTGTATTTTTACCCTTTAACTTACCCTTCCTAATAATCTTCATTTCTACACTCTTTTTCAAGTCTCTTGCCCTTGTTTTTCCTTTCAATCTGAAGCACTTCCTTCATTATCTCTTGTAATTCTGGTCTTTTGGTAATATATTCTATCAATTTTTGTTTGCCTGTGAAGACTTTGAACTGACCCTCATTTTTGAAGGATAATTTTTCCAGATACAGAATTCTTGACTGACAGTTGTGTTTTTTTTTCAGTACCTTAAATACATTATACCACTTCCTTATTACCTCCATTGTTTCGGCTGAGAGGTCAGCATTTAATCTTAATGAGGTTCCCTTGTATGTGATGCTTTGCTTTTCTCTTGCTGCTTTCAGAATCCTCTCTTTATTGTTGATATTTGTCATACAGAGTAGTAGGTGTCTCAGGATAGGTCCATTTGGATTTATTTTATTTATGGTACTTTGTCCTTCTTGGAAATTGATATGTATATCTTCCATAAGGGTTGGGAAGTTTTCAGTCATTATTTCCTCAAATGTTCTTTTTGCCCCTTTTCCATTCTCTTCTCCTTCTGGGACACTGATAATGCATATGTTCATGCGTTTTGCATTGTTATTTAATTCCCTGAGATCCTATTCCATTTTTTTACATTCTCTTCTTTTTCTGTTCTCTGTCATTTCCAGTTCAGATATTCTGTCTTCGAAATCACTAATTCTGTTCAAGCAACTCAAATCTGCTCTTACATGCCTCTGATGTATTTTTAATCTCATCCAGTAACATTCCCATAAGGTCTGTTACTTTTCTTTGCAGACTTTCAAATTGTTCTTTATGCTCCCCTAGTGTCTTCTTAATATCCTTTATTTTTTTTTAGTCGTATTTTCTTTAAATTCTTTGAATTGATTTAGGAGAGTTGTGTGATTATCATTGGTTAGTTTCTTATATCTCATATGTCTTCAGGATATTTGGTTTGCTCCCTTGGCTAGGCCGTCTCTTCCTATTTCCTGGTATGGTTTGTTATTTTTTGCTGATGTCTGGGCATCTGAATATGTTGATAAATTTTCTCTGATGGCCAATTTCTCTCTCTTGCCTATGTTTTATTTTTTCACAGCTCTTTTTTGATATTTGATTCAACTTATTCTAAGTCTTTAAAATTGCCAAGCTAAGTTATCAAAATCAGGCCATGGGCCCACTAATGTGGCACAGATTTTCTCCCAGGAGCTAGGGTACAGGAAGAACCCAAAGCAGTTTTAGCACCGATGCAATTTCCAGACTGGTCAGTAGATGATGCTTGGTGGCACACCTTTCCATGAAGGTGTTTCAATCTCTGCTTTCTTGTGTTTTGATTTAGCCAGAGCCGAGATTCAAAGGAAGCTCTGCTGGCTGCATTCACTGAAGAAAAGCCCCCTACATCTGCATCCCTTACCCCTTGTAACAGCTGACAGGGAGGAAGATGTCTGTTCCCCTCTTAGTCATCTGCTGTGAGCCCAGAGTTTTATCCCAGTTTAATATCTTGGGGATGAGGGAGTGGAACCCTCTCTGCCACTGCTGGGATTTCTTTACTCACTTTTGTTGTTTCAGGTTGTTCATCTCTCTGTCCCTTACCCTCCTGGGAGTTGTGATGCAGTGTCCTATTGTGCTAACCCCAAAGCAGGTCACTTGAACAGCTTTTGGCTCTTTCTCCATCGTTTTTGTGAGAGTTGAGCCCTTCCTGCCTACTCCAATGCCATATTCCCACAATCCCCTCTGTTTTATTATTATTATTATTATTATTATTAGCCTTTCTAGTGGGTGTGAAATGATATCTCATTGTGGTTTTGATTTGCATTTTCCTAATAGCTAATGACATTGAGCACCTTTTCATGTGCCTTTCATATATCCTCTTTGGAAAAATGTCTATTCAAGTATTTTGCCCATTTTTAAGTGGGCTGTCTTTATAACTGTTGAGCTGTAAGATTTCTTTATGTATTCTGGATATTATACCCTCTTTGGATATGGGGTTTCCGAATATTTTCTCCCATTGAGTAGTTTGTCTTTTCACTTTTGTGATAAAATCCTTTGATGCACAAAAAGTTATTTTTAATTTTCATGAGTTCCCTTTATCTATTTCTTCTTTTGTTGCTTGTGTTGTGGGAATAAAGTCTAAGAAACTGTTGCCTAACACAAGAAACTGAAGATGCTTTCCTACATTTTCTTCAAGGAAATATAAGTCCTATTTCTTATATTTAGGTCTTTGACACATTTTGAGTTAATTTTTTAATATGATATGAGATACAGGTCGCCCTTCATTGTTTGCATATGGATATCCAGTTGCCCTAGCACCGCTTGTTGAAGAGACTCTGCTTTCCTAATTTAATGGATTAGGCAGCCTTATATTCAGTTTCATTCCATTGGTATATATGTCTATCCTTGTGCCAGTACCATGTTGTTTTGATCACTGTAGCTTTGTAATAAGTTTTAAAGTCAGGAAGGGTGAGTATCCCAACTTTGTTCTTTTTCAAGGTAGGTTTTGGCTATTCAGGGCTCCTTACCTTTCCACATAAATTTGATGATTGGCTTTTCCATTTCGGCAAAGTAGGCTGTTGGAATTTTGATTGGGATTGTGTTGAACATGTAAATCACTTTGGGTAGAATTGACATCTTAATATTTAGTCTTCAAGTCCATGAACATGGAATGTCCTTCCCTTTATTTAGATTTTCTTTGATTTCTTTTAGCAAAGTTTTGTACTTTTCTGTATATAAGTCCTTTACATTCTTGTTTAAATTTATTCCTAAGTATTTGAGTCTTTTGATTGCTATTGTAAATGGAATTTTTTCTTGATTTCCTCCTCATGTTGCTGATTTCTACTGTACAGAAACTCTAATGATTTTTTCATGTTGATCTTACCCTACCACTTTGTTGAATTCATTTGTTTGCTCTAGTAGCTTTGTTATAGATTTTTTGTGACTTTCTATATATAAGATCATGTCATATGCAAATACTGAAAGTTTTACTTCTTCCCTTCCAATTTGGATTCCTTTTATTTCTTTTTCTTACCTAACTGCTCTGGCTAGAACTTCCAGCACAATGTTGAATAACAGTGGTAACAGTGGGCACCTTATCTTGTTCCAGATCCTAAAGGGAAAGCTTTCAGTCTTTCACAATTGAATATGATGCTAGCAGTGGATTTTTCATATATGCCCTTTATTATGTTGAGAAACTTCCCTTCTATTTCTATTTTTCAAAGCTTTTTTTTTTAATCAAGAAAGGGTGCTGGAATTTGTAAGATGCTTTTTTCTGTATCAATTGAGATGATGATATGGTTTTTCCCTTTGCTTTATTAATGTGGTGTATTACATTAATTTATTATCTCATGTTGAACCACCCTTGCATAGCTGGGTTAAATTCCATTTTCTTTTAATGTGCTGTTGGATTCAATTTGCAAATATTTTCTGTTTTATTTATTTACATCTCTCTTTTCCTTTGTAGGTCTAACTAAGGGTTGATCAATTTTATTGTTCTTTTTAAAGAACCAACTTTCAGTTTTGTTAATGCTCTTAACTATTTATTCTTTATTTCATTTATTTCATCTCGAATCTTTCTTGCTTGCTTGATTGCTTGAATTGGGTTTAGTTTGTTGTTTATTTTCTAATGCCTCCAGGTGTGTAGTTAGGTCTTTGATTTTAGCTCTTTCTTCTTGTTTAATGTTAGCATTCAAGGCTATAAATTTCTCTCCCAGCACTGCTTCTGCTGCATTGCATAAGTTTTGATACGTTTTGTTCTTGTTTTCATTCATTTCATTCAAAGATATTTACTGATTTCTTCTTTGACCCACTGATGGTTTGAGTGTTTTATTTAACTTCCATATATTTGTGGATGTTACAGCTCTCTACCTGCTATTGGTTTCCAGCTTCGTTCCATTATGTTCAGAAAAGAAGCTTTGTATAATTTCAATCTTTTTAAATTTATTGAGACTTATTTTGTTACTCAACATGTGGTCTATCCTGGATAATCAACCATGTGCACTTGAGAAGATTCTATTTCTTTCTGTGTTGGGGTAAAATGTTCTGTATATGTCTGTTACATCTAGTTAATTTATATTATTATGCTTCTCTGTTTCCTTATTAATCTTCTGTCAAGATGTTTATCTCTTGATGAGAGTGATGTATTGAATTCTCCAACTGTTATTGTGAGGTGTCTCTCTTCCTTCAGTTTTGCCAGTCTTTCCCTCATGTTATTTGGGCCACCATATTCAGGTGCATAAATTTATGATTATTATTTCTTCTTGGGGGATTGACTCTTTTATTAATATATAGAGTCATTCTTTGTCTCTTGTAACAGCTTTTGCCTTAAAGCCTATTTTGTCTAATATTAGTACAGGTACCTATCTTAGTCTGACAAAGGGCTACTGATACAAAGTACCAGGAATCTGTTGGATTTATAAGAGAGATTTATTTGGGGTAAAAGCTTACAGTTCCAAGGCCATGAAAAGTTCAGCTCACGGCACCAGAAGAGGTGCTTCCTCATCAAAGTCAGCTGTCACATGTTGAAGCAAGATGGTGGGCGATCTCTGCCTGGTCTCTCCTTCCCCTCTGGGCTTCCTCTCTATGCCTCAGCTGCTCTGCTTTCTTCCTGATTTCAGCTGTAAGCTATCAGGCAAATGGCTCATCTCTCCTTGGGGCCTCAGCAATTTGAGCCTTCTCCTTTATGTCACATGGCAGGATCAAAAGTGACAGAGCTCTCTCTTCCTGTGTCTATCTTTCCATGTGAGTCCATTTATAGCAGACCCAGCAAAGGGGTGGGGACTCAATCTGAGCCATGACTTACTGAAGTGGTCAATCAAAAGCCCTAAAGCAATCTTAACAGGTAATCTAATTAAAGGCCCCTCAACTTAGTTTAATATCAAAGGGTAGCACACCCAGAGGAAGAGATTAGTTTACAAACATAATCTTTTCTCTTTTTGGGATTCATAAAATAATCTGAAACTGTCACACTATCTGAGTTTTTTTTGTTGTTGTTGTTACTATTTGCATGTATATATTTTTCCATCCTTTTACTTCAACCTATTGTGTCTTTAGGTCTAAGTTCTGTCTCTTGTAAATAAAATATAGTTGGATCATGCTTTTTTATCATTCCTCCAATCTGTGTCTTTTGATTGGGGAGTTTAATCCATTAATATTCAGTGTTATCACTGTAAAGGTAGTACTTACTTCAGCTATTTTGTCCTTTGGTTTTTATATGTTATGTCTTTTTTGTCTCTTTTTTTCCTTTATTTCAACCTCCTTTTCTGTATAGTTGATCTTTTGTGTTGAATCTGACTGATCTCTTTTTTATTTCTGTTCTGTATATTTTTAAAGTACTTTTTTTGTGGTTATCCTAGGATTTGTACTACATAGGCTTCATCTATAAGCTACTATTTTGAAAATACATCAACTAAGCTTCAATAGCATACACATTTTCTGCTCTCGTTTCCCTCTGTTTCCCCTCTTTATGTCCTTTTTGTCCCATATTGCCTTTTTATATATTACATGGCCATTATCAGGAAATATGTCTTTTTCTTGTTTAATTGTATTCTGACTCTTATAGGAATTAAAGAGTAGAGTTGTATATTGAGGATATAGTACTACTCTTGGGTTTTGCATTTACCTTTTGTATTAGTCTGCCAAAGAAGTATTGATGCAAAGTACCAGACATCTGTTGGCTTTTATAAAAGGTATTTATTTGGGGTAAAAGGTTAACAGTTAAAAGGCCCTAAAGAGTCCAACTTAAGGTTGCTTTCTCACCAAAGTCAGTTGCCACATGTTGAAGCAAGATGGTTGCTGATCTCTGCCTGGTCTCTCCTTCCTCTTCATCTTAAGGCTCTGTGGGCACAGCTTCTTCCCAATCTCAGCTGTAGATTGGCATAGGGCTTGACTTTCAGGTCTTCCTCTCTCTCGGCATAAGGCTTTCTATATCAGCTGCAAACTATCAGGTGGATGGCTTATCTTTCTCTGAGGCCCCAGGATCCAAAATGATGGAGCTCTGTCTCCCTGTGTGTCTTCTTGAGTGAGTGTCCATTTATATCAGCCTACCAAGTGGGCAGGGACTCAAACTGAATCATGCTTTACTGATATGGTCAAATCAAACCCCTAATCTTAACAGGTAATTTAATCAAGGACATCTCACCTGAATCTAATGCAATCAAAGGGCATCACACTCAGAGGAATACATTAGTTTACAAACAATCTTTCTCTTTTTGGGATTCACAAAAATAATCCCAAACTGTCACACCCTTTTAGTTACCTTTACCTGAAGATGTACACTTCTTCATACTATCCCAAGCCCCTCTCCCTTCTCTTTTCCTTTCAGCCTGGAGAACTCTCTTTAGTAAATCCTGTAGGGTGGATCTTTTGGTGACGGACTCTCTCAGTTTCTATTTATCTGTGAATATTTTAAACTCTTCCTTATTTTTGAAGGACAGTTTTGTCAGATAAAATATTTTTGGCTGGCAGTTTTTCTCTTTCAGTACCTTAAGTATATTACACTACTGCCTTCTCACCTCCATGGTTTCAGATGAGAAATTGGCACTTAGTCTTAATGAGAATCCCCTGCATGTGATCGATTGCTTCTCTCTTGTTGCTTTCAGAATTTTCTCTTTATCTTTGGCATTTGACATTCTGATTAGAATATGTCTTGGAGTGGGTCTATTAAGGTTTATTCTTTCTGGAGTACATTGCACTTCTTGGACATTTATATTCATATCTTTCATAAGAGTTGGGAAATTTTTAGCCATTATTTTCTCAGATATTCTTTCTGCCCTTTTTCACTTCTCATTCTGGGATACTTGTAACATGTATGTCACTTCATGCTGTCACTCACATTCTTGTGACACTGCTCAATTTTTTTCTTTTCTTCTATCTGTTCTTCTGACTGTATGATTTTGATTGTCCTGTCTTCTAGTTCACTGATTTTTTTTTCCTTCTGTCTGTTCAAATCTGCTGGTATATGTGTCTAGTGTATTTTTAATCTCCATTATTGTGCCTGGCATACCCATAATTTCTGTTATGGTTCTTTTAAACTTTCAAATTCTTTCTTATGCTCACATTTTGCCTTCTTAATATCCTTTAGCTCTATATCCATATTTTCTTTCATCTCTTTGAATTTATTTGGGAGATTTGCTTGAACTTCCTTGATTAATTTTTCTGAATTCTGTATCTCCTCTGAATTTTTTATTTGCTCCCTTCTCTGAGCCACTTCTTCCTGTTTCTTAGTATGGCTTGTCAGTTTTTGCTGATTATTTTGATGTGGTAACTCTGAATGTCAGTTTCTACCACTTGACTTGCATTTGTGCTAATGCTCTTCTTTGATGCTTCATCCAACTTGTTCTGGACCTTTAGACTAATCCATGTTCAACTGTTCAGATTTTCTCAGCTCTTCTTCGTCTATTTCTTGCCCAGGATATGCAGTACAGTTTTTTATATAATAAATTTTGTTTTTAGAGAAGTTCTAGATAACAGAAAAGTTACACCAAAAGTACAGGGTATTCCTGTATAACCTACCCTCTCCCCTCCCTCATTTCCCTCTATTAATAACATCTTACATTAGTGTGGTACATTTGTTACAATTGATAAGCCAATTTTGAAGCATCACTGCTACCCAAGATCTATAATTTACATTATGGTTTACACTTTGCACTGTATAGTTTTTTTTAGGTTTTGACATAATGTATAATGGCCTTGTATCTGCCATTGCAATATCATGCAGAACAATTCCATTGCCCTAAAAATGTCTTATATTCCAACTATTCTTCCCTTGCCCTCCCCTCAGAAGCTCTGGTAACCACTACATTTATATCAATGTTGCAAGTTCTTCCATTAGTACAATAATAATGTCTACTTTGGTCCATGGCTGCATTTCTCTCTTATGTTTGTTCATTTCTCAATTTTGAGGCTTTTGTGATGATGATGGCTCATCTGCTTCAGACTGTGTGGGGGCTTAGATATTATGGGGCAGATAAAAGGAATGGTTTTGACTGCAGTTGTAGATAATCTTTGTTTTTGAGGGATGGGAGCTGTCCATCACCATCATTTTATTAGTTGTCCTGGGTGAGTCCAATGAACTGGAAAGTAGGTATTGGCCACAACTCTGCTGAGATTCAGGGCTCAACCAGCATATGAACAGACCAGAGATTTAAGTCTCTGGGACATATATTTAACAGGTATAGTGCTAATTATAGGTTAAAATAAAAGGTGTAGAAGAATCATGAGTAAGGAAATTATAAATGAGTCTAACTCTTATACTGAGGAAACAGATTATCATATATTCCAGGATAAGGCCCACCGATGGAGTGCTTATTTTATGAGAATTGCCTATAGTGTATGGACATTTCTAGGGCCCTTGGGAGCACCCTTGTTTGAGGTTTTGTTTACTGGGGCAGTTGTAACAGTAACAGGAGTTAGCGAGATCTGCCTTAGATGTGCATAAGCATAACTTTTGAAATGACCTCCCAACTCACTTTGAAATCTCTTAGCCATAGAAACACTTTTATATTTATTGTTTCCCCCTTCTGGTCAAGGTCTTTTTCCAAATGCATTGCTTATTAATGCTTGGTAGTAATCCCATGGTGCCAGGTAGGCTCATCCCTGAGAGTCTTGTCCCATGTTGGGGGTGGGGGGGCAGTTAGGTAGTGAGTTTATTTGCTGAGACTGGCTTTAAAAGAAGCCACATTTGAGTAACAAGGAGGTTTTCATGAGGTAACTCTTAGGCATTAGTTGTTATAGGGCTAAGTTTCAATTTTACAAGAATAAGGTTCATAAGTACAAGTGTTAATATTGAAGGCTTGGCATATTGGTCTGTTTTCTTTTATTAGCCAACTGTCTATGTACTCCAGAGATTTTTGCCACTCTATTTACAAAAGTAGCAGGACTCTCCAGGGTGGGAGTTTAATATTTTGTTGGTTATTGTGTGGGTCTCATCCCACCAAGAAAACACCCTATGACAACATGAACACATTCATTTTCCACTGTGGCATGCCCCAGGTATACTCCTCCCCACCCAACCCCCCACACCAATCCCCTGCCATAAATTCCAAAAGAACACTCCCACCATTGTATTCTCAACCATGGTCCTTGGTCTCCCCAGAGTTCACCAAGCAGTATAATTTTTAAGATTGAACATTTTGTGCAGTTGTTTCACCTCCAAGAGAAAGTCTCCTTTCCTCTTTTCCTTCTCTGGGAATTTTGACCTTTTATATTTGTTTTTGTGAAGAAATTTCTCCCCAGGTCCTATGATTTGTTAAATTCTCTCCCTCACTCAGCATCCCCCTTTCCTAACAATTTTCAGTTCTGGGACCTGTCCTGTCTTACAGCAGCTCAGTTCCCCACCCCTCTTTTATCTTGAGGCTTTTCTGTTTCTGGTTTCTTCCCTGTTAGGGTATCCTATCCCAGGGACCCAGACTGGGTCAATCCAGAAAGGTGGGTCAATCCAGGAAGGTCTGTTTTGGATTTAGGTGGGCCAGCTAACAGAGACTGGATTGAATGAGTGCACCTCTTGCCAACAATTCAGCAAGTCTCTCTCTTTCTCCCTCCCATGGAGGCCCTTTTGTACATGGCACACTTTAGCAGCTTGTGTTTTACCCTGGGTTTCTGCAGACTTGGGCCCCTGACCTAGATATGCATGCAACTCACTATGGTGAGTGACTCTATAGTCTGCATCTGTGGCAGGAGGGATTCAGGCCATGCTGACTCTATGACTCCCAAGCCTCATGGGACAGAGTGAGGGGAGGGGTCCAGACTGGCTAGTCTGGTAAGAAAATCTCCTACTTGATTATTTTTTTTAATTCAGCATTTGTAGAGTCATTCTCCAGTCTCTCCTGTCCTCTAGAGTTCTAAGTAGGTGTGATTTGTCCTTTTATTAGTTGATTCTGAGGAGAGATTTTTCCAGATGATGTCTTATATCATCATGTTGTTACATCACTTGGCTCATTTTATTTTGATTTCATTACAAAAGGCTCAAAAACAAAATGCCAGGTTTCCATCTCAAAATGGGGTTGGAAAAATGAGAACAAAACACAAATTAAAATATTAATAAACTATGTTACAACTGCAGCTTGGAAAAGTAATGGTCATTTGAGCCTCAGCACAATGCCAGATCTAAAATAACAGAAAAATAATACTTGCAGGGAAGGCATATGAAACTGTTTACTTGTTACTAAAATATTAGTGGTTATTATTAGCAATTATGTTGATTGTTTAATTGTTATTACTTGTTTAATTTCCCTTGCAAAGAAGATAGCAATTTGCAGCTTGGGAGTAGGAGCAAAAGTAGTAAAGAAAGTCTAGTCTCCCATACACTTTATTTCTTAGGAGGTTTGAATGTGGTCTTTACAGTTTGTTGTATTTGAAGATAATGGGTTTGTGAGTTCCATGCTAACCAAAATCCTTGAAGATATTTGCAAGTCATCACTTCCAGCACTCCCTGGGAGGCTTAGGAAATGCCAGTGGCTTCATTAGGCAAACTCCCAGAGGAGAGGCTCCATTCCTAGGTGGTCTCCCTACATCATCATGGCCTTAAATATTATGAGCATCTAGGGAAACTGGGTGGAGGGTGAAGTCATTGTGTGTGTGTATGGTTTCAATCTCTGTTGGTTCAGTGTTTAATGTTGAAGATTTGAGCATCTCTAGAGGATATTTAAAGAAATGCCAATGTTTGGGGATGGCTTTATATGTTCATGGATTAAGCCTTAGCCTATTTGGTTTTAAACTTGCCAAAGCATTCTTGATTGAAAATGGAGCTCCTATCAAGTACAGCACCAGCCCTGAAAGTACTTCCTTAAGGGAATGCTTACTTTAACTTAGTTAATATATTGTTTGATATCTTATTGGATAGACAGAAGGAAGAATTGGTTTATCTGACTCTCAGGCAGCAGGATTTTATGTTTTAAGGATCCAGAATAGAAGAGGAACATATTAACATATGAAGGGGAAAGAAGGTCATAGTAAAGATGGGGACAGCAGGGTGTGCTGAGTAGAATGGGTAGATACCAAAGTAGAAGGCCTGTGCTTCTGGGAGACAGATTGTAGTCCCAGGTACCAAGGGTAGAAGAGCAACTAAAGAGAGAAGAAGTGGCAACCAAAGATAAAAAAGGAAAAGCAAAAAAAAAAAAAAGATAGTATCTGTTGGGCTGGAAAGAATAGATTCAAATATATACCTAAGAGGCCCACAGATTATATAGATGGAAGAAGCAACAGTCTCCCTTCCGCTATTATGATGGTAGGATATAGGAATATGGGTTAGCAAAGGGTGGCATGCAGGACAAACCAGAACCAGGCTCACAACCAGGTCTGTCTCTTGCTCAGAGTGGAAAACACATTTTAGGAGCTCCAGTTGCCTGTGAGGCTCTGTTTCCATGGTCTTCACATGTTTTTTCCTGATAAAATTCCATTGATGTGTAACTGCAATGAGAAGTATAAAGAGGATGCAACCCCTTCACATGAACTGATATTTACAAATTTTCTTTTAATTTATACTTTTTCCTGCTCTTCCAGTTTCAACCCGATAATGAGAGTATGGATTAAAAAGAGGATTATTCAGTGAATTACACAGTTTCTTGTTAGGCTAAGAGAGTGAACTGCTGTGGCAGTAGTTCTTAAACCATAAGTTTCCTAAGTATCACCTGGAAACTTTAAAAACACAGATTCCTAATGCCTCTCAACTCTAATTCTTCAGGTCCCATTTGTCCCTGTGAACTTTCCAACAAATACTCCAGACCCCTAGTATTAGGAATTATTGCCCTTGCATCCTTGTCTTGTTGAAAATTCAACTTCCTTATTTCCTACTCAATTTGCCAAATCTCATGACCTGGTTAGATAAAATTTGGTGTTATTTTTCTGAGGATAAATAACAATATAACATTATAGACCCTTTTACAGATTTAGCCTATTCTGAACAACACTCCAGAACCTCAGTTTTACCAGATAGTATGAATGTTATAATAAAACAGAAATCTATACATTGTAAAAATTTAATATCATGGTAAAATCAAAATAATAACATATTTGTTCATATATTTTTTATATTTTTCCAAATAACAAAAAGGAATCACATTTTGTTACATTTTGCTTTTTCTTAGATGTTTTACTTAAGTCAACATGAAACTCCTGCTCCAGTTTTCTACATCTGTTATACCCTGCCTGTTTGATATTGTAACAACTGGGAAAAATTAAAATAAAGAGGCAGAGAGTGAGGTAGTGTGTTTATTTCTTATCTTGTGCTGCTATGTGGTTCAATGGTCTCTCTATCAAGCCATTACCCACCACCAACAACAACTCCTTTTGGGTCTGGGAGGGAAATTTTCATCCTGAAGTTCCCTTGTTGGATGACACCTTCCTCAGTTCTCTCCTGCACTGTATAAGCTGCCATCATTAATAATCAGAAAATGTGAACTTTATTGTAAATAATAGCTCTGTGCTTCATTTTAGAAAGGGGCATGGTAGTGGAGTTTAAGAGAATGGTTCTAGAGCCAGAGAATTTGGGTTCAAATCATGATCTTGCCATTTATTAGCTATAAGACCTCTCTGTCTCAGTTTCCTCATTTGTAAAATGGAGAAGATAATAATAGTGCAGAGCTCATAGGAATTCTGTAGGACTAAGTGAATGCAGAGCACTTAGAGCAGTGTCTGGGACATGGACAACAACAAGTAATTTTAGTTATTTTATGAGGAAATATAGTTTCTGGGTTAAGAAATTAAATACTTTATATATAGTGAAGGCTCATTATGGATATTAAATGTTATTATTTATTAAAATGCTAAATTATGTTTTAAAATTAAAACCACTAACAAATTACATTTAAATAATTTAGAGCTTAATAATATGGAAAAGGATTTCTAGGAAGAACGTATTTAATTTTTTTTTTAATTTGACAGGAAGAATATGAGAGAATAACATAGACTCAGAACCACAGATAGGAATGAATTCCAAGCTGTGAAATAAAACACACCATTTAAAGGAGAAATCAATAAATGGGTATTAGGACAGGCATCCTTGGATCTAATACCACACAATGGGTAACGCACAGTGGAGGTTCAAAACTCATGATGAATGAGGTGAAAAAAATCTAGGTAATGACAGTAGAGTCATAATCTTAGCTAGATAGGCTTTGAAAGAGATTTGTGAGCAGATAATGGGAGCAGGTTCCAGCCTTGAGCTGGGATATAAAATCAAACTCCTGCCATTGGAAAGGAAATCTCACAAGAAGGAAGGGTCCAAATTTTTTTTATGATACCAAGGCAGGAATTTGGGTCTAGGGAAGAGTAGAGGTCCAGTCATGAGAACTGGAGCATGAGCTTTTGTCTAGTTCACATATCATTGATGTGCTGGTAAATGTTTAACAGCTGGCTCTCTAGCAAAAGCCCTGATTTGTATGAATGTTGTGTGATACCATCCAGCTTGTAAAATTCCTAAAATTTGCAGCTCTCATGCACCGGCACACCACTGGAGGCTTGTTTTCAGAAGGCATTGGGAGGTACAAGGTCAAAGAGAGATATGTAATCAAAATAGAGGCTAAAACCCAAAATAGTGAGTTGGCCTTCTTTATCCCTTCTGCCAGAGGTCAAGTTTTGATACAGGGAGATTGGACAAGGCTGAGATTTCATGAAGGACAATCAGGTAGCCCCTGTGAAGAGAAAAGAAATGAGCAAGCTTGACACCGCTAGCCTGTCAACATTATGGCCTCCGCCATATTCCTTTATTGGCATGACTTGGACTGGAAAAAGTGGAACTATGTAATCCTCAGCCACCAACATTGGCTGTCCGTCCAGTTCAGAATCAACACAGAAAGTGTGGACCAGCAACATGGACTCACCAATTAAGCACTTCCTTGATAGAGAGTATGAGTTGGTAAATGCTCTTCCAGGAAAGGAATTGTTATCTTATTTTCTCTTCTACTAAATTATTGACCTGTCTTCCAGAATGAAGTCTAAAACCAAATGGTGACAATGGCAACATTAATAGTTAACATTGCTTGAATAAATGCTGCATGACTGCATAACTGGCACTGTTCAAGACACGTTACTTTTGTGTTCTCTATTATTCCTTACTGCAGTGGGTTTCAAGCACTATTCACTGGAGTTCAGGTGCCTGAGGGGCCACCCGAGAAGGGAAGACAAGTTCTAGTGGCTGGGGCCCTGCATCTTCATCTCTACTTCCAGCTCCACTAACATCTGATACGGACTGAAGATTCATTTAAGATTCCTTTTCAAAAAGGGGTTCTATTGATTAAAAAGAAAATTTGAGAACAACCAAACTTTAAAATAGTCCTATCTGTTATAATTTTAAAGTAACTTCTAGGTTTTTGTTCTTGCTATTTAGAAAAATCAGAAAATCTACTTAAAGTAAAAGAAAAGATAAAATCACCCATAAATGTACCTCCCCAAGATAATTACTGTCAGCATTTTGTTATATACCCTTCCAGGTGTTTTTTTTTTTTTTTTTTCTATGTACTCATATTAACTAGGTTTTATATTCTACATTAAATAGCTGAGAAAATTTATACACACCCAGAGTCACACAGTTGAGCAGGGATTCTAAGTCAGGTCTGTCTCCAATGTTCCTTCTATGCTCTTATCAGGAAAAAGACAGTTATCTCTTATTCCCTCATATAATGACCATATACGTAGGTGCCTTTGTCTTCCTATGAAATCCAATGGCGTTCAAGTCTACCAAGTCTATCACTTATATCTGAGTCAATTGTCCCCTAGAGGAGTAAGCCCCTCACTAAATTCCATAAGATAAAATACATGTTCAAAGGAAGGGAAGTAGACCAGATAAATGGTTTACACCCAGGCCCCATGGGTTCCTATGGTTCTTAAATATTATCTCCTCTTTAGTCCAGATTTTTATCATTAAGCATGAATACCATTTAAAGGGGATAAAAGATTGCTATAAACTGAAGGGTTTCAAGAGCAAATAAATGCTAGCTTACAATTTCAGAGTGAAAGAATATTAAAATTAAATTAAAAATATACAATTAACCTAACATATTTTGGATTTGGACTAATTGTTTGAAATTCAAAAGGACCCCAGGATATTTTTCACTTGAAATGCGGAAATAAAAAATTCATACTAAACAGGCAGAGTTTGCCCTCAAGGTTGAAAACATTAATCATTATGCATCTAACTGTTAACTGTAAAAAATCATTTTTCTTCTTATTTAAAGGGAATTATTTAGTGAATGTTTTTAACTTCTCAGCTTTCTCAAGCTGAGATCATAACATAGTGTCAGGTTCCTGGCTCCTCTACCCCTTCATGGCTTGCCTTCTCTACAAGGGGCCACCTTTGATATACAAGGGAGCTCCTGGCCCAAAGAAGAAGCACAAAGCTCAGAGTCTAGGAATGTAACTGAGATTTAGTTACTAATTCAGTAAGCAATTGGAGTTTAACAATCTTCCTAAGAAAAAGGTATACATTAACCCAAGGAAACAGACAGTAGAGATGGGTTTTCACAGAACTCCAAATTTTCTGTGACTCTTTCCACAGTACTCAAAAAACCATTAAGCCAGAAGTAACAGCTTTAAAGAAAAATCTGTCTTTTCCTAGGAGGGGCTGGAATATTTAATAACAGGAAGGAAATGAAATCAACCAAATATATTTTATAGCCTATTTATGGAGCACTCTCATATTAGCTGACTGGCCTATATTACATCTGGGCTCTTCAGTATTGAAATTTCCTTCGCTGGGATCCAAGATAGCTTTCCTGATACAAAATTATATTCCACAAGTAATGTTGGAGTAAGGAACAAAAGGATTATTTATCATCCCAGAATTTTGGGTTAAAATTTGGCTCACCTTATTTGGTTCAACCTAGACAAGGGATAGTCAGATTCCCTTTTAAACTTTCTGGACAACATCCCTATCCTACAGTGCTGTGAGTGTTATTCTTTCCCTAAAGATGTATAAATTTTAGAAAAATATCCATTGTTAGTGGATCTTATGTTTTTTTCTTTGCCTTACAAGCTGTTATACAAAAATCTACTGAAGTGCTTGATTATTCATCAAAGCAAATTTTTAAGGTGAGTCTTCTTTCATTCTCTATCTAAATGTTTGGTAGTTTTCTTTAAATTTTTAAAAATCTGAGGAATTTTACAAGGGTTTAAAGTCCCTGCCATCTATCCTGCAGTCAATTTTTCTGTAGTGACCCTAGAATGGAGTTGTAGGAAAATAATGCAACAATTTTTATGTATAATTATTATAAAATTATTATAAAGACTATACTTCACACTAGTAATGATGTCATTTAACAAAATTTTTTAAAAATATACTTAGATTACATAAATGTTACACAAAAAATATAGGGATTCCCATATGCCCCACCTCCCACACCTCCCACAACCTCCCACATAAATATCCTTCGTTAGTGTGGCACATTAATTGCAATTGATAAACACATCCTGGGGCTTTGCTATTAAGCATGGACCATAGTTCACATTGTGGACCACACTCTCTCCCACACAGTTCTGCATGTTATATGATGAACTAAAATGGCCTATATCTGTTGTTGCAATGTCACTCAGGGCAATTCCCAAGTCCCAAAAAAGCCCCTGTATTACAACTCCTTTTCCCTCTCCCTGCCCCCAGAGCATCCAGTGGCCACTGGCTCCACATCAATGTTGTAATTTTTTCCATTGCTTGAATCACAATATGTCTATAGTAGAATACCAGTAAGACCACTCTAGTCCATAGCTCATATCCCCATCCTGAGGATTCTGGGATGGTGATGTCTACTCCACTCCAATTAAGAGGGGGCTTATATCCCATGGGGAAGATGGATGGGATTATCCTGCCTGCAGCTGCAGACTCTCTCCATTTCCTGGGATGGCCGTTGTCCATCATCATCTCCCTGCCAGTTGTCCTGGGTGAGTCCAATGAGCTGTAGAGTGGGAGTTGCTGCTCTACTGAGGTTCGGGCCCAGCTGGCACATGGACAGCCTGAAGACTCAAGTCTCTGGATGTACACCTACAAACTCCAACACCAAATATAGATCTGAATAGAAGGGACAGATGAGCCATGTGCAGGGAAGACATAGTTGAGTCCAATTCTGTCATGCTTTCAGGAGCACAAACTCCAAAGTAGGGCCCACTGGCAAGGCACCAAACTCCAGAGCTATCTGCCCTGATATAGGGCCTGGGTGTCTCCAGAGCCCTCAGCAGCCCCAGTATTTGGGGTGATATCCACTTTGGAATTTTATGAGATCCTACTGAGATATGCATAAGTGTTACCTCTGAGATGACCTCCCAACTCATTTTGAAATCTCTTAGCCATATAAACTCATTTGTCTTTACCTTTTCCCCCTTTTATGCAAGGTCTTTTTCCAGTCGCATTGCCAGTTGGCACTTGGTAGCAAAGTAATGATGTCTTTATATAACATTACCCAAAATTCTGTACAGGTGATCTCTACTGGATTTAATGCTTATTATATCTTTGCCTAGTGAAATGTCTGGTACACAGTATATGAGTGGAGAGTAGTAGGAGATGGGATCAGAGAAATAACCAGAGACCAGATAATTTAAGGCATGTAGTTCTTCATCTTTGCTGTACATGGGCCCTCCAGGAGTCCAGTGAAGGCTGTGAACTACTTCATAGAAACATGTCTCAATATATGAAATAATATACATAGGATTAACAAAGAAACCAATTATACTGCAAAATATTTTAAAAAATAAATTACTATTACATAATATAGGTACTTTATTAGTGTATTATATAACAAAATCTACAGCAGATTTTGTTAACCACCACAATTTGGTAATAATAAGCAAAACTGTTATTTTGAGATATATGCAGCAATTTAATGTGATATTAGTATATTTGCAGTTTTTATTAATGGCAAAGTTACAGGCACTGGAAAAGACAGAGCCTCAGGGATGTGAGTGCATTTTGAGCACTGCTTTTCTCCTGTGAAATTTTGTTGATTCAAGAAAGAGGAGCCTAGGGGACCAGTATCCAAGAGTCCAGGAACCACCAAGGAGTGGGTCTCTCTGAACTCCCTCTGCTTTGGGTTAGGACCTAAAGAGCTGTACTCTAAGAGCAATGATGATAAACCAGAAGTAGATAAGAGCTGCATGCTAGCATTACTTTGTTTCAATGCCAGACATTGGATTAACTCCCATAAATGCAAATGTATCCAGAATATATTCCAGGCATCTGAAAGAGGCAAATAAAAAAGCTTATCTAGAAGATGATGACATCTTCCTAGACTTCATATTATTTCTGTAAACAGTTTATTTTTGCACATAACATTTAGCACATAATGAAATATAACCAGGCATTTTAAAAAAAACAAAAAACAGAACAGAACAAAAGAAATAGAAACAGACTCATAGAGCTCAGCATAGATTCTGAAGATATATTTGAAAATATGACCTTTTCAGTCATTGACTTTAAAATGACTATACTTATTCTGTTCAATTAAAGAATATACACAATTTAAGAATTTTAGTATGAAATAAAAACATTATAAGGAGCCAAATGGAAATTTGAAAACTAAATAAATAGCCAAATTTAAGAAATCAATGGATATATTTAACCATAGATAAGACAAAGCTGGAAAAAGATTTAGTAAATTGAAAAATAGGTTAAAAAAATAAATAAATTACTCATGACAGGGCACAAAAAGATGAAAGAATGGAAAATACAAAAACGGAAAAAAAAATACATAGAGGATACAGTTAAAAGTTCAAAATATACACTTAAAAGTCTCAGAAAGAGAAAAAAGAGAGTTGAGGTAGGGGCAACATTTGAAGACATAATAGCTGGGAATGTTCTAAAACTGATGAAAGCTATGGATTCAAGAAGCCCTGTGAATCCCATGCAAAATAAATATGAAGAAAGTCATCCTAAGATATATAATAGTAAAGTCATTTAAAAGATGCAAATAATATCTCAAATGTGGCCATAGAAAAAAGACAAATTACATTAACAACAATTAAACAGGCAGCTGATTTCTCAGGAACAATGGAAGCCAGAAGGATTTAGGATGTATTGAGAGAGAAAAAAAAAAAAAAGGTGTTGTCAACCCAGAACCAATTTTTGTAGAATTATTCTTCTAGAATAATTTTTTTTCTAGAATAAAATCTAAATAAAAATGTTTTCAGGCAAACAGAGAGAACTTGTCACCAGCAGACCTACACTATATTTTCTTAATATGAAAGAAATAACCTCAGATGGAAGGCTGGACACATGGGGAAGACAGAAAAGCAATAAAACAGGTAAATAGTAGAGTAAATATTAATGAATATTGACTGCATAAAATAATACAACAATAATAGCTTATATATATACTTACTAAAAGAAGGAGGGGATAAATGAAACTAAAATATTCAAAGATTTTGCATTTTTTTAGGAAGAGGATAAAAGCCCTAATTAATATTAGACATTTGTAAGCTAAGTATGGATGCTCATCAAGAGGACAATAAATGAGCATAGAACTTCCAAACCAACAAGAAGAAAAATAAAATTATGAAAAACTATTACTCCAGAAGAAAACAGGCAAAAGGAAAAAAGAACACAAATCTGGTGGCACCAATAGAGACCATACAGAATATATGTGCTGATCTCAATGCAAAGAAGCTGGAAATCAGTACAAAGATAACTAGATAATCCCCATATATTTGAAAACTCAGTGATATACCTCTGAATCACTCATGAATCAAAGAAACAATAAAAATAGAAATTGGAAAATATTTTTGAGCTAATTGATAATGAAAATATGACCTATTAAAATTTGTGGAATGCTGTTGACACCAGCTGTAAGGGAACGTGTAGCTTTAAATGCATATATTAGAAAAGACAGGAGTCCAGAAGTCAATGAAGTAAGCATCCATTTTAAAGATTAGAAAAGGTATAGAAGCTTAAACCCAAAGAGAATAAATGGAAGATGTAAGAAAAGAGCAAATATTGATAAAATAAAACAAACACTAGAAAAGAGCAACAAAATAAAATTTGTTTTTTAAATTAATAACCCCCTAAAACTGATAAAGTAAAAAGACAGAAGGCATAAATAATCAATATCAGTTTTAAAGTGGAATACCACTATAATCCTGCAGATATTAACAATGTTATGCCAATGAATTTGAAAATTAGATGAAATAGAAGAATTCCTAGAAAAATTCAACTTAAAACTAACTCAAAAGAAATAAAAGTTCTGAAAAGTTTATCTGTTAAACATACCAATATGTCATTAAGAGGGTAAAAAAGCAAACCACATAATGGAAGAAAATATCTGGAACATCTACCAGCAGTAAAGGGTTCTTTTACATAACAGAAAAAAATCAAAACTCGTATCAATCAAAATGGAAAAGATAGGCACTCACAAAATACAGACCAATAAACAAACACAGGGAAAAAAATACTAAAACCCGTTAGTAAAAAGGGAAATTGAAATTAAAACCACTATGAGGCACTACCAGAATGCCTATTATTTTTAAAGATTAAAATTAACTAATATGGTGAGGAAGTAAAGAAACAAGGGGTCTCTAACACTCCTAACAGAAGGCTAAATTGATACAACCACTTTGGAAAACAATGGTGGGCATTATCTTCTGAAGGTGAGCATACATATATCCTATCTTAACCCTCCTTCTGGAGTCCTTTATAAATGGATAAATACTGAGGGGGGCGGGTGGGTAGAGACAGAGAGAAACCTCCAGAAGCTGAGAGAGAAAGCCCCGGAAGCCAGAAGCTGAAACCAACAGAACACAGAAGCAGAGAGAAAGCCACAAAGCAGGAAGCTGTGGGCAATGGAGCCGGGAGAAAGGAGAGCCCCGGCAGACTGCTCCATGTGCCTTGCCATGTAAGAGAGGATTCCAGCTGGTCTTCGGGGAGAAAAAACATAGCCTGATGAAGCATTGATTTGGACATTTTTCTCGGCCTCGGAACTGTAAGCTTTTAAACTAATAAATTTCCATTGTAAAAGCCAACCCATTTCTGGTTTATTGCCTTGGCTGCCTTTGTCAAACCTAAACATTTTGGTATGCATTTATATAGATTTTTAGAGTCTACACATGTTCTCTGTTTTTTTCCAAAGACTCTCCAAGGTTGCCTTTTAGAGGGCATATGAGCCATACAAGGAAAGGTAATGAATAGCATAATATATATAATATAGTCTACAAAATAGATATTATGGTGCTATGAATTCAAAGACAGTACTACTGCGTGTCCAAAACATCATAGTTCTAATATGAAAGAAATAGATGTAGTGCAAATTACTCTAGTGATAAAACTGCCTATTTTAACCTTTGGTTGCTAGTTTTATACAAACTCTGAAAGCTATCCAGGATTTCTAATTTCTGTGCAAAATTTGAAATGCACAAGTCTTTTTATGTTTCTCTTCACACAATTTCAAAAGCAAGGAACTTAAAAATTAGTACAGTTTAATCATTAAAATTGTAGAGCTATTCCCTCTTCAACATCAGTATATAAAACCCTCCCAACACACACATACACACAGACACAAACACACACAGTATATCATGGCAAAAAAAGTCACTTCCAACCTAACTTACCACATTTTTATTAATTACCGCTAAAGTTTACCCAGGAATTTCAGAATCTTGTAAAATTTCAATGACAGTGAAAAGTAAGTAAAGTAGTTAAAATGCAGAGTGAAGTGACTCATAAAAAGCTTTGCCTCAGAGAACAATAGTAAATGGTGTCTGTCCAAGTTCAGAGGCTAAGAAAAAGTTTGAGTTAAATCCAGATGATTTAAATTTTTTCTCATGGAGAAGAAAGTAAATTTCCTCTACCTGCAATGTTCTATTCCTATAACTAAGTTTGACATGGTTCTAGTTTAAATACAATAGAAACAAAGAAAGGAAGTTATGCTTGGTGTCCTTTACATTTATGTCTTCAAGGTTGTTTGGAAATCTTTTACACAGTTTTCCTTTCCCCAAATATTCTCTTCCGCTGTTTCTCTAACTGGAAGAGATTTTCCACTTTATATACTGTACATTTCCAAAGTATATAGCGTTCTGGGTATGGCATTTGCTTTCCTTAGAGATATGAATCGCTTTTGTTCATTTACCTTCTTTGAAATTCATTTCTAGTAGCTGAGAGCTGCTGCTCTGGAGTGTTAATAGGCTTCTAACATAGCTGTCATTTCAAGTAATAGGTGCCAAGCTTTCAGCAGCTTATTAACACATTATAACAGCAACCCCTATACTAAACAAACAAATTGCACAGAGGAGGACACAAGCAAAGTAAGTGTATATAAATATATATATTTATATGTATACATACATACAGTATATACTTAGGACTCATCAACATATTTGGTTCCATACATGATTAGCTCAGAATTGGCACTTTGTTTTTTTATGAATATTCACAGGGAGGAAAAGTGGATCGGATTTGTATTTGGTCCCAAATGTGAGACGAATACAAACTGGTATAATTACCGAAAGATTTCCATCCTCTTAGCCCAGCGACACTCTCAAGACCGAAAAATTGCAGACTTGTGGTATTTCACATCATGGAACTGTGCTAAAGTGATCTTTCAGCGCCACTTCATGGGGGATGCTGTAGAGAAAGAAAAAGTGGAAATAAGCAAAGAAATACACCAACTGACAAAACTACTGCAAAAGGAAGAGATGTAAATATGGAAATGTGCTCCTAAGAGTCAAAATTTGCATTTGGATATGAACGCTGGACCAAACTCTCTTATGAACACAAAAATATTCTTCCAGATACAGGGGCAGACATATATACAGATAAATATGAAAATGTATATTCACACATGCTTTATGTAAATGTGTATAAATATACCCACAAAGACACACATGCACACACACATATACACATATGTATGTATATAGACATACACTGTACTTTATAAGTTTTTATATATTCAATGGTTGCATAACAATTCCTATCAGCTTCTTGAAGACATATTTCAATAAAGGTTCTGAAGTTTGCATTGTAGTAAAAGCTGTCCTTTTATGAGTGTAAAAAAATCTCAAAGCAATTATACTCATGTTGTAATATATTTGGAGGTTGTAAATATGTGAAACTCAACTTTTTAATTAGATTGATAATTTTATAAAATTTACTAACATTTGTAGAATTAGAGAAGATGACTTGCTCGCCTCTAGCTATAAGGTTTAATATGTGCTACTTTTATAGTTACTAATGACAGATGACATTATTAATTGTTGAGTAAGTACCAGTGCTGAGCTAGCAACTTTATAAATTGCACATATTTTTATATTCCTTTATAAATTACAAATATGTTTACTATCTAAAGGCTATGATAAAATCTGGAGAAATAAAAGAAATTCAAAACAAAAATCTAAATTTAATGATAGAATTAGGGTTAACTAAATAATCACTTAGGTTTTCAATCAAATCAATTCCTTCCCCATAATACTCTTGCTGGACCAGCTACAACCCATCATCACAGTTGGAAGGAAAATTATTTTGAACCCTATAATAAAAGATACAAATGTGATTTCCAGAAACTCTGTTACATAAAATGTCCGGATCATATAGCTTAAACACAGCAATGACTAAAATAATTTGATTCTTACTTGCTATAATGGCACAATTCATAGGAATAATCAGTGACCTTCAGGCAAATAATATTTTTTTTTCAAGATAGGGACAATAGCATGTAGATAGCAAATTCTCAGATTTTGAGATCTTTTCCAAGGCTTTCTCAACTTTATTCCTTTCATTAGCTCTCACTATATCCTTGTATAGCAAAGAATTTGTAACACCACCTTCAATGTACTCCTTGTTTTAAATACTTCAAATTGTTTTTTATACCTCAAAAGCCTTTGCAAACTAAAGCTTTCCTTTTATTTTATACTCTGGAAGTTCCTTACTGAATTATGCTCTTCACTACACTCATTTCTAAATGTCTCAGCTCATACGACTATACATAGAAGCTCCTCACAGCATTATGTAATAAGCTCTTTAAAGTCTCCATCTTCTAGACTGAAAGCTCCTTGGGAAAGGTCTTTACCTTATTCATCTTTGTTTCCCTAATGCTAAGTACAGTATCTGATGCATGAGAGCTGTCCCACAAATGTTAAATTAATGAAAAAATTAATGACTAAAAAGGTCCTTTACATATTTTCTAATCTGTTTTAGCTCTCACTGCTTAAACTCAATTTTGTTTTTTCCATAAATAGCTGCTGTTATGCCTGACAATGATCTATACCTTAAGTTAGAGCTAGAAAAAGAGTAGTGTGTGAGTTAGGACTCCATCCCTCTCTAAGAACTTCTCCTGTTTCTTTGCCTAAGTAAATTGATGCCTACAAAAATAAATATGCAGAAGGGTCAGGGCCAAGGGTCCTTTTGTATGATTTTAGTAAAAACATATTTTTATAGGAAAGTATCTGCACTAGCCTCCCAAGAGTTTGGTCAAATCACTCTAGAATTTGGTTTTCAATGACAGTTATATGATATATGTGTGAAAATAATGGGCAGTGGTTTCAGATTATGAATGTTATGTTGGTTGACATTCCCAGCAACTACCATGATTTTGAAATGGGAAAGCAAAGAGTAAAAATAAATAAATAAATAAGAGAAGAGGGAAACTAAGCAAAAAGAACAAAAACCTAGTTACAATTTTTACAGAAACTACACAAAACTGTTTGGAAAGGCTGAATGACACATGTCCCACATGACCCATAAAATATATACTTTCAGGTTGCAGTCAAACTATGAGGGAAATTCCTCTGCATTTCCACCAGAGCATTTTTAATAATGAATAATGACCCCTACATTATACACACATACACACACACACATGGTTGGACTCTGTGATTATAACACAATATTAAAGGTTTGTAGCAAAACCTGTTTTCCACCTCAACATTGTTTATGCTATTTTAATAAGTTGAATAAACTTGGAAGACTAAGAAAATGTCACTTTCCCAACTCTGCTAGGAAGGAATCTGACAGTTGTTACGTAATCCTTGGAATGCTACAATTTGTTAAAATGTTCCTAATAATTTTGTCCTGACTTTTATTCAAAGGTTATCACATGACAATGAGAAAGAATTAGGCTAATGGTGATTAACATATTAGGGGAAATTTACCATGATGTTTAATTTCAAAGTCAAAGTTTTAGGGAGTTGGCACCCTCACAGAGTCAATGATCATGGGAGAGAGCAGGGGTTTGAAAAGAGTGCAGAAAAACACAGCCTTTAAAATAATGAACAGCTCCTCAAGTCCCACAAAAACACCCTTACATCACACATGCATATGATTCCCAGGGCTTATTAATTAATCTAGTGATAAAAGATTGTACCCCAAGTGATAAAGGTCCAGTATTACCATTATCTTTATGGATAATTGGGGCCATAAAATAGTTCCAAAGAACCTTTTATTTGTCATTTGTTGACAATTCAACCAAATCTCCTGTCAGCCATCCTCCATATTTAATGGGTCCCTGTCGAAATATGCAACACACTCGTTTGTATGGGAAGGATGTCTTCATATTGTTATGCCATTGCATATCCTTTACTTCCTTATGTTGTTCATCAGTCTACCTCCTGCTCTTTTTTTTCTATGACACCTCTGAGATGGTCCCCATAGCAACACCCCTAAGAAGAAGGTGAAAGTTAAGATGCTGCAGTCATCCCTTGCGCACAGTGCTGACAATGCCAGTCATTAATACAGCAGCTTCTGCCTACTCAGATCTCCCTCATTCCTCTCTGGTCTTGTTTCTTTCCAGCAGCAGCCACCGAGCTCACTCACAGAGATCCAGAGGCTTGCTGTTAATGATTTGTCACTTGTTTAGAACACCTCAGGATGGCAGCACTATATAATCTGCCCTCAATGGCACTGCCAGTTTGCATTAGGAAACAATTACCTAGTTTATGACTAGTAAAGTAGGCACCAGAATTTCCAATTAAATCCTCATGTTTACAAAGGAGGCTGGATGCTCCCATATTTGAGGAAAGGAAGAGACACCACTATTAAGAATAGTTGTAGTCTCCCCTGCATCAGAGTAAGCCAGGTGAGAATCAGTGTCTTCTGGATAAGTAAACTGAGAGCAAAAGAATATGGAGAATGATTTTATGTGAACTCAGTCATTGCTATTCATTAGGTTCTCATCATTTGTTAGGCTCTGTGTAAAATAAAATATTGGACACACTTGCCTAAAAGCTTTCATGGTAGAGAACAACAACAACAACAAAAAATAGAGGCTAATATGTAGCTTTATTACTTCAGTCACTGTCCCCTTCTCTCTGTGTGTTCACACAGGTACATAGGCATGCTAAGAAAAAAGAAAACAATGATTTGAAAAAAAAAAAAAAAGAAAGAAAAATGTTTGTGGACTCTTTCCTCTTCTTTTATATTCCAAAGAAATGCTAGAATCTGTAAATTTATATCAAAATTAAATGTAGAACTTATTCTTAAAAAGTATCTATTATTGAACGTGTAAGGTCAAATAGAAAAATAAGCTTGTAGAAAATGACTAATTTAAAATGTTATTACAATGAACAGATCTTAACTTAAATACACCTCACGGACTTGAAATCACTATATTTGAGACAGAATAATTTTTTTTTCATAGCTAGGAAAGGTCAAGTGTTACTGAACTTCAACTCCAAAAAGTTATAAAGTTACAGCCAGGAGTTTCCATGCGATAGCTCTCATAGCATCATATACTATTACTACTAACAATAATAATAATAACCACATTTAAAACTTATTAAAAATCCCTAGAAAAAGAGAATATAGATATTTAACCAAAGGTCTTCATGCACAAATATATCATACTCCTATATTCCTATTCTTCCCCCCTCCAAAAAGAGGAAGACAACTAACCCTTTATCAGTAGCAGTGTGAAAAGGGAAGATTTATCATTTTAAATTTTTCATTGCAGATGGTTTTCATTTTAAAAGGCAGGGAAACGATTTTTTTTAAATCATTTTTTTTCTCTAATGCAATTGAGCCAGACGTCTCTCGTAAATCTTGTTGCTTTAGTAGACAATACTCAATTCTCTAAACTTTATATGCAATATCCAGCTTTTTTTAAAAAAAAGATGACCGTCTCTCAGGCGTGAAAATGAAAGCCACCTGAAATTTGGCATCATATACAAAGTAGGCGCTCCTGGCCACTCCCCTCTACCTTAGTTCATAGTTCATCTAAGATATTCTTCTTTGTGCACAAACAGAATGATGAGTTCCAATTGTTTCAATGAAATTTTAGATTACTTTCTCCCCTCTTCATTTTTTTTTATTAATAAGGGAGAGAAAATGAGTCTGCCAGTAAATATAGCTTTTAAATCAGATAGCAAACTGCACCCAGTGACTCACTGGGATCATTGAGTCAGGGAACCAAGACAATAAGTAAACTATTGTGGAGACAGGAGGAGGAAACACTGCCTTTTTAATTTAAAAAAATCATTTAATACTTGATTCGATATTTCTGCATGATGTCACTCCCCTTTAAGGAAGAAAAATTAAACATTTGTGGTACAGCATTGGGTATTCCCATTGAGCAAGGATATGGTGGTTTTGCTGAGTAGTTTTATTGTTATTCATAGATTTTATTGTTATTCATACACATTTTTTGTACTGCCAGTTTTGTGGCTGTCAGATTTTGAGGCCACAGGACACCTAAAATTGAAATGCTCATTAGAATACCATCAGTTGTCTTTAAATGAAAATTTTAGTCCAAGGTACACTAATATATATGTGTATATATCTACACACATATATCTTCAATGGGAGATTTTTTCCCATTTGACCAGACTAAAATATGTTACATTTTTAGCTTCTGAAGCTGGGTCTTGTGAACATTTACATTTCCTGGGATATAAAGATTGATAACCGGATCTAATAAAATACAACCACTAGTTAGCATGTATTTTACAAGCTTTAATTGGGCAGCTCCAAAAGTGAATTTCACCTAAGATTTTATTAAATCAATATTCATGTTTTTAAATATTTTAAAGAGAAGTAACTAAAAATCAGTAAAGATTTATGGAGAATCCTGCCTTTGACAGACAACAGAGAAGGACAGAGTGGTGAGTGGTGGCCTCATTCTCCCAAATTGAGAGTGGTAGGAGGTTCTGGAACCTCGGAATCCTGATACTACATCCAGTGCTCCTCATATTACATGTGGCTTCATTCAGAAATGAGTGAATACTGAATTTACTAGCAACGCATAAAGTGATTTTCAATCTGATGAGACTTCTTAGAAGACTCTCAACCCAATGAGCAGCTATTTTGCCACTGGTTTTCATCTCGTACTCTCTTTCCATACCTGCTTTTTAAGCCTGGCTCCATATTTTCAAAATGTGAAAATTACTGGGAAAGAATAATTACATTTTTCAAGACCTCTCTTTCCCTGCAGCTCAAATTTAAAATGTTTATTTCAAAGACGTTTTTCTTAAACATCTGGTAGATGTGCCAATGTAATAACCCTGGACACAAAAATCCTTTGCTCCAGGAACACATTCTTAAATTTAATGCTAAAAAGTGTAAACAGGAAAATGAAAATCACCCCTAATCCCATAAAAAAATATTATACATCCTGTGTGATATTTATTTTTCTAAATCAAATCATATTGGCTTAGGGCCCCACCCATTAGGTTTGATGGAAATCAAGCTTAAGTCATTTTTTATTTCCCCTACTTTACAATCTTACACAGAACCTAGGGCTTGCACAATCCAGAAAATTTGGAGGAGGCAGGAAGGGACCTCTGGCCGTAGTACATTGTACTCTCTATGTCAATGCTCCTGGTCAACTCAAAGTCTTGTTCCCCATGTCCCCTCTGCTATGCCACCCTCAGCCACTTAGACCCATTGCTGTCACTCCAAGGCCAGGTTAAATATTTTTTGAAAACATAATTTTTATATTTTCATAATGTTCATCCTGTGACTGTGCCATAATTTCTTTAACCATCGTGCATGGTAGGGCATTTAGATTCTTTCAAGAATTTTTGTTATAAATGTAAAGCATACAGAACGCTACTGGCCACATCTCAGTTTCATAAGGATAGATCCTTAGCATAAGGATAGATTCTCCTGTCTTAGGGAATAGGGACAGTTTTAAGGTTCTTTACCTGAACTTTGAAATTACTTTCAAAAAATGATGTTAAGTATATTATTGACTTAGTCCTCTTAAAGTGTGTGTTGCAAATTTCTTTACTTGTCAATCTTTCATGCTGTTTTAAACAGATGGGAATTTTAAGTCTTATTACTGTAAAATCTATCCATATTTTTCTTTGTCATTTTCCTTTGTTTTATGCTCAGGAATTACTTCTATTTCTTGAGATCTCAGTATTCCCTTATATTTTCATTTTATTTAACTCTTCAACTGAAATTTATTTGCTACAACAGGATGAACTTAGGATCTTTTTATCAAAAATAGATAATAAATTGTCCCTCAACCATTTCCTCTCCTCAGTAATTTATAAACTGTCTTTCTCATATGATGTGACTCCACTAGCCCCAAGTCAGGACCTGGACTAAGGTGAGCTGCACCTCTGGTGCAAAATGTAAGGAAGAACCAAAAAAGAAAAAAAAAAAAACCTCAGTATTTTAGTTTTCTGGGCTGCTCAAGCAAATACCATGAAAATGTCACTGTTTTGAGGCTAAAAGAAAGTCCAAAGCAAGGTGTCATCAAGGCAATGTTTTCTTCCCAAAGACTGGTGTTCTGGGGCTGCCTGCCTGTGAGCCCTGGTCCTTGGCTCTTCTGTCACATGGCAAGGCACATGGTGGCCTCTCCTGACCTCTTCTGGGTTCTGTCAATTCTCTGTCTGAATTTCATTCTGCTTATAAAGGACTCCAGTAATAGGATTAAGACCCATCCTGATTCGGCTTGGCCAAACCTTTACTGAAGTAACCACATTAAAAGGTCCTACTTAAAATGGGTTCACACCCACTGGAATGGATTAGATTTAAGAACAATTTTTCTGGGGCACATGCAGCTTCAAACCACTATACTCAGTAACCAGTAATCAAGATAAATAATATTTTAAACAATACTTTTAAAAAATCAAAACTAATGCAAAACTTTTGTTTTTTTTCAAAACTTTTCACTACTTTCGTAATGAGTACTGTATTAGTCAGCCAAAGGGGTGCTAATGTGAAAATACCAAAAATGGGTTGGTCTTTATAAAGGGTATTTATTTGGGGTAGAAGTTCACAGATACCAGGCCATAAAGCATTGTTTCTTCTCTCACCAAAGTCCATTGTCACGTGTTGGAGCCAGACAGCTGCCGACGTTTGCCAGGGTTCAGGCTTCTTGGGTTCTCTCTTCCCGGGGCTGCGTTTCTCTCTCCGGGCTTAGCTCCTTTGGTTCCTTCACAAGGCAGCTATAGACTATCAGGCAAACGGCTCACTTCTCTTCTCCTGGGGCCTTCTCTCCAATATCAGAACTGCTTCTCAAAAACTACTTTAGCTCTGTTCTTTGTGATGCCTTTTATATTTTCTTCCCCCACCCACCAAGGGGTGGGGCTCAACGCCCTACTGAGTGGCCCAGTCAACGCCCTAATCATAACTTAATCATGCCCAGATTAACAGATCAGTTTACAAGCATGATCCAATTATATTTTTGGAATTCATAATTACATTAAATTACCCAACAAGTGCTATATTAAAAGTTTAAGTAAAGATAGGATCAGGTCTAAGAGTCTTCTGGGATTATTCTTTAAAATAACAACCTAAAGTAACATTATGACTAGCATTCCTTCTAATATATCCAGGGATTCCTGTGAGGACTTACATTCCCTCAGTGCTCACTTCTCATTCCAACTTTTGCTCAATTGTCAAACACTTCTATCACTCTGAGACACAGCTTCACTCTTAGAATGGATACCATCCCTTTACCTTTATTTACCAAGGCACTACTAATACAAAGCTGTTGTGCATAACAGATTTTTACTGAAAGTTAGGGGCTAATTGAAGGAGAGTATAAAACCGAAAGGAAAACACCTTTAAATTCATGATGAAACATCACTATGTTTAAAACTCACAGTGGCACCCTGTCTTAGTTTGCCATGCTGTTATGACAAATACAACACAATGAGTTGTTTTAAATAATGGGAATTTATTGACTCACAGTTTTGAGGCTATGAGAAATCCAAACTCAAGGAGTCTCACCAAAGTCTATGACATTCTAGTGCTGCATAATCACCATCTTTGGGTTCCTTGGCTTTCCTGTCAGAAGGCATGCCCTCTCCTTTTTCTTTCAGGTTCCATTGATTCCTGGCATCTGGCTCCTCTCTATGGCTTTCTCACTTTGCTGGAATTTCTTTTGCTTACAAAGGACTCTAATAATCCTGATTAAGACCCCCTCATTTAGTTAGGCCATACCTTAACTAAAATAAAATCTTCAAGAGATGGGTTCACATCCAATGTGGATTAAGACTAAGAGCATGTCTTAATCAGGGTTCATAATTCAATCTATCACCATCATGGTCACAATGCTTTCTTCTTGGACTGGCCAGATGCCAAGTTGCTTTCTCTCTAATACATCTGCTATTTGTTATTCTAGAAAAGTGAAAACTCTTACTTCTTTACTATGCAAAATAAGCATCTAGAACATTAGCTTTTGTATCAGATACTGCCTGTTCTTCCTTCATCTATATTCCTTCACCCTTAGCACTTCAGTGCATACTGGCCTGACTTCCAACTGCCAGCAATGCATTTATGGCCGTAGGCTTTATCTGGCCACCAAAGTGTGTTTTGTCCATTGGAGCAGCAGGTTGGAAGTGCCCAGAAATTAACACTTGCCACCCACCCCATGCCCAACACAGCAACCTTCAACTAGTAACTGAAAGACTATGTGGTGATAATACCCAAGTTTTCTCACTCCTGTGGGGTGGAATAGATGATCCATGGTGCATGTTTTAGGCTGGCTCCTGGATTTTCCCAGCTGGATCAGGTTCTACTTGCCCACACTGGTAAATTACTTGATAACAAAAACCTTCTTGGCTGCCTTTCCTCCCTGTTTCACTTCTCTACTCCCATGCCAATGTTTCTTGGGATCACCTTCCAAAACAACTACAGGACTTGCACTCCAATTCTAGTCTTAGGGCTATTTCCTTTATTTTCCAAAAATAACAGCAGGTTAACCTGGCCCTCCAATTTAGTTTTACAAAGAATAGGCAGAGCTTTGGAATCTGTTTATTTTTAACGGTGCCAAAGTTTGAGGATTAAATTCATTGGTTGAATTCATTCTCACCAACAGCCTCCATAAGCAAAAGAGGAAAAGATGCTGGGTCGCGTCTGAAAAGAGGTATTTATTCTTCTGTTATCCAAAGAAAACTCCACCGATTATAGCTCTTTTTTATCATTACATTTCATTTAAATTCTAGTATATATATACAAGAGGTTTTTTTTCCCTTGCTCTCTATTTTTTGCATTGATAACACCTGTCCTTTTTTATGCCAGTACCATTTTTTTTAATTTTAGCTTTTATATACTTTTTAATTGTATATGAATTTACCTACAATTTCCATTCCCCCTTTAAATTTTTTTTAACTAGATTTACCCTTTTATTGTTTTAGATCAACTTAAAAATAATAGTCAAATTTAAGGAAAAAATCCCTCCTAGGATTTGGAATAAAATGGAATTAAACCTAGAGTGTAGGAACAAGTTAAAACTTTACACAAGTTTCTTTCTATATAGGAACATAGTGTGTCTCCATTAATTTGTCTTCTTTTATATGTCTCAGTAAAAATAAAAGATTATTTTTTTCAAATAATGAAGCACATCTTTCTTATTGTTGCAAATATGAAGTTCATTTGGCTGCAAATATGAAATACACATTTCCTAAAATGAAATTAGACCACATAGAGTTAAAAATAAAGTTTTTAAAAAGTTGTTTCTTTTTATATGAAATTCAATCCCAGTATGGTGCAATGAAATAGATACCTCCTCCAAGTGTAGTGAGCTCTTTTAATTTACAGAAAAATGTTCAAGAAGTTTTCATTCAAAAATTATCTCTAGCATACACATTTTTTAACCAACCTTCAACTCAGACTTAATAATATTAACAATATGGAACCTTTGATTACAGAGAAAATCAACAGGGTAGAAAATGTAACACCAGTGTTATGACTGATATTTTTTATTTTTACAATTCATATTTGCTTACACTCAACAAATGACATATGTGATAAAGCTAATTAAATAAGAACCAAGAAAGGGGAAAGAAAATATTTTTTCCTCCTTTCCCACTGAAAAATTTATTTAGGCACATTCTTATATCAGTTGGGTACTTTTAGGTAGTGGAGTCAGAATCAAGTGATCTGTTTTAAGCATAACACTACACTAGTCGTTTTCACAGATGAGAAATCACTAACTTTGGAAAATGTATGGACCCTGAAATGCAGGGGACAATGTAATGAACTCATGAAAACTTCAAGTGGCAAGTTTTGCTCTTGTGTGCTTAGGAGAATGGATTTTCAAACCTAATTTTGCATTTGACTTACTGGGATATCTTGGACAAATCATTGTTTCTTTGGACCACTGGTTTTTACAAGTAGAAATATAAATTCCCTTTCAGCTCTTGAGTTTTTGGTCTAAAATGACTCATACATACTCTGAATAGTTAAATGTGGGTGACTCTCCAAACCATTTATGCATACATAGCCTACAGCTCCCTAGGGAAGGTATTTTAACAAAAAAGAAGGACCAATGGTACTGTTTTTTTGCAGTTTTTAAAAAAAAAAAATTTTTTTTTAACAAATCAATTTTATTGATATATATTAATAAAGCATAAACTCATCCAAAGTGCACAATCAGTGGTATTCGGTATAATCACATATTTGTGCATTCATCACTTCAGTCATTCTTCAGTCACTTCCATTATTCCAATAATAATAAACAAGAAACAAAACTCACCTCTCAATCTCTCTATGCTTCCCCTGCCGTACATAGCTGCTATTCTTTTTCATCCCATCTAGTATATTGATGTTTATATTTTGTAGAAACAGTCTTATATAAGCAATATCACCCATATTCGTGTTTTACATAAGGTTTTACTATCTTATACAGTCCCATGTTACAGTTTTTAGCTTTCCTTCTAGTAATATACATGTCCTTAGACTCCCTTTCAACCACTGTCATAACCATATAATAGCTCTGCTAGTTACAAACACCATGATATGTTTCACCATATCTATTCATTTCCAAACATGTACAAACAACATTTTTACCAATTCTGCACAGATTAACCCTCAGCTTTCCAGTCTCTAACCTCATTCTATTTTCTGGTGACCTGTATTCTAATTATTAACTCCATGAGTTTACACTATATATTTAGTTCATAATAGCACAGTCACACAGTATTTGTCCTTTTATGTCTGGCTTGCTTCACTCAACATAATGTCCTCCAGATTCATCCATGTTGTCATATGCTTCAGGACTTCATTTCTTCTTGCAGCTGTATAATATTCCATTGTGTGTATACACCACAATTTGTTTATCCATTCATCAGTTGATGGACACCTGGATTGGTTCCAACTTTTGGCAACCGTGATTAAGACTGCTATGAACACCAGTGTGCAGATGTCTGTTCATGTCGCCGTTCTCAGTTCTTCTGGGTATATACCTAGTAATGGGATTGCCAGGTCATGTGGCAAGACTATATTCAACTTCCTTAGGAACTGCCAAATAGTCCTCCACAGTGGCTGTACTATTCTACATTCCCCAATAGTGAATAAATGTTCCTATCTCTTCACATCCTCCACAGCATTTACAGTTTTCCGGATTTTTAATAGAGGCCAGTTCTAATAAGTGTGAAATGATATCTCATTGTAGTATTGACTTTCATTTCCCTAATCACTAGTGATGTTGAACATTTTTTCATGTGTTTCTATGCCATTTGAATTCCTGCTTTGGCAAATGTCTTTTCATATCTTTTGCCCATTTTTTAATCAGGTAGTTTGTCTTTTTTATTGTTGAGTTGTATTATCTCTTTGTTTATCATGGATATTAAACTCTTATTGGATATGAAAAAGCTGCCTTTTCACCTTTTTGACAAAATCCTTTCAGGTGTAAATGTGTTTAATTTTGAGGAGGTCCCATTTATCTGTCTTTTCTTTCGTTGCTTGTGCTTTCAGTGTAAGGTTTAAGAAAATACCGCCTACCACAAGATCTTGAAGATGTTTCTTACATTTCCTTCAAGGAGTTTTATGGTTGTCACTTTTTATTTAGGTCCTTGATCCATTTTGAGTTAATTTTAGTGTAAGGTGTGAGATGGGGTCTTCTTTCTTTCTTTTGGATATGGATATCCAGTTCTCCCAGAACCATTTGTTGAATAGACTGTTTGGCCCAGCTGGGAGGGCTTGATCGCCTTGTCAAAAATCACTTGACTGTAGATGTGAGGGTCTATTTCTGAGTTCTTCATTTGGTTCCATTGGTCAATGTGTCTGTCTTTATGCAAGTACCATGCTGTTTTATCACTGTAGCTAAGTAATAGGCTTCAAAGTCAGGAAGTGAGAGTCCACCAACTTCATTCTACATTTTTAAGAACTTTTTGGCTATTCTGGCCCCTTCCCCTTGCAAATAAATTTGATAATTGGTTTTTCCATTTCTGCAAATAAGGCTGTTGGGATTTTTATTGGGATTGCATTGAATCTGTAAATCAGTTTGGGTAGAATTTATCTCTTAACGATATTTAGTCTTCTAATCTATGAACACGGAATATCCATCCATTTATTTAAATCTTCTTCAGTTTCTTTTAGCCATGTTTTGTGGTTTTCTGAATACAGGTCTTTTAAGTCCTTGGTTAAGTTTGTTTCTAAATACTTGTCTTAGTTGTTATTATAAAACAACTAAATGATTGTTTTAGTTTGTTATTATAAATGGATTTTTTTTCTGATTTCCTCCTCAGATTGCAAATCAATAGTGTATAGAAATGCTATTGAATTTTGCATATTAATCTTTATTCTGCCACTTTGCTGAACTCATCTATTAGTTCTAGTAGTTTTGTTGTGATTTTTCAAGAGATTCTAGATATAGGATCATATCATCAGCGAATAGGGAAACTTTTACTTCTTCCTTTCCTACTTGGGTACCTTTTATTTCTTTGTCTAGCCTATTGCTCTAGCTAGAACCTTTAGCAAAGTATTGAATAAAAATGGTGACAGTGGGCATCCTTGTCTTGTTCCTGATCTCAGCAGGAAAGCTTTCAATCTTTTGAAATCAAGTACAATGCTGGCTGTAGGTTTTTCATATATTCATTTTACCATATTGAGAAAACTTCTTTCTATTCCTATCTTTTGGAGTGTTCTTATCAAGAAAGGATGCTGTATTTTTCAAATGCCTTTTCTGCATCAACTGAGAGGATCATGTGATTTTTCTTCTTCAATTTATCAATGTGGTTTATCTCACTAATTGATTTTCTTGTGTTGAACCACCCTTGCATATCTGGGATAAAAGCCAGTTGATTGTGGTGTATAATTCTTTTAATGTGCTTTTGGATTTTGTTTGCAAATATTTTTTTTGAGGATTTTTGCATCTATATTCATTAGAGATATTGGTCTGTAATTTTCTTTTTTTTTTTTTTTTTTTGTAGTATCTTAATCTGGTTTTGATATTAGGGTGATGTTGGCTTCATAGAATGAATTTGGTAGCATTCTTTCCTGTTCATTATTTTGAAAGAGCTTGAACAAGATTGGTATTAGATCATCTTTGAATGATTGGTAAAATTCACCTGTGAAGTCATCTGGTCCGGTACTTTTCATCTTTGGGAGGTTTTTGATGACAGTTTTAATTTCTTCTCTTGTGATTGGTCTGTTGAGATCTTCTGTTTCTTTTAGCTTCAGTGTAGGTGGTTCATGTATTTCTAGGAATTTGTCCATCTCCTCTACATTGTCTAGTTTTTTGGCATACAGTTGTTCATAGTATCCTCTTATGAACTCTCTTATTTCTGTGGGGTCAATGGTAATGTCTGCCATCTTATTTCTGATTTTATTTATTTACATCTTCTTATTTTGTCGGTCTAGCTAAGGGTTTGTTGATTTTGTTGATCTTCTCAAAGAACCAACGTTTATTTTGTTCATTCTTTCTGCTGATTTTTTATTCTTGATTTCATTTATTTCTGCTCTGATCTTTACTATTTCTTTTCTTTGATTTGGTTTGGGATTAGTTTGCTGTTCTTTGTATATTTCATCCAGGTGTGCAGTTTGATCTTCAATTTTAGCTCTTTCTTTTTTAATGGAAGCATTGAGGGCTATAAATTTCCTCTCCAAGTATGGAGTGTCCCATAGGTTTTGATATGTTGTGTTTTCATTTTCTTTTGTCTCAAGATATTTACTGTATTCTCTAGCAATTTCTTCTTTGACCTACTGATTATTTAAGAATTTGTAGTTTAATCTCTATATTTATGAATTTTCCCTTTTTTGTCCATTATTGATTTCCAGCTTCATTCCATTATGATCAAATAAGGTGTTTTGTATAATTTCAATCTTTTTAAATTTATGGAGACTTGTATTGTGACCCAACATATGGTCTATCTTGGAGAAGGATCCATTGAGCACTTGAAAAGAAAGTATATCCTGCTATTTTGGGATGCAGTGCTCTATAGATGTCTGTTAGTTCTAGTTCATTTATTACATTATTCAAGCTCTCTGTATTTATTCTCTGTCCAGATGTTCTATCCAATACTGAAAGTGGTACATTGAAGTCTCCAACTATTATTTAGAGATATATTTCTCCCTTCAGTTTTGCCAGTGTGTGCCTCATGTATCTTGGGACACTCAGGTTAGGTGCATAAACATTTAGTAAAGTTATTTCTTCCTGGTGAATTGCCCCTTTTATTAATATATATTGACCTTCTTCATCCCTTATAATAGTTTTACATTTGAAATCTACTTTGTCAGATATTAGTATCGCTACTCCAGCTCTTTCTTGGTAGCTATTTGCATGGAATATCTTTTTCCAGCCTTTCACTTTTAACCTGGTTGTGTCCGTATGTCTGAGGTTGGTATCTTGTAGACAACATATACAAGGGTCATATTTTTAAAATATATTCTATCAGTCTATGTCTTTTGATTGGGGGATTCAAGCCATTAACATTCGATGTTATTACTGTAAAGGCATTACTTATTTCATCCATTTTGTCCTTCAGCTCTCTGTTGTCATATCTTTCTATTGTCTGTCTTCTTATTCTTTAGTTTACTCTTCCTAATAATCTTCATTTCTATACTCTTCTCCAACTCTCTTGCCATTGTTTTTTCCTTTCAGACTGCAGCATTACCTTTAGTACCTCTTGTAATTCTTTTGGTAACATGTTCTATCAGTTTTTGTTTGTCTGTGAAGACTTTGAACTCTCCCTCATTTTTGAAGGACATTTTGCCAAATAAAGAATTCTTGACTGGCAGTTTTTCTCTTTCAGTACCTTAAATACATCATACCTCTTTATTCTTGACTCCAGTTTCTTATGATAAGTTGGCACTTAATCTTATTGAAGTTCCCTTTTATGTGAAGCTTTGCTTTTCTCTTGCTGCTTTCAGAATCCTCTCTTCATTGCTTATATTTATAATTCTGAGTAGTAAGTGTCTCAGGATAGGTCTATTTATTCTGTTTGGGGTATGTTGTCCTCCTTGGATATTGATATGTATGTCTTTCATAAAGGTTGGGATTTTCAGACATTATTTCCTCAAATATTCCATCTGACTCTTTTCCATTCTCTTCTCCTTCTGGGACACTGATAATGTAGATGGTTGTGTGATTCATGTTGTCACTCAGTTCCCTGAGAACCTATTCCATTTTTTTTTTTTCATTCTCTTCTCTTTATGGTCTCCTGTCTTTTCCAATTCAGATATTCTGTCTTTGAAATCACTAATTCTGTCTCCGAGAAATTCAAATCTGCTCTTATGTGCCTCTAATGTATTTTTAATCTTATCCATCATGTCTTTTATTCCCATAAGTTCTGTTACTTGTCTTTGCAGGCTTTCAAATTGTTCTTTATGCCCACCCAGTGTCTTCTTAATATCTTTTATTTCTTTAGTCATATTTTCTTTAAATTCTTTGAAGTGATTTAGAAAAGTTTTTGATTATCACTGATTGTCTTAAATCCTCTGTCTTTTCAGGATATTTGGTTAGTTCTTTTGGCTGAGTCATCTCTTCCAGTTTCCTAGTATACCTTGTAATTTTTTGCTGATGTCTAGGCATGTAAGTACGTTGGTGAATTTACTCTGACGGCCAATTTCTCTTTCTTGCCTATTATTTTTTTCTACAGGCTTTCTTTGACATTTGGTTCAACTTATTCTAAGTCTTTAAAATTTTCCAGCTTAAGTTATCAAAATTGGGCCATGTACTCACTAATGGGGCACAGATTTTCTCCCAGGGGTTAGGATACAGACAAAACCGAACAGTTTTTGCCCATGCAATTTCCAGATTGGCTAGCAGATGGCGGTCTTTGATGCACCTTTCCATGGAGTTATATCCCCTCTGTTTTTATTTGTTTTGTTCTGACCAGAGCCCAGATTCAGAGCAGTCTCTGCTTGCCAAATACACCAAAGAAATGTCCCCGTCTCCCCTCTCTTTTCCCTTGAAACAGCTGACAGAGAGGAAGATGTCTGTTCCCCTCTTAGCTGCAGTAAGCCAGGGGTTTTACCCCACCCTAATATCTTGGGGGTGGAGGAGGGGTGCCCTTCCTGGCCCCCATGGGGGCTTCGTAATGCATGTTTGTTGTTTCAGCTTCTTCATCTCTCTGTTCCTCACCCTCCTGGGAGTTGTGTAGCACTGTCCTGGTCTGCCAACCCCTAAAGCATGTCCCTCAGACAGGCTCTGTCTCATTATTTGTGTGAAAGCATAGTGCTCTGCCTGTTAGTCTGATACCATATTCCCACAATCCTCCTCCCAATGGTACTTTTAATCAAATTCTTAATCATATCCTCAATTTAAGTAAAGTAGGAGGGGTTGTTTGGACTCTACATTCCCCTCATTGAGTGGTTGGCTAATTGAGTTAGAAAATTTGTTTGTAGAATGAGAAAGTCACTCAAGTCATATTTTCTCAATGTGCTTTCATCGTTTTCCTTGAACCATTTCATATCCCCACGATGTCAGACATAACACTCAAAATAAGTCTAAAACAATTTATAGGCAAATGAAAATTTGGCAGGGTATATTCAGCATCCTGCTTAAGATATTCAGATAACAGAGAGTCACAGAACAGGTGGTATGGCTCAGTCACCAAACAACTGAAGAGAAAGATCAGTACCTGACACTACAGTACCCTGCTCTGCTATGTCAGCCTCAGTAAATTCTCCATGCCTTTGTTCTCTCATATCTGATGAAATGTGATCAGTTACAAGACAGCCTCTCTCTACTTTTGTGATGATGATAGACAATTTTATTAATTTAATATGAATATGAAACTAATATTAACTATTCTTCACAAGTCAGTATTGTTCTTACAATGGTATAAAATGTCTGTGTTTTATAGGTTTCAGTGGCTATGGGTCTAATTTTATGTTACTGTGATTATATGAAAAGGATAGAAAATATTTTACCTAGTTAAATTATAATCAAAGTAAAAGATTTATATTCTTAATTTCAGAGTAATCTAAAAATGAACACATTTATTTTTGTGGTGAACAATTCTTTACAGAATTTATTTGAACTCCCCTATGCAAGAAGAGTATGATATGTTCTGGGAAGGGCAAATTTAACTTCATTGTTGATCTGAATGATCTGCTGGATTCCATGTTTGATGGCTTTCACTTATGATACAAAATATTGATTTAATATGATTTTTCTCTAGTGCGATTCCTGCTTTTCACACCAGAATCATTTGTCTGAATAGAGATTGATAGAGATGTCAGCAGAAAAAGGGTGGTACTGGCCACGTGGACCCTGAGCTGGTGGTTATTTCAATGTGAGGTACCCAGTTGATCACTGCTCTCTAAATGTTACTACACTGAAAGAAGAAATTGAAATATGTTCACTGTAAATAGATATGTTCCAAAATCATGTGGTCTGACTAATAAATAGCCCCTTACATAAAAGAGGCATTAATGATTATTAAAATAAATATTTGTTAGGCACTACTATAGGCAAAACCCTGTGCTAATTGCCATGGTGAATTCTGAGATGAATAATAAAAAATCCCTGACTTACAGGAAAGTCTGGTAGATGCATAAAGAGTCTTAAACAAGGCAGTCTATGAGGGGCACCATAATAGAACAGGAGAGACAAACTGACTGAGGGTTTAGGGAAGAAAAGAGTAGAGATTTGAGCTAGACGATAAAGGTAGAGCTCAGTTACCTTAATCCAAATTAAGTGACCGTGACTAAATAAAATTTAAAGGCACTAATTATCAGTAAAAGATTTGCCAAATCCTCTATTGGTATACAGAGTAAATATTAAACCACATTCTGTGTGTATTACATTTGTGGAAAACCATGTAATATGAATGTTGGAAAAATTAAAGCACAATAGTTCATGTAAACTCGAGTTACCTACTCACACATGCATAAAATATAATCCCCTAGCCTGAATATTCAGGTATAAACACTATCCTTTGGTTTCCAGCAGATTTGCTATGAGAATGAGAGGCTGATAAAAAACAAAAATCAAACAATAGTTTCTCAAGTAATGAACTACTCAAGTAATGTGAAAATCACAAATGCATAATCAAGGGCAGGAGGTTTTAACTTGAGGTTTAATGCACTAGAAATAGTTGTGTCTGTGATTTTCTGTGGTTTTCTCTTGACCATTCTGGCCTTAGTGGCACCATCTCTGGTTCTGGGTCAGGGGGCACACTGTCTCCAGGCCACCACCAGCCATCTCTAACTTAGGATACCATTGATAAATGATGCTAAATCATCATGTAATGAAGAACCAAATACTCAGGCTTTTCTAATTTTCACAGAAAATGAACTTTAATTCAAAACTATGCCTGGCTAATTAAACTTTCCTGTGATCTAATTTGCTCTAATTATTTTCATAAATTTAGATATAACAGGGGTGATTTAAAATTATCCTAACAGAAAATTGGGTTTGATCTGAGTTTTAAACAAAGACGGGTTTCTGAATTGTTGCAGCCATTGCTGGGTGTCCATTATACAAACAGTACAAAATGAAATGAAATAACCCTTTCTCTTCCTCTTTAAAACCTTAAAAAATTTCACTCTCTGAAAATACTAAAGATTGAGGATATACTGCATATTTGAAGCTAAAAAAACACTTTGATGTAGATCCAATCACAACTAAAATCTAAATTCACTACATTGACCACCAAATACTCACTATAAACCAAACTACTTCCTACTTCCCGAAGAGTATAAAATCTATTACATTTTGTTATTAGAAAGGATTAATAACATCCTCTATCAAATTATATTTTCATATCTCAGTGACAGTAGGATGACAACTTTTGAAAAAGTCCCCACACTTCTTTTTTGTTGGAGGGAAAGATGGGAGAGGGCAAGAACCTATGGGAGGAATAGAATAGACTGTCACAAATGCAAACATATTAAGCTGAACCAGAGAACCTTTCCCAGGATCACAGCAAACACTCAAAAGAAGATATGAATGGAAAGAATTCACAACCCAAATGATTAAAACAAGCAATTCTTCAGACCTTAGGGTGTCCTTCATTTTGGCCAACTAGTCTACTTTCTACTTATACTGGTGTAAACTCTGTAATAACACAGAGCCTGGGCTCCACCAATGGGAATAACTGCCATCTATAGAAGTCTTCTGAAACTGCATTATAAAAGTTTTTAAAAATCAACTAAAATATATAAAATTAAACTCATCTATATTTTTAATGCACCTCATTGTAGTTCATTATGTAAGACCCCCATATGTTCTGTATCATTAATGAAACATTCTCAATGGTGTAATGATGTAGTACATACACATGGGGTAAAGTAATGCGTTTTGCATTTCTTCTGCACATTTCATTACAGGGTGGAGATGCTGCAATTTTTCACTTCTGATTCCATTCTGGTGTGGGAAAAGGGAGATAGATCTAGAGCCAAAGCTGCATCCAATTTCTCTAATTACATAATTCAGCAACTGATAATTTGCAACTTTTCTTGTCAGTCCTTTTCCAGGAAAAGCAGGGCAGAGGCTGCAGTTCGTAGCTTTTTTTTTTTTTTCAAACCAACCAGGTTGTTCATTCTTAAGAAAAATGAATCCCTTCTTATTCCCATCAGCCAGTTTTTCCAATGATCATTGCACTTTGCACTCTGATTCCTTAAAGAGAAATTTCAGTGTATAGAAGACGGGAAATGGAGGATCCCATACTTTATAAAATACAGCCGTCTTGAATATCTGCGTTAGGGTGATCCATTAGAGTTTCCATTTTCTTATGCTTGATTGGTCTAAGTAGAGCTTTTTGATAACCTCCCTATAGGACACTCCAGTATAGTTACCTAAATTTTAGGAATTATTCTGGGCTCTGACAACCCACAGATTGGTTTATAATTTTCTTTGGATCATATAAAAGGCAGTTTATAAATAGCTGAGAGCTGATCCCATAGAATTATTGTTTTTTGTTTTTTGTTTTTAATGAAAGGTCACAAGCCACACAGAGGTATAGGTAAATATTTCCATGGGGTGTGTTCAGGGTCCCTGGTATTTTTAACTGCTTCTTCTCTGTTGTGCTGGACTTTCTTGCTTTGCCTTTTTCTCATTTATCTACAGCAATGAAAGGGCATCTGGCTTCTCATAGCTTGAGCATTAACCTGTGGATGATCTGTCCTTCCCCTTGCCTCTCAGCCCTCTTCCCACCTTGACTCAGGTATAATATGTAGCGGCAACATGAGCCCCCAACTCTGCCCTCCCTGTGACCCCAAAAAAACCCAGAACTGCAGAGATACCTACTTCAAGAAGGAAGGGATGTTATTACACATTATTTCATTACAAGACTCCTGCTGAGCAGAAAGGACCACATGGGCTTACTTAAGGGTTTCTTGGGACACGTGTGGTTGTCTCTTGTGGGTTAATAGCAGAAAACAGGTTTCATTTTCGCTGAAGTATACCAAGCAACATGCCACATTCCCTCTCAGTGTTTGCAATATTTGATCTCTAACATATTTTCTGTTCCTTCATTTATGTGTATTTTAATAATTACTATATTCTCCTCCTTTGATATAGAAATGTCTATATTAGACATATGTATTTTAATAATTGCTATATTCTCCTCCTTTGATATAGAAATGTCTACATAGATATAGAAATGTCTATATTAGGATCAGGGGCCTGGATTTGGGAAAGAATAAAGGAAAAGAAAGGAGCAGAAGAAACCCCCATGAATTGGTGGGAAGAAAAGAAAAAATAAAATAGCCAACAAGCCAGCAAGTTCCAGTTGTCTCCTCTGTGCCTCTTTAATAATAAGGCAGAGAGACAATGATGTTAACAGTTGCTGTTTTCTGTTCAGCATCACCTCCTTATTTGACATTAAGCTTGATGACTACCAAGGCCATGGCAGACCCAGTTCCAGCTGCACCTCTCATGCTGGAATACTTGCAGGGAAGCCAGATCTCAGATGATGCAAGGGCTGTAGCCTTTTGTTTTAACAAGAGCTGATGAAGAATAAACACCCTGGCAAGTAAGTGACCCAGCTTCACTAATGCCCACACTCCTGTTCTGTTTTCCAAACTAAATTTCATGCTCTGCAGTGAGGAATAGGCACTCAAGGAAAAATAATCATAAAGGCCAAGCAGAAATGCAAGGCTATTTGCTGCCTCCTTAAAAGATTTCCTTTCATTCTTCCTAAGTACAGAGCATCCAGCTTATGATATTCTGTTCATAGACAAATAATGACCCTCATACAGCTGTGCACATTATCTGGCAGACAGATGTTGGATGGGGGCTGCAGTTGATATAGTTCATGTGCAGGGGAAAAAAAAAAAAAAAGAACAGTCCATTAGTGCTAATTCTCTTTTTTCCTAACAGATTCACTATTTGAACCAGACCCTCCATTTGGTTTATCTGTTAAATTTTGTAGATTCAGCCTCATCTTAATGTTCTCTTGTTTCAGAGAGGAGCTAATCGGGTTAAAGGTTTTGGCCTTTAGCCGAAACCTCTGATTCCAGACCTTAAAAAGGAATACTCTCACATTCCCCTTGTCTCCATAACAACATTCTCAGGGGACTGAAGAGTTTAAACTGAAATTGGATGGCTACAAGTGCTAACACCTGCTACAAGTTCATCCGTTTTTTACTGGCTTTACAGCAGCATCTGGTATTTTAACAGTTTATTCAGTAAAAGATGGAGAAGGGAGCAGTGGCCCTGTCATGGGAGGCCATTTTTTTCTCTGTGGCTTTGCTCACTGTGGCTGCCATCACAGCCACTCTGCTTCTCTACTGACAGAGTATAGCTGTCCTCTCTCTGGCTCCCATTTCATTATGGATGCCACCAGGGGAGGTGGCCATGAATGCCTTACTCATCTGAGGGAGCTGGAAGCAGACAAAGGTGACTTTAAATTATTTATAGGTTTTTCTTTTACTTCCGCGCATATAAACTGGAGGGGGTGAGGGCGATCACCCACTCCCCGTCTCATGGATATAAAAATCTCCACATGTGGAAAATGGGAAACAGATGACGATGTCTTAAGAGTCACTCCCCAAACAAAGCACAAACAAATGGGAATGAATCTCAGCTGGGAATCTCTAGCGTTAAGTGGCTAGGAAATGTGGGAGGAGGAGAGGGAGACTGGACAGAAGTGAGTTCTGGTCTCTGACAGACTGATCCTCTTGCCTCCCTTTTCTTCTCCACTGTAAATAAGACTCTCAAGGCAGGGAGGTGTGCAGTCCGAAATGCCCTACTCCCGCCCCCAGCTGCTCCTCCAAAGTCAGCCTGGTAGGGGGAGAACATATTGGACAAATGTTGGAACCAGCATCCCAACCCTTGTTCTGCTTGTGTCTAGTGCAACTTCATGAAGATTTTCAACATTAAACAGCCTCTTGCATGGGTTCTAAGCTGCCTCCCCTTTTATCCTTTCACCCTTTTACTTACTTGCCAACTCTTCCTTATTCTGCCACTTAAAGTCAGGTTATCATCTGTGCCCTTCTGTTTTCTGGAAGAACAAGTTACTTCCTGCTCTATTTAGTAACCTGCTTTAAGTTGCTTTTTATAAAGTCATTTCACGCTCCAACTCTGGTGGCGTTCATGGGACATTTCCCCGTGAACCCATTTTCTCTTTTCCATTTCACTTCTAACAAATAGTTTCCTCATTCCAACAAGTTTGAATCCATCTCTTTTTCCTTTCTGATTTTTGAAACACACAGATGAACAACTGAAAAAGTGACCCTCACCAGACTACTTGATGCTGCATGGGAGGCTCCATAACTAACATAACTAAAGTATTTCTAACATACTTTTGCATTGGAATGTAATATCTCTGCCCTTTCTCTGAAAGCGCCATTGACCCAGAATCCTATGTTAGAGCAACCAGAGGTCTTCAAAAAGCATTAATTTCTTTCAGCTTTTTAATTCTGCTAGCATAGCCCAGAAAGATTAAATACCTTGCCCAATTCAGTATTTTTCCCTTAAAACATTTTAAAAATTTAAAATTTGCATTATACTTGTTAAAACAAATCTCTAGGCTCTTCATTGAGAAGAATAGCAGAAAGCTGGAGGGTATGAAATGGATCTTTCTTCCTTTTAATGCTACCTTAAATTGCCTGACTGTCCTCACCTGGAGGCTGAAGCTTTGGTGGACAAAGGCATCAGCGCCAGAGGTCAGCTGAGAGCACACATTTAATTTGCACCTGCTGCAATTTTGGGAGCCCAGTATCGTGGAGACAGACTGCAGGGCTTTGTACATAGATTATGCCCCTCAAAATGCTGCTGCAGATGGAAGCACAGCAAGGGCTTGTGGGCAGGCACTGTTCTCTCATTGCCAGTGACTGTTTAACACCACAGGGTGGACAATCACTTCCAAACAGATACCCTATTAGGGTGGCCTAGGAAACACAGTGGGTTATTAACCTTTCATCTCTGAGTTCTGAGCCTGATTTAGTTCACCGTGGAAAAGGCATTGGGTGGAAGCACATGGCTCTGCTCCTTCTTCAAAGTCCCCAGGTATCCCATTTGAGTGGCGGGCTGTGATCAACACCAACTGAGAGTGTCAACAGTGGGCATGTGACAGGTGAGGACAGAAGTACAAGGAAGGTGGGCTGACACCATCATGTCTGTCTTTTATACTATGACCGTTAGCTTTTTTACACTCAGATAGCATTCACCCAAATTATTAAAGAGCAAAGAAGAAAATTCTTGTCACAATTACATGGATGTTCTGTCAACAGCATTAACAGTAGCAGTTACAGAATAACTGCAAATAATTACAATCATTTAATTCAAAGTACCAAGTCACTTCATGCAGAACATGACTCATTTATCATTATTGACCTCAGAAGAAGCAAATTTACCCAAATCAATAAAGGTTCTAAATAGCCATTAGAGCAGACAGAGATTGGTTACAAGTGTTAGTAGCTTCTATATACCTGGATTAATAGGGTGAAGTAGATCTGGATGCTTTTGATTAATGAAGAGATTTTTTTTTTTCCTTTGGTACAGTCATTTGGAACAAAATTGACCTTAATTTCTCCTTTAATTCACGTTTTGGAAAGTCAGTTGTTTTTGTTTAGAAGTTTCTTTCCCATTAGTTGCTGAAACACAGTGTAATTACAAAGAGAAGTAATCTATAACCAGGTAGAGTTCAACTTTGTTTTTAATGAACTCTTTGGAGCTTCTCTGAATATTCATGTGGAAGAGCTCAGTCTGGTTGGAATGGACCAGAGAATCTGGTAGAAATAGACCAAAGACCCTAGTGTTTATCTTTTCAATTTCTGCCATGAGTTTCTTCACACTCAGATAAAATTCACCCAAATTATTAAAAAGGAGTGAAACAATGCCATTACAATTACGCAGATGTTCTGTCAACAACAGGAACAGCAGCAGTTTCAGAATAACTGCAGATAATTACAACTTCCTTGTTGTAGAAATGAGAAGGTTTTGACTACTTTTGAGAGTTTAGTATCGAAAAAGAAGATTGAGTGAGGATGGAAAATGAGATAATGAGTTGTCACTTAAACATCAAATAGTTCAAATTGATTCCCAGATATTTACAAACATTATCTCCTTTAATCCTGAAGTCAGAGATCGGGAGGGTAGGAGAGTTGGAAAAGGATGGAATGTCCTCCTGCCTTAATTAAATGCACACAAATTATAACATGCTCCCCTCCCCCAGCATACCAATCCGGGGTCAGGTCCAAAAGTAGAGAATTTAGCCTCCTAAATGTAAAAAATGTGATAGATCATGAAATATGTTAGCTTGATATCAGCTATTATGTGAAGATAAGTCACAGGTCTATTTGTTCTAGAATTGTCAAAATTGCAAGATTTCCTTCAAGACAGAAACTAAAAAATGAAGAAAAACTATGAATGTCATCCCATAGGAAGACCTGTCATTGCTATGCTAAATAATTCTCCCTTCCCTTCCCAAAACTCTTAGCCACACTTCTGAATCGCCATTGACAGGGAAGAGAACTAAGGCTGACTCTTTCAAGGTCACTGGACCATAAGGGATGGAACTCACACGAGAGTCCATATCTGTCTGGCGGCAAAAACCATCCTCTTCCTGTCTCCCTGCCTTACAATGCTGTCTCCAGTGGTGAGTGATGATCACCATCAGGGCAAGAATTCCACAAAGAAATCAACGATATCAACATTCCTAAATGGGTTTTGAATGCTCCATTCCCCCAAGAAGAATCAATGGCCGTTCCCACTCTTGTGGTGGGTTCTCAAGATCAGGTGTAGCAGAGTCCACATTTTACATCGATTAGTTCTTGTAAAGAAGCCAAATTCCACAGCCTTCTCATTGAATATAGAGTTTAAATCCTTCCTTGAGGAACTGAGAAAATTCTCCCCTGCTAAAAAAATCCAGCATAACAGGAAATCCAGGTACTAGCAGGGAGGAAATCAGCTGGAATCACTAAAGAAACAATTGCTTCCTTAACACCATCTGGGGAAGAGAAGCTAAGAGTGGAGACTGAGAACATGGAAGGAAGCTCTAAAGGAAGGGGGGGGGGGATGCACAAGAAGCATAAGTCACGGGGACTCAAAATTTGTTCCATTTGTGTTTCTCTGCAGGAAGAAATAAAGCAATGCTGACAAGGCATGCCAGTCTGAATCCCCTGCGCAGTTGGCCTGTTTGACTCTGTGTGATGGTGGGCCAACCTGTGTGCCTGCCGGCTCACACCACTGTAGCTCTTCAAACACATTCTATAGATCCCGCTAATAAATTCCATTTGGCTGCAACCCTTTCCCAGTCCCAGGCAGTCGCCTCTGAAGTGTAAGTGCAGCCTGTCTTTAAGCCAGGCTACTGCCACTTACTGGTGATCTGTACCTCTTTGGAAAACTAATCTACGCTGCATTTAAAGGCAGGAAGCAGAGTTTGAATGAAAACGCAGTACCATGGCTAGAGGACACAGCTCTCACACCTTCTGCAGCTCCAGAATAAGTGCTATGTTTTAAAAATATATATGTATGTGTTGGCAACATTGAAAAGGGGGCTAAAAAAACATCCCCCAAAGAAGTGAGAGCAGCAGCAAAAGAAACGTTAGCGCCCTGCTGACGGGAACAATAGAGCATATGGACATCACACTGCGCTTGCCAAGCAGACGAGGGCAGGATGATCAAAATGGAGTCAATCTGCCTCTCTAATAGCAGAAGAATCGCCTGTGTGAACACTGTCTCCAAGTGTGCAGTGAGGCTCTTTAATTGCCTGAGAAAGGAGAGAGGGTTTGGTTCACGTATTAGCCAAGCATATTCCCTCCACTGGGTTTCTTTGCCCCAGAAACTTCTTGGGATAAGTCTAAGGTGGCCATAATCTGTGGATCCACACACATGGGATCTGAAACAAAGACAGATCATCACCAGGCAAGGAGTCTCACCTGAGAATACATTCCTGATCGCCCATGGGGATGGAACTGATTCAACCCAGCATACAGCATGGCTTACAAGGGGAAGTATCCAATCCCCTTCCCCTTCTCATTAAAGCTGCCCTTAGTTAAAAAAGCAGGGGGAAGTTAAGTACAAAGTTAAGTTAAGTACAAAGTAGTGTGATCCAGTCACCCTAAAGTTGCTTTTCTGTGTACATATATTTGAAATAGTTTTTGTAATAGCATTGTTGGGTATTGAGCTGGCTTGCTTAGGTCAGCCAAAGCAGGGCATTGATATGGCTAAAGTTGCAGGTTTAGCATTCAAACGGGTCTGATACCTTCTTAGAGAAAGAAGTTTTACAAGAATCAGAATCAGATGGTAGGATGGGCCAGACTAGGGGAGTTCTGAACTAGTTGTCCAGTGTGCCCAAAGGCAAAAGACTGGCCTCAGGTACTACGAAGGGAACAGAGAACTAGGTGTAAGTGCAAAGTGCTGAAATCATACTAAACCAGAAAGGACAGAACAAGGGGTCCCAAGCACTATTATCAGAAGATAACTCCCAAGTCCAGAGTTCAGTCTGTCTCTCCAACAGATTCAGTGCAGGAGGTGGTTAAGAGCCAGGCAATGGAAAGAAGCCTTGGAAGTCTTGCTATGTTCCAGAAACTAAGCAGATAAGATCTTGGCAATCTTAATGTGGGTTTTAAACATTTACTTAGGAGAAAATGGGCTAGGCTTTAGAAGGCAGAAAATCCTGCCACTGGGGACCTAGGAGGCCACTCAAGAAATTTAGCCTTGGAAATACTAGGAATAACAAGGCAGGGATCTGATGGCAACTAGCATGGAGTACCATAAGAGTAAAGATCTTTTCCTTCTTGTGCACAGATATACTCCAGTGCTTAGAATGGTCTGGCAAATAATAGTATTCAGTAAACATCTATTGAAAGAAAAGCAAAACAAAACAAAACATGAGAATTAGGATATAGATAAGGGAATTTGGATGTAATATAAAAATTCAGTCACTTTGATTTGCCTACTGGTTATATGGGAGTGTACATTTGAGTGAAAATTCCCCAAGCTGAACACTTGTGATTTGTGTACTTTTCTACGTAGATTTATGTATCTTCAATACAAAGCTCAAAAATAAAAATAATAAATTGAAAAAGGACACTCACTAAGAATCAAGCCAAGATATATCAAAATGCTTGTCATGGAGCAATCCTTAATCCATATAGATTTGTCCAAAAGTTAGAGTCTGAAAAATGTAATTCTCAGAATTACTTAAATAATCTGGAGACTAAAAGACTCAGGTTCTTTGGGTTCAGGAAAGGAAGCCAGGTAATCTACTAGCATAAAAGCCTACAAACCCAAAGTGAACTTTTTTTTTTTTTTTCTTTTTCCTTTTTCTTTCTTTTTTTTGGGGGGATGGGGGGTGGGGGGTAAATGTTGTGTCTTTCATTATAACAGTAATTGAAAAGGAAATACAGATGGCTTGATGCAGCTTATCACCATTTCTGGAGAAACAAACTGAAATATATTTCTTAATGTTATGGGTTGATCAGTAAATTGTCCTCCTTATAGCCATGTTTGATTGGCACATTGGTATTCTGTTGCTCTCTGTAAGGACCTATCAATCCAAAAACCACTCTGTGAACCTCGATAGAACACATTGGGTCTTTTATTTTTCTTTGTGGCTTAAAATACTGTACACTAATATTACTCCCAAATTTATGTTTAAAGTACAGACCCCTCTTCTGAGCTCCAGATTCATGTATCTAACCACCTGTTCAATATCTCAACTTAGATATCATGCAGGCTTTTAAAATCATGCCACAAATTGCATTCACGCCTCTTAAATCTCATGGCCTCCCCTTCAGTCCAGGCCACCCTCATGTTTCACCTTGACTACTATGATACTCTCCTTCCTGGATCTTTATCCTTTGAACCCTGGTCTCTTGACCATCTATTTTCCAGTCAAAAGATAGAATAATTTCAAAACTTAATTTTATGACTTCACTTTCTGACTTAAAATGTTTCAATGACTCCTCATTACATTTCCATTAAAAGCCAAACTCCTTCCCATGACATTTGAAGTCCTGGCCAACTCCATCTCCCCCTCTAACTTCATCTTTTCTGGGAAGTTCCCTCCATCATCCATGGAACTGCAGTCATGGTTGTCTCCTTCCAATTTCTGAAATCTTCCCAACACTTCCCCACCTCTGTGTCATTGCACAAGCTATAATATTCCTCCCTCACCCCTCCCATGGTTCACTTTTCCTCTTTCTTTGGCTCACAACCTAAAAACCACCTCCTCAGAACTTCTCTGATAAGCCACTCTAAGCATTAGCCTCTGCACCCCTCCCTCATTATTGTCTATCCCTGGACCCTATTCATTTCCTTCATAGTGCTTGTCAGTATATGTTATGTAAACATATCTGTTTGTTTACTTACCTGTTACCTATCTCGCATCTCCTACCAAAAACTACTTGATGTTAGAGACAAGTCTGTTTCATTTACCACTGTCTACAAAGCACCTGGAAAATGTCTGGCACATAAGAGACAGTGAATACTAGTTGAAGAAATGAATGTGCCAAATTAGTTGGAGGAGCAAAAAGTGTTGAGAAAAGAAGAGTTGAAACAAAGGAGGAAAGAATAAAATGAAGAAGGCAAATAGGCATCAGTATGATCTTAGATGAGGTTAGGCATACTCAGATAATGTTGGGAAATTATGTGCCAGGTCTGGAAGAAGGAAAAGACCCCAAAATCAGTGTAAGTTGATATACCAAGAAGTAGTGTTATCCCTACTGAAAATCATTCAATATGAATAATGGTCATCAAGACAATTAATGTGATCATAATTGTGTTGATTAAGGTAATGCTAACAATTCTAGTAGATTAACCCCCAAATATCAGTGGCTTAACACATCAAAAGCTTATTTCTTACTCTCATAGCAGTTCACTGCAGGAGTTTCTACTGGGTAGCTCTCCTGGAAGAGATGAATCAGAGACCCAGGCTTTGCCACCTTCAACATGTGCCTCCCAAGTTCACACTTAGGGTTTGCTCCATTCCAGCTAATAGGAAGGGAAAAAAGAACATAAGGTGTCCTGAGTGGAGATGCTTTTATGAGCAGGTCCAAAAGTGAGGTATGACATTTTTTATCACTCTCCATTGGCTAGATGTCAGCTTCAGCCCTCCCCTAACTGCAAAGGAGGTTGGGAAATGGAGTTTAACTTTGTGTCCAGGAAGTAGTGGAAGTGGGTTGGTGGTTGGCTAGTAGTCTGTGTCACAAAAGTTCTTCATCTTTGAAGAGTGCCTTTCCAATATTTTATTCAAGTTGTCAGTTATGTGAAAAGAAATGATGTTTACAGTGTGTGACTGGCAGCCCTAAAAATGGACTGAGCCCATTTCGCAAATACGTTGTGATAAAAATGTCCTCAGGTGCCATAAGGCACGAGCCTTGAAGTTCTAGTCAGTCTCCCTCATTCGCAAGTGAGCCGCAGGAGACAGTGAAACGTGCTCTCTGCTAAAGTCCCTAAAGCGTTAATGTGCAAGGTCTGTGTGCAGAAGGCAAGCTGCCATAGATCTCACTGCCTTTGGCAGCAAATCAAGGGTTATATTTTTCTCAGGGATGAAATATTCTTGGATAATTGTTCCAACATGTGAGACCCAAAAATGCTTTTTTGTAGAAGAGATCTCAAGAAACAGAGAAAGACAAAAAAAAAAAAAAAAATCTACTGGGATATCTAGTCCATCTCTTGGGAATTCAAGCAGAATTATATACTTCAAGGTATTTCACAGAATAATACAGTTGTATGTGGAAGAGCTAGCCATGGACCAGACGTCCCTGTCAGCCTGCCTTTATGGTGCATGACATGTAACCTCACGCACATGCACAATCATAATCTCTCTCAAACACAGGCTGAATTGGTTTTATGGGTGTGTATAGACTGAACAGATGCCTCAGTAACATGGCATGAAACATGCTGGAAAAAGACTCCACATCCAAAAATATCTCCCTACCTACCACGTAACACTTTCCTAAAATTCTGTTGTTAATGAATATATAACATGAACCTCTCAACTCTGTGTGAATTGGGTTACCAGATCCCTCTCCTCCAGGACAACTTGCCAAGATCAAGACGTTGATATTTTAATGATAAAAGAGGAGGGAAAAAGATAATTATCGAAAATGGCCCTGCCCAGGAAGAGGAAGTCAGGGAGGCAGCTCTGGGCACCTACAAATGGAAACTGACTGTGCAGTAAAGGCATTAATATCATTATCAGATGGTCATATGGATATTCAAACTCTTCCCTGATTTGATGGCAAATCAGTCCTGCAAGATCAGTGATAAACCGTATATTATTCCATTTTAATATCTGACTAGATTCCCATAATCTATTCCTGTAATCTCTTTTAACCACATTTATGGGTCTTAGGCCTTGTGACTCCCTCCTGGTCTGTACTTTCTTCCAATCCCCCACTTCACAGATGAGAAACTAAGGCCTGAACGTGTTAAGATCTCACAGTGGCAGAGCTAGGACTTTTACTCAAGTCTCCAGACTTTTCATTTATTACTTTTTTTTTTTTAATTTATTCTATTTTATTTATTCTCCCACACACATACCGCCGTTGTTTGTGGTCGCTGTCTGCTCTCTGTGTCCATTCCCTGTATGCTCTCTGTGTCTGCTCATCTTTTCTTTAGGAGGCACCAGGAACCGAACCCGGGACCTTCCATGTGGGAAAGAGGGGCTCAATTGCTTGAGCCACCTCTGCTCTCTGCTTTGTTGTGTCTCTCATTGTGTTTCCTCTTTGTGTCTCCTTGTTGCGTCATCTTGTTGTGTCAGCTCGCTGCGCCAGCTGGCCATCACGCCAGCTCATTGTCTTGCTCATTTTCTCTAGAAGGTACCGGGACCTCCCATGTGGTAGGCGGGAGCTCAATTGCATGAGTCACATTTGCTTCCCTCATTTTTTAATCTTTATATTGCATGATGGTATTTGGTATTAATTAAGGTTTTACTCAGTGCTGTCCTCTTTGGGTTACATGTAGGAAAAATAAGGTCACTCCCTGCCCTTAAACATTCTCTTAACTTTGGAAGAAATCAGGCCTACACAGATGAAATAATTAGGAAGAAGGGAAAAAAAAAAAACTGAAGTTAATGGGAAATACTATTTCCCATTCTTGATGTTTCATTCCTATGAGGGGAGTTCAAAAGTGTAACTTTGGGTTTGACCTTGCATTTGAGGATACCTTATTTGATAGGATAATTTGGGAAGAATAGCTATGCATGCATATTTCTGCTCTGTCTTAGCCTTTGTGAGCCACCCTAACTGAAGAAAGCCCAAGTTCTCCTCTGCCCTAAGACTTACTGCCTAGGACAAAGTGGGAAAGTCTGCCCAGTTTGGATCTTCGATTAAAATACCCAATTTATTCTCATCCTAAACTAGGTCTTCCAATGTAGTGTCTCTTCTTTGTTTTATTCCTCAAATTGGTAAATTATTTTGGGGGGAAGGAAATGTGCTATTTATTGGTGGCCCCTTGGAAATTAATCAGGTTCTGAAAAATCTGGGACTTATATTAAAGATGAGTTCTTGTAGAATGTGGAACTTATGGTATCACTGTAAAAACAGATGGGGAGGAAAGAAAGATGTCACAGGTGAAGAAAATGACAACGGACCAATGAAGACACTGAACCGTGCATACAGAGAAGAGAAATTATGTTGAGGAAGAGAAGCCTAAAATCTGACAATTGGAAGAGATCTTCCAAGTCAGATGTTGCAAACTCAAAGGCCTTCAAGAGCCAGGCAGGTGAAAACACAAGTGTGTGCAGCAAGTAATTATAAAACAATAAAATACAGCGCTCCTTTCATGTTCAATTTCACCCAGTTAGGGCTGGCCCCTTACTCAAATTAACAAAGTGCAACAAACATTTATTGAGTACTCAATATGTGTCTCTCATTCCATTGGGTGTTAATTTAGAGATAAGTAAGATAAAATTCCCTGTCATTAAGTAGCTCATGACTGCAAGAACAAAAATAAAAGAAACCATACTATGATAAACACTATGACAGAATGCTTATGGAAAATGACCTGGGGACAAAGATGAGGGAGCTTTTAATCCTCTTAAGAGAATTGAGACATCAAGGAAAACTAGAGATAAAGGGTGATATTCCAAGATACTCCTTGAAAGATGAGAAGGAATTTTTAGGAGTAGAAAGACAAGCTTTAGGTTATTTCCAGGTTATTTCAGGATGATGAAATACCTTGAGGAAAGTTACTGAGGGGTTTAAAGTTCAGGCACATGCAGTAATTGTTGGGCAGCCTAGAGCATATGGTACATGGACCATAATGGCCAGAAATAAAGCTTGGTCTGCCAGGCTGAGAAAAATGGACTCCTTGCTGAAGACAATGGAGAACCATCACGAGGTTATAAAGCCATCACTTATGGAATCTGATAATATCAAGCAAATTATTCATTCTCCCTTTCAGATGCCTGCCATCTGCCTATTTGATTGTGATTTGTGTATTTTGACCAAGTCATTGATTAAAATGTTGAAAACGACAGCCCAGTCAGGAGAAAGCTCTCCTTACATTTAATCAGCCAATTCATTTGATTACAATGGAGGTAATGAAGAGAAGATGAAGAAGGAAGGAGTTTAAGGGAAAATGTACCCTGCTCTGCACATGGAAAAATTGGGGGGAGCAGGTGTGGCTCAAGCAACTGGGTGCCCGCCTCCCACATGGGAGGTGCTAGGTTCGGTTCCCGGTGCCTCCTAAAGAAAACGAGCAGACGCCACAACCAGCAGAGGACACAACCAGCAGGGAGCAGAAGTGGCTCAAGCGGTTGGGCACTCACCTCCTACATGGGAGGTCCTGGGTGTGGTTCCCAGTGCCTCCTAAAGAAGATGAACATACAATGAGCAGACAGCCAAGGGAGCCATGTGGGGTAAAAATAATAAACAATAAAAATTAAAAAATAATTCTTATTTTAAAAATGTTAAGATATGGTAGTGATCTAATTATGCAAGATGATGGAGAAGCAGAATCAAGAATAACTCAAGGGTCTTTAGCCTGAGTGAATGGAAAAATTGTAGTTCCAAAAACAATGAGATTTTGGAAAGAGGAGAGAAGTTAGGAGAAGTGTGCTGAGTCTGGTTTGGGAGATATTGAATATCAGGAATTGGCAGGAGGACCACAAAGTGTAAGGATCCCGAAGCCTGCTATAAATTCAAGACTGAAGTTTGGGTGAAAGATCAGTATTGAAAATGAAGATTTGGAAGTCATCCATTTGAATAGATGTTTGCAACTCTGAGACTGGGAAAGATTTTGAAGAGAATGAAAGTTGAAAAAGTTAAAAAAATAAATAACATAATTACTTGTGCTCACATCTATTATATTACTGGGTGAGTGGGCAGGTGATGCAAACATTACTTTATGGATTTCTTTTATCCAGGTTAATGATCCAGTAAGTGAGGAAGAATACTAGATACATTGTAGACCATTTCAAACATTCAATGATTGCCATCCATAAGCTGATTCTTCTCTACTTATTGGGGAGTCAAAGAAATGCATCTGAAGTCAGGTTTTACTGGATGCTCTGAGTTTAAAATTATGCCCATCTGAAAAATGGGTCATTTTCTCTGAAATATTTGCCATCACAGTTCAAGAAAAGAAAAAAAAAAAACAAACTTAGAAACAAAGTTATGCTATTTGTATGTAATATAGTGCTTATGTTTTTTTTTATATATGTATTTTAAAAGATGCTTAGATTACATAAATGTTACACAAAAATTACAAGGATTCCCATGTTCCCCACCTCCCACACCTCCCATAACATCCCACAAAAACATCTTTCATTAGTGTGGCACATCACCTGCAATGGATATACACATCCTGGGGCTTTGCCACTAAGCATGGAGGACAAATGAGTTCATGTGGCTAAGAGACTTCAAAGAGAGTCGGGAGGTCATCCCAGAGATAACGCTTATGCACACCTCCGTAGGATCTCATAGAACACCAAAGTGGATATCACCCCAAACAGAGGGGCTCCTGAGGGCTCTGGAGACAACCAGGTCCTATATAAGGGTGAATAGCTTCAGAGATTGATGCCTTATCAGTGTTCTCTACTTTGGAATCTGTGCTCCTGAGAGTGAGAGAGTTGGACTCAAATAAGTCCTCCCTGCACATGGTCCATCAGTCCCTTCTATTCAAACCTATATGTAGTGCTGGGGTTTGTAGGTGTACTTCCAGAGACTGGAGCCTCTGGCCTGCCCATGTGTCAGCTGTGCCTGGAATCTCGGTGGAGCTGCAACTCCTACTCTACAGCTCAATGGACTCACCCAAGTCAACTGGTGAGGAGACGATGATGGACAACGGCCATCCCAGGGAATGGAGAGGGCCTGCAGCTGCAGGCAGGATAATCCCATCCACAATATCCATGGGATATAAGCCCCCTCTTCCTTGGAGGTGGAGTGGACATCACCATCTCAAACTCCTCAGGATTGGGGGAAGAGCTATGGACTAGAGTGGGCTTATTGGTATTCTGTTGTAGACATATTGTGATTCAAGTAATGGATGAAATTACAACAGTGAGGTGGAGCCAGAGGCTACTGGACACTTTTGGGGCAGGGAAGGGAAAAGTAGTTGTAATACAGGGGCTTTTTCAGGACTTGGGAATTATCCTGAGTGACTTTACAACGACAGATATAGACCATTTTACATCAGCATATAACATGCAGAACTGTGTGGGAGAGAGTGTGGTCTACAATGTGAACTATGGTCCATACTTATGTTTTTTTTAACCACTCAACCATAGAAAAACTAAGGTTCTGTTCATTATTCCATCACTGAGTTTTTATTAGTCTTCCTTAAACCTAGCTTTAACCCTTGCGTGGGAGGAATGTGTGTGTGTGTGTGTGTACAAGCATACAGTGTACTTTTTTTTTTTGCCAGTACACAACAGTAGATAATTTATTATTTTTTTTTATTATGGGTAAAAATCAAAATTCTCACAATACATACAAACATTTGCAAAATGATATATAAATATATATGCATATATGTGTATTTGCTTACAAAAATGTTGTTTATATATATATATACATATATTTTAAGAGGTGCTTAGATTACCCAAAATATTACACGGAACCCACTGGGATTCCCATGTTGCCCACCTCCCACACCTCCCATCACATCCCACACAAACATCTCCCACAATGTGGCCCACCACCCTCAATGAACTTACACATCCTGGAGCCTTGCCACCAACCATAGACCACAGTTCTTTGAAAGCAGTTCCTCTCCACTAAAAAAGTATGGTTTTTAAGGGTTTGTTGTTTGCAGAAAATAATTGCCTGAAATCCAATTTCTTATGAAACATCTCTATTAGAAAACTCATCTTTCAAATTATTATAAATGTACTAAGAAAAGATGGAATTGGGTATTGTTTGTAAAATTCTTCTACAATTGAAATAAAAATTCTGGTACAAAATCATTTTTCAAGTCAACATTTATTTATTCCCTGCATCTTCCAACAGGCACACATGTGTATAGACACACACTATCCCACTGAATTCCCTTTTTTTAGATTATTAATTTGATGGGGGAGGACTCCCACTAATACTCCTATTCTTTAACAGAGGTCAACTCTCCTGAGAATGACCTTCAAAATAGCCTGAACAGGGACTATATTTTGAAAATTTTGTCGGTCAGCATGGAATGCATTTACCCATTTAAAATGAGTTTTGTTTCAACACACTTTGCCTGCCATCCATGGTAATTGGAAAGTCGGTTTGAGATATCTTCTAATGCGCTGTTTAAAATTGACCAAGCCTGCAGAAGCAGCTTCTTAAACCAAATATAATTAATATCTATCTGTCCAACCTGATCACTGTAAACTGACAGTCCCTCGGTATTCTTTATTTTTAATGTATGAGCATTTTTTCCCAACAGGGTACATTGTCCTTTCATCTCTTTCTTTTCCTTCTGCAAATTGGCACTTTCTGTCTTCTAGGAGTCTCATTAACCATCCAGTGATTGTTCTCCATCTCACAATAAAAATGCTTAACTGGGGCACCTACCAGAAAACACACCCACCTGCCTTTATAGCACATTTTCTTTTCTTTATCCCAATCTTTCTCTATGTAGTCTTTATCGTTTCAATAGCTCTCAAGTGTCAACAGAGACCTGAAACTTTTCAACAGTTTGCTGCCCACCTCATTGGCCCTGCCTCCCTTCCAGGCAGCATCCTAAGTAGAATGGGATGTCGAAGTCCCTGATTGGCCCATGGACAGAGCATTCATTCTCCAGGAATGTCCTGTAGATACCATTTGAAACTGCATCATCCATAAAAGTAATCCATAGACCCATTTGCTTTTCATTTTTGGCTTATGATAGCAATAATGACTATAACACAGGGCCCAGGAATTGATGACCAGCTGGGGTTAATGGCCCTTGGCTGCACTGTGGGCTATCAACTCCCCCAGCCGGTCATTAATCCCCAGGAAATGCCCCATACCTTGATCGTTATTACTTAATTAATGCCTCTTTCACTTTCAGCCTAAGTGGTCAGAGCACTGTAACCCTAAGAGCAGCTTGCAGTTGGAACTGTGTATTTTCCACTCAAATACTGGAATTCCCTATGGCTGCATACATATTTTAAAATTTTCCTAGAATAGTTGATTATATTTGCCTTGAGATCTTTTTTTTCCCCCTCTTACAAGAGGGGTGGGAGTGGGATTTATGAGGATTTATTTTTCATGTGAAAATTTGCTACTTACATTAAGAGCCACAAGGTCAAAATGAAACTTGAATGTGTCCATTTTGCCTTTTCTTTTAAGGTAGTCTGGATTGTTTTTTCTTCCAGAGATCTAAATGCAGAAATAAAAGAGAAAGAAGGAGGGAAGCTCCCCTTCTGTGGTTGCTTAGAACAGATTTCACAGTCCTTGAAATGGCATAATAGCAGAATTTATTTGTCTCTTGTAAAACTCCAAGTGCTTTAACAACTAGTTAAATAACACCTGAAATAAATATTCTTATAGTACTAATATTATTGTGTACCTACGTCTGAGATTGCTATAAAAAATCAAAGAATAAGTTACTAAGCTGTCAAAGAAGGTAGATTTTGTTCTGTTTAGTTTTGACTGGCAAATGTGACTAAAGGAACAAAATATAGAGGAATTTATTTCATCAGAGCACAAAATCACCACAAGAGAGTAGCCAGATGCAGCCTTGGGTCTGCTGGGTTTATATACAGAGAACCGCCTGTTTATGAACCCAGATACTGACCCAAGTGATTTTAACTTCTTCTATCTCAAGTAAATGACTACATTTATTCTCAGCAGGAGCATAAAAGAAATGCAGTCCTTTCCTCTCCACGTCCTGAGAGAAACTGATGTTATCTGGAGAAATATGTTTCTAAGAGATTAGCAGTGATTCATGACCATCAGAGGTTCAAGCATGTAGAACAACTTAGAGGAGATCATTTGGAAAGATCCAAACTGTAATACTTTATCTTGAAGTTTACTTTGAGAATCACACATCTCCAGGATGAATGTTATAAGTAGAAATGTACTCTTACCAAGGAATCATTGAATCTTAGGGCTGAACAGAGCTTTTTGCAGTCATTTAGCTTCCTTACTCAACTTCATATAGGATTAAGTGTAAACTAAATTCAGTAGATAAGCATCTATACTGACTATAGGCATATGACCACGTTCATAAATTTACCTTAATGATAAACAGTTGTAACTCATGGATAATTTTTCCATGTACTCAAGTCTGAGCTCATTTTCTCTTCTTCCAGTTTCAATGCAGATGGAAGATCTTTAAATAACCTTAAAATATGTTTATTAAATTACCTTCCATGCTAGGCCTCTAGAGAAACAAAGGGCCCATTCCTTTATCCTTTCTTCTAGAGTCTTATTTCCCTATAATTTTCTCATCTTTGTTTCACTAATTCCTTTCAATTCCATAAGATCTGCTTTTGGCTGTGTAGTTGCCATTTGTGTCGGCTGAGTTAGGATCTGAATAAAGCAAAGCATTAATCAAAGATTGACTCATGGTGTTTGCAGTCAACACATATTATTTGATGTAACCTATCCAATAGTTGAGTGGCTTCAAGATGGGCACTCTGCCTTATTTTTGCCAGTCCTTCTGTTCTGCAACTACAGAAGGTGCGGTATGGCTACATACCACACTAGCATGCATATATTAAAAAACAAAAACTAGAGTCCATGTCATGAAGGAATTCACAAATTAGTTTAGGAGACATACACACACAAAAGACACCGATCAGGTCAACAGATTTTTCTCTATAATAGGTAAGAGAGAAAGTTCAGGTAGCCATGGAGGCATGTAGGAGAGACACCTAACTCAACCTGAAGAGTTGAGTTCGGTTTTAGTTTCCTAGCTGCTAAAACAAATACCATAAAATGGCTTGGCTTAATAACAGGAATTTATTGGCTCACGGTTTCAGAGGGTAGAAGGCTGGCTTCCTCCTGGGGTCAGTATCTTCTGGCTGGGAAATCTTTGGGATTCTTTGGCTTTTCCATCACATGGTAAGGCACACAGAGGCATCTTCTCCTTTCTCTTCTGGGTTCTATCGACTTCCAGCTTCTTGCTTCTCCCCTGTCTCCTCTCTCTGCCTGACTTCTGCTCTGTTTATAAAGGTCTCCTGTAATCTGGGTTAAAGCCCAACCTCATTCAGTGGGACCACACCTTACCTGAAGTAACACCTGGAAGAGATTTTATTTACAGTGGGTCCACATTCACCAGGAGAGGACCAAGACCAAGAACATGTCCAAACTGGGGTACACAGTTCAATCTACCAAGGTATCTTTACCCCAAAATATAATGCTGAAACTGAATTTTGAAGAAAGAAAGGGAGTTAATGAAAAAGGGAAAGAAAGGTGTTCAGGTAGATGGAGCAGCACTTATAAAGGCACAGAGATATGAAAAACAGATGTCAAAATCCCCATTGGCCCTATACCCTCTTCTACTCCCTTACTGAATTTCCAAGTTATTTCTTGTTGAACATCTCCAACCCTTTTCCTTTCTCTGGAAACCATTTTCTACCAACATCACTATATATCCTCCCACTCTGCAGCTGGTTCCCTAGGCAAACCTGGTTTCTAGGTCTGACTCTGTCCTTGTCTGAGCAGCCTGATAAGCTCTATTGTCCTGTTCAGAAGTGTCCTCACCTCCATCCTGATTATCTGTTAGGTAATGAACAGTTACACATCCTAAGCCTACAATTTATATTAATCTATTGTATATCGTTGTTGATCTGGGTCAAACTATTATACCCAGTAATACACAGTTAATTCTATAGCTATGCTTAAATCCAGCCAACTTTTTTCAAATATATGTATTATTTCAGTCTTTTATGACTTTAACCTGTTATTCAGGCTTAGAACCTAAAGTAAAACATAGGAGAACTGCAGGAAATGCACTTCATCAGTTGGTGCAAATGTCAAGCACTAGGTAGTCTAAAAGTAATGTTACCTTTGGATTCTCCTAAGACTGAGACAGTTTTTTATGTTTCCCTTGTTTTTCTTTTTTGTTTGTTTTGTTTGTTTTTGTTTTCTCAGGAGGTACAGGGGATTGAACCTAGGACCTCGTACATGAGAAACAGGTGCTCAACTACTTTAACTACATCTGCTTCCCCCCTTGTTTTTGATGACCTTGATAACTTTAAGGACTACTGGTCAGATATTTTGTACAATGTCCTTCAATTTAGGTTTCTCTGATGCTCTTCTCATTGTTAACAGGGGTTCTGGGAGTTGGGGAGGAAGACTGCATAGGTAAATTGTCATTTTCATCACATGACATCAGGTGTATATGCTAACAACATGACATCACTTATGCCTTACCAACATGATTTGTCACTTAATATTGATTAGTTCAATGAACTAGTATTTGTCAGGTTTTTCCACTGTAAAAGTACTATCCCCACCACCTTCCAAACTGTACTCTTTAGAACAAAGTCCCTATGAGCTAGTTCACACTTAAGGGGGAAGTTGTTATGCTCCAACTCTTGTGAAGGAAATCTTCAACAGATACTTTTTAATGTACAAAATTCATTTAGCAATAATATACATAAGCTGTCACTTCTAGTATTTTTAAATGATTATATATGCAATCTGTAAGAAATATGGGAGGACACATGAGAAACCAAAGAACATTGGTTGCCTTTGGGAGGAGGAATTAATATGAGGTAGGAAGACATCTTATCTACAACTGACAACAATTTCAAGTTTGTCTTTCTTAAGTCATTTATTGTGTGCATCAATTTTTAAATCTTTAAAATGTAAAACATTTATCTATGGGATTAGGTAAAAACAATGAGAAAAAAAGAGAAATAGTTATATTGGTTTATGGATATTGTTTTGAGACCGATCAGTGATCTCAATGATCATTCCCAGCACCTCAAGTTAGATCCCAGAGTGTTTCAATGTGTACAAGTAAAAAGTCAATATTACTGGCCGATTTTGATAATGAATAGTATATGCCAGAAAGGTGTGCCTGTGTTTTGTGGTAGCAGCAATTTGGCAAAAGAATCAATAGTCTGATTTAAAAGAAAAAGCCCAAGAGTCTTCTAAACTTCCAATAAAGGTGGTTTGTTATTTTAGTACATGTCATTGAATGTACAAACTACCCTGGTCTCTGGATTTACCAGGAAAATTACTCTCCATGTAGGGTTCAATGAAGATTAATATTGGCATTGATAAGGATAAAAGCCTGTATGAGGTAATTCCCTTGAAAGGTCCTTTTTTTCTAGATAGTATAACCAGTGATCTTCAAGGGATAATTAATTTGAATTGTGTCTTGCAGATGTTTACAGAACTAGTATCTATTTGTTTGTTTGTTTTGCTTTTGTTTTTGTCCTGGAGCATGCTTTCACTAGTCACACAAGCTATGATTTAACTACTCTTTTTATGATACAGGGATTATGTTGCTCAATTGATCATTAAAATAAAGCATAAAGTAAAGGATTTAAAATAAAAAGGGAACCTTTCTAAAACTGGGAGCAAAATATTAATGAAGCAATAATTAACAGAGATCTTACTAGAAAAATCATGGGAAAGAAGCCTAATGAAAGGGTCCAAATGAAATATAAGCAAGAAAAGAGGGGTGGTTCAAACCAAAAGAAAAAAGAAAAAAAAAGAAAACGCTCAAATGGACTGTTTGTTACTGGATGAAGGAAGAAGCAGACATTGAGAAGAAAACGATGGTGTTAGACAATGTTAATGCCTAAAGATGCTGATTTTTACATGATACATACATACAAACATATATACATACATACATATGTAAAGATGAAGGAAAAATCATAAGTCTGACCAAGGAAAGTAGGTCAAGGAAACAAGCATAGAGTAACATGTTTTTAGAAAATTGGGCTATTGAGTATATATTTTAGACCTTTCAGTTGTCTCTGGAAGGCATAATTCTCCTCAGTTTGATGGGTAGAATCCGAAACATTTTTTAAAATTATATCCATGATCATTAGTTGGACAAAGCTCCCATTACATAAAAGTGCATGCCAAATTTCAGCTAATATCAAATGAGCTCCCTCTGCTTTCCCTGCCATAACATAGTAAACTAAACTGGCAGTTCTTTAATTGGGAGGGAATTATAACTTAATCCTTATACCACACCACTATAAAATTTTATCAGTGCTGCTCCAGCAGGGATGGATGCAGAAGAAATATTGCTTACTCCTCTTTTATTTCAGATCAGTGTCAGATTCACAAATGCAATGAAAAGTCTTTTAAGATGAAGCTTTTATTTTACAAATTTACAAATAATTGCAGCAAAGTTAGCATTTATATCATGGTAAAGTGTAGCAAATTATCCCTAAAATCTAAAGTGGAAGACATGTATAGAGGGTGAATAGCTTCTCTCATTGAAAAGAACAATGTCCTGTTAACTTCTAGTTAATGTTAGTTGTTAATCAATGTGTTTATTACTAGGATGTGTAGTGATGGACATATAAAGGATTTGTCACATTACATTTTGAGATACAAAATCAGTTTTTTATTGCAATTGTACCATTAGATGGTATTTCATCACGTGGATATTGGACTAAAAACAGAATATGTTTCATCTAGTGTTTCAGTATTTCTAGTAGATAAGTCTGTGTCATTAGGAACTACATATTGATTTTAATTAGAAGGGGGAACTCCACCATTAATATGAATTGTGATACTACTAAGGCAGTTGTCAAGGGGGGATTAATTAATTAATCATAAATTAATTAATTGAGAGCAAATCAAATCAACCTAGGAAAATGACTGTGTAACTTGGGGAGGAGGGGGATTAAACTCACAAAACAGATTGAAAACCCAAGGCAATCTAAATTGTTAATCAAGACTGAAGAAAATTAAGTAACTCATTAAAAGAGAGTATCTGTTGTTATTGAGAAAGCAAATTAATAATCAAAAACAAATTAAATTCAAATATTTTCTTTAAAAAATTGGATATGAAATTTAGGAAAACACTAAGATTTTGCCACTCTGCTCTAGACATAGATTTGTAGTATGGGGTGCTTAATAACACCCATCACAAATTTAATCATTTTATTTTTCGTTCATGGTTAAAGAGGAAACTCGGATGCTGGGAAGAAAATGAATGCACTAAACTGAAAGAAAAGTCCATTATAAAGAAAGAGTTCTGCCCTATTTTTTTATGGGTTTCCCTCTAGTGACTGGATTTCAGTGTTTCATAAACTGAGCAACATAAATGGTTAGTTAACAAGTGAAAGTAATGTTTGGAGAAAAAACATTTAAATTAAACAAACTTTACAAATTCAACAATGAAGAATATACATATAAATGGATAAAAGCTTATAATACTATTAATATGAAAATATTTGTAGTAAGGGTGATGTTTTTCTTAAAAATGTGTTTAAAATTTCTGGGCCTACACAAAAAAAGGAAAATAATCAGCAGGTTTCCTAATGACCAATGAAGGATCACGTGTCAATTATAATTTATTGGGTAGGATTGAGATAAAACTTGCCAGAGTGAAAATTAAAGTCAGATGTATATAACACTGATTCCTAAGAAATATATGCTCTAGGGAGTCCTCATTTTTAGACATTGTCATTCCAGAGGCAAGACATTGAAAATGAATATTTAGAAGAAGAATGTGTTTTCTCTGGCTCTATCTTGCCTACAGATGGGCATTGCTTCTACTAAAATGTAAGCAGAAACCATGTGTAATAAGCAGTGCTACATTTTATTAGGTCTTTCTAGATCATTTCCAGTGAACAGACTGACAAAAATATTAAATGGCTAAAAGAGGGCATACTTTTATGTGGATTTAATAGATTTAGGGAATTATTTAGTCAAATGAACATGCTGATTATAGCACAGACATCTCCAAGTTGACTTTAAACTCACAGAGTATGATATGGACCTGCCCAGAGTAACATAAATAGTCACAAAAAATCAGTAGCGATTTGTCCCAGAATAGTTGATGATGAACATGTAGTAACTGCAGAGGTACTATACTTTCTTATACATGAGTTAAGTTCATTAATTTAACAACTATTTATTGTGCACCTACTATGTCTTATGCACTGTTCTAAGAGGTTGGGATATATAAGTATATAAAATTGATAAAGATCTCGGCCCTTATGGAGTTTATATTCTAGAAGGTTTACACACACACACACACACACACAAATAAATATAATAAAAAAACAAATTATATATTGTATTAGAAAAGATAATTGCTGTGGTAAAAAAAAAAAAAAAAGTAGATCAAGATATGGAGGATTAGGAGAAATGGTGGCATTTTAAATAGGGCAATCAGATTAGGCCTGGTAGAGAAGGTTGGACTTGTAATGTTCTTATACTAGGCAGAAGAGGCAGCCAGAGACAGGTCCTAAGATGTATACCTGCCTGGCATACTCAAGGAACAGCAAGGATGGTGAAAGTAGTAAAAAAGAATGTCAGGGAGGAAATGAAGAGCCAGTTCATGCACCTTTGTACAGTCCATTGTCAATATTTTGGCTTTTTTCCTGAGTGAAATGGTGAACCACTGAAGGGTTTTGAGCAGAGAATTGATGTTATGTTACTTATGTTTCAGAAGGATCACAATCTGCTAATATATTGACTGTAAATAGTAAGGGTAGAAACAGGAGACCAGTTAGGATGCTACTGTGATCATCCAGAAAAGAAATAATGGAGGCTCAAACCAGGGTGGAAGTAATAGAGGCAATAAGAATTGATCCAATTCTAGATATATTTAAAAGGTTGTGCCAATAGGATTTCTTAATGTATTGATATGGGATATGAAAAAGAGATGTCAAGGATGACTCCAAGGTTTACAGCCTGCACACTTGGGAGGATGGAGTTGTCTTCAACTAATTTGGAGAAAAGTGAGATAGCGCAAGTTTAGGAGAAAAGATACGATGTTCAGATTTGGACATGTTGGGTTTGAGATGCCTAGGAGGTGTCCAAGCATAAATGTAAAGCAGGTTGTTGAACTTATGAATCAGGAGGTTAGGAAAGGAGTCTGTGCTGGATATATAAATAAACCCCATAAAAATGGTATTTAATGCCATGCTTCTAGATAAGGGAATGTAGGCAGAGAAGTTAAGAGGACCAAAGACTAATCCCTGGGGCACATCAACATTCTGTTCCATGAAGAAAAGAGGTGGATCAGCAAAAGAGACAGAGAAGGACTGACAAGTGAGGTAGAAAGAAACCTGAAAGAGTGTGGAGTTCTGGGAGCCAAATGAAGAAAGGGGCTCATGTAGGAAGGCGTGATCAATTTTAAGTTAATATTTAGCTTGAGAGCTAGTGAAGAAAACTGCCAAGTATTGAACCCACTCATTAGAATCTTGGAAAGCAATAAAATAAAGACCATTTATCTACATAGTTTCAAATGATCATGAACTCCAGACTTAGACAAGTATTCCAACCCCACTGCCACCACTCACCATCTTCAGCTAGTTACTACATGATTATCTCTGAACTCAGGATCCCCGGCATCCAACTCACAGATCACCTATGAAATGTTTGTGAAATGGTAAGCACTTATCACTTTGAATATACTGTATAATACAAATAATACAAATATTAAAACAAACAAAAGTTTCCTTATATAATTATTATATTATTACAGTATTCATTATAAAGTTATAATTTATTCATTACAAAGCATATAACTTATGCTATTCATTTTATTACTTATAATTCATTTAAGCATTTGTTCTTTCAGTTATTTATCAACTGTTCTTTAGTATTTCCTATTTGCCGGGCACTGGCACACGTTTGGGTGAGAGTCAAAACATGGAACTTGGAAGCAGATGTGGCTCAAGAAGTTGAGCGCCCGTCTCCCACATGGGAGGTCTCGGGTTTGGTTCCCAGTGCCTCTTGAAGAAACAAAAACAAACAACAAGCAAAACTAAATGAAAAATACCAACTCAGGGAAGCCAAAGTGGTTCAGTGGTTGAGCACTGGCTTCCCACATATACGAGGTCCTGGGTTCAATCCCCAACCTCTTACCTCAAAAAAACAAACAAACAAAAAAAAAAAACATTGAACTTATCATTACTATAATTTAAAGTACTCCAACTCTACAACCAATACTCCACAGAGTTTATTTCTCTACTTGATGTGAAGAGTCTGAAGTGGCTCTACTGCCTATCAAATAGGTAACCCTTGGAAAAGTTACTCAAATTCTCTGATCCGCAGAAAAATGGGGACACTTCTCTATTTACAAAGTGGTTTTGAAGATTAGCATAGATAAAATAAAGTATCTCGCATCTATTACTAAGTAGGCATCCATAGAAGTATAGGTCTTATTAGTACTATGAATTATGTACATGTCTGTAAAAAAGAATATGGACTGTCTTGAAATGAATAATTTATGGTTTTCACTTGTAAACTGAAAGTTGACAACTCTTCAGGATAATATAAACTGACACTCTGATACACAATATTTTACTTGTTTTTAATAACTTATAACCTGCTCTTTTCACAATGGATTTAAGACAGTATAAAGGAAGCTATGTAAAGTGGTAAAAAAGATAAAAATAGAAAATGAAAAATACATATGCAGAGCACACATATGCTAGGATAACCTATTTAATTTTCTATTGTGCCATTTCAAATTTAGTTCAGAGCTTCCTGGCAGCCAAAACTGAAGGGAAATATCATCTGCTATACAATTTTCATTATCAATAAAGAGGATTCTAGCTTCTCATAGAAAGCAAGTTTGTTGGCATTGAGTTCTAAAAGATATTTTTTAGTAAAGATTTCATATAGGATGTATGTGGTAATATGAATTATAACCTCAATATTTTTGCAACAAATTCAGTTATGAGTTTCATACAAATTTATCATGTAATATTTGTCAATAAAATGTTGACTCCTAATGTAAAAAAAAGTAATTTAATGATGATAATTCTGTGACAAATTGAACTAATATAGTCCAAATATGATGTAATAATAATCAGAATGTCTGATAACCCAAAATTCTCTCCTGTTTTATGTGCATCTAAATACCTCAATATACATGCATGCTTATTTATCTACAAAATAAATATATACATATTTTTCTATTATATTTATAATAATTTAGAGTTACTGGGGGAGTAAATGGGCTTCAGTAAATATCACTTCTCTGCTCAGACTTCAGTGGGAGCTGGATAGCAGACAAAAGCCAAGGGACTCGAATTGCTGGATAAGGATGGAGAAATATCCTTTAGAAACCAAGCTAACATGGTAAATTTGACATTCTATTAGAATAAGCGTGATGTTTCCAAGATTTTCACCTGGATGCCCATCCAGGTAGGTAATCTTAGCACCACATGGCAGTAATTCCAAAGGTGACTTGTAGACAATACCAGATTTTTTCTCAAGGAGAAATTATGGTTGACTATCAAATGAACAAATAAGTGCTCCTATGAAGTCCCAATGGAAAACTGTTGAAAATGTGTCCAAGAATGTGCCATGCATTTTCTTTATGTAAATTCAGAAGTTCAGAAGTAGCTCCTTGGCCTGTGAAGAATATCTAAGGCTTACTACTTTAGACTTTCATAGAAATTTCTGCTATTCTGGCTTGCAAAAATCTTTCTTTTTTGTTGTGGTTCTTTTTTCTTTGTTTATTGTTGTTGTCATTGGTTCTCCTCCTTTTTAAGAGTTACTGGCCAATCATGATTTTCCTTTTAAGATGCTCTTGATGCTATTGGGGAAATGTCGGAAATAATGAAGAAAAATCCTAATATGCTATCCAACTGAAATCCATCCTTTGAAATGAAAAACACTCAATGAAAATGAGTTGACAGCTTATTTGCTGATATTTACAGCTGGATATGACGTCAGTCGGAAGGATAGTACAGATCAATTTTAATGGCAAGCAGCTAAGCACGCTTATTGATCTGGCAGCTTGCTACTCTACAAATGGCTCACACCAGGGCCATGGGAGAAGCATAAAACAACAAGTGACTTTGAGCCTTTAAAGAAGGTAATTTAAGAGTGCTGATTTGATGATCACAAGGGAAAGTGTGAATTCATGATTTAACCCCAATTCGCTACCTCTCAACTAAAAATTGATCGCCATCCTAGAAGTCATATTTCATTTGAGAGAAATTTAATATATTTCATAATTTCCTCCTTAAGCCCTTTGCTTTAATTGATGCCACTTTGCTGTACAGCTGATCCTAAAGTGGATTTTTTTCCTGGAAGAGCAGAATCATCTCTACTACAGCAGAGTGATCATGTAGGTGAAACATGGATTGAACTTGGATCAAAAGAATAGGCAGCAACCCCTTGTCTGCCTCTATATTTCCTTTGTACCCTACAAGAACAATAACATTAGTCCCTCTCTGGAATATAAAAATGGATAAGATCATGTCTATTGAGTGCTGCTAGAAGACATTTATTTTAGGAACCAGTAAAAGCCATCAGTAGCATCCACAGAGTAGTCAATATTACAAATATATATCACTTGAATGTGGCCACTGCCATTGAAACTAAACTTTCCCTAGTCTGGAGGAAATGTGAATACCCCACTGATCACCAAATAAACTTTTCGTTCAGACATCTTGCATCATATTTTAATATACCTAATGGAGTTTCACCAAATGAATGTTAGGTAGGCTGTCTGTAATAATGAACTTCCTAACCTCTAGAGATGCAGTACATCTGCTCAGATCAAAATGTGTTGTTTATGAAGCTCCCACACTCTGGAGACATATGTACAGTACCAATGTGAAAATAACAAGTTTCAAGCTCTTCAATGGTTCTTAGTTAGCCAGTAAGGAAGCATTAACTCTCACAATGTGGAATGAATCCTACTGCAAATTTACAAAAATTTCAAAACCTTAGTAATGTTATTGTTGCACAGAGACTCTTACCTGGTCATTGCTGGCAGGGCAAAACAATCAATTCCAAACTGGAGAGCTTTGTATCTTCCTTCATATATCTAAGTGACCCATTAAGGGGACAGTGGATAACAACTAAGGCAGGAAGGAATTTTGGGTGACTTATGATCTCTTATAATCAAGATTTTCCCCTCCTTTCTTAATACTAATAGATTGAAATTAATTTTCTTGCTTGTTCTTAAAGAGATAATAAACAACCACTCATTTCAGCAAAATGCTTGTTTTCAATACCTGCTATTTAAGAACTCATTGAGGATCTTCCTAAGAAATTTAAAGCTACCAAGCTATTTTGAAATCTTGGTACTAATCTCAAAATGTGAAAAGGCAATTCCAAATAGTGGACTTATAATATATCACTCTTGCTTTTGTTCTTCTAAATACCAATTCTACTTTCCCCCACTTACTCTCCCTATCATCTTGTTTATTATGATTATTATTTTACTCTCTAACAAAGTTCATGGGAAAGAAAATTAAATATTTTTTTTCAGTAACACAGATTGTTAATATTTTCTGGACACGATCTTCAAATTGTAGACATTTAACTTCTTTTTAGCATTCCTTGCTATAAATGACAATATAAAAATTCATTAAAATTTATATTGATTAAGAACACTCCAAAAATCCAATGCTTATCAAAAATTGAGCGACTACATGAGTTAACAATAAAAAAGTATCAGAATATGAAATGCAAGATGTTAAAATGGAGAATCTTAACTTAAGTGAGGGCTGTTGGTGTCCTGCCCAGATCCTGATAGCCATCTGGGAAATCTGGGTTATCACACACACACACACACACACACACTGATTCACTGGTGGAGGTGGTGGTGGAGCTAGCAACCCATAGTTAATGACCAGCTCACATGGGGTACCAAAGGTGAACTCATAGCATCAATGTGGAACAAAATCTGTAATACAATTTATGCTCTAGATCTCCCTGGAGAATCAGGCTAAGATCCACATCCTTGCTTAGCTCCCTTCTCTATCATATCCTGCTTCCCTCCCTACCTTTTACTCCAAGAGCATTCACTAACTAAACAACAATCAAACCAAATCCTTGTCTTAGGTTTTGCTTCTAGGGAACCTAAGCAAGATATGAAGTAAACAAGAAAAAACAGAAAAAACATATTTCTGAGGCTCTTCCTTAATAAAGCAAATCTTAGCTGCAGTTTTGTTTTTGTTTTGTTAATAGGCAGTATTGGATAAGTGTTGGTCTAACAAAATGAAATCATGGCAAATGATTGGATAATTTCATACATCAGAATTCGAAATTTCAGTTTTGGAAATTGTAACGTGCTATGAGATCTTACCTTTATACCTGAACTCTTGCCATCCCCTGATACCAATGTTCCAGCAGTGGCTTTGTTGAGCATTATTTCCAAACTCCACCCTTGCAGAGAACTCATCATTGTCCTTCACTCAGCCTCTCTTCTCCTCTTTTTACTATTTTCTATTATTATATCTATCACTTCTAGATTATAATATTTTCTCCAGGCAAAGCTTTGAGCAGTACTATATACAATGGAAATTATTAAATATTTGTTATGCCCATTCATTGGACTATATGAATTAATAATTGAGGCCTAAAAGAAAAAGTAGGAAAAGAGACATTTATTCAGTAACTGTAAAGTAGGAGAGAAAAGAATGGGAAAATCAGACATCCTAGTATCAATCAGTTCTAAGACAAGAGGGAGATCCTTCCCTTATCATTGTCATTGGCTCTAGAGAGAACCATAGAAGGAGGGGAGATGGCAACATTAAATGACTCATGACTCTTCTTGACCCAAAAGAAAGAATATTTGTTTCTCCAATTCATATATGCTGCCCCGAAATGAGCTTCCTGAAATTCCTATTAAGAATCCAGATTACATAGCAATAATTTTCAAGTATCAGTCTCTGCTAATAGTAAGCTCCAAAAGTAGATGATACCCTGGGGACAGCAGAAAGAGGACAAGCCATAGGCCAGTCTAGAACTGCAGAGGTTTTGGGACGATTTGAATGGCTGTGACTGAAAGATGGAATGTGTAACAAATAGAAATGACAGTCTAGAAATTCAGAGTGAAAGAAATATACATTATATCATTTCTTTTGAGCCCTACTGTTTTATTCTTCCAAGTAGCAAAAAAATTTAATCTCACTAATTGAGGTTGGAGGCTTCCACTCCCTTACCTCAAGGTTGATTAATATCCCAGGGTAGTTACATAGGATCAAGGTGTTTTGAAAAGACATTGTGAGTAGGAAGGCAGGGACAGAGTGATGCCTGGCAGTCACGCAGTTGGTAGTTGGCCTTTCCTTTACTCCTGTCCACAGGGCTCCGTGGGCCAATGGCTATCCTGGAGGGCCTTGCAGGGGCGCCTCTGTGAGGCTGCTTCCATGCATCCTGTAGCTATCCCCTCCTTGCAGACATTCTAATTGTCCAGGCTGTAGGACCCTTTTTTCAGGAGCTTACTGACTTCTCTGCTCTCATCACTACCCTCTATCTCTCTTATTCCTCACAGGAGAATCTTTCCGAGTTTCAGGGAAAATGTCTTCCTTTCTCTTAGTATTCTCCTCAAAAGCACTCCATTTATCTTACAGCTTCAGGTATCAGTAGGGCCTCAAGCTTATTGGATGACTCAAATTTTGTCTGCCATTCAGTGGCAGATTTGCACCCCAGAATAAGTATGTACTTTGGCCTTGGACTCTATGCTCCTTTCTTTTCTAAGACTCATACTATCTCCAATTAGAAAAGCTGTCACAGTTTTATGAGATCATTTACTCATAGATGGTGAACTGGTTTCATAATTGAAGAACAGTTGATGGCCCAACTTGAAATTCAGGGAAGTATATTCACATAGCTGTTCTTATTCATAAAGTGACCCATTTTTGCCAAAGAACTTCAGGAAATATTACCTTTGAATGTTATTCCTATATATTAAAAAGGTTGTTAATGGTAGTATACTTATATGTCAGCCTTTTTTCCTTGCCCATTAGAGCATACCTATCAAGTAAATTCTTAATGTTTCCAAAAGAAAAATGAGAATGGGAGAGAATACTCCTGGCAAAGATTAGGAGGCAAGGAATAAAGACAACATATTCAAGTGATAATGGAATAGCAATCAGACAGCACTAAGACTGGCAAGATTGGAGTCACTGATAAGTCAAATATACTTTTAAATGAGTTTTAATATTTACCCATATCAGAAATTCAAACCAACTTTCTACATTGTATGGAAGAAAAGAGTTAAAATCTTTTTTTTTTTTTTTTTAACTCCCAACTAGTAAACTTTTTGAGAAATCCTTAGAGATGGAATGGAACCAAGTCGAAAGTCCCTTTTCTTTTTTATTTATTTCAATCTCTTTTCACAGAGACAGCCATTGAGACAAGTTTCTTTTTCTTTTTTTAAATGTCAACTCACTGAGGACTGACTGCAGTCATCGGAAAGACGTAATAATTGATTTCAATAATTAATTCCTGCTTGCGGAAGTAATGTTACTTATGGGCTTCTTCTCAGGCCCCAGTAAAAGGAGCTCAGAGGCAGGAGTGCATAAACAGTACATTACTTTGGGGAGTGAAAGTCCCCTAACATACTGTAGATTTGGGAAGAGCTTTTAGGCTCGGGGCTATTTGAAGTTAATTCCTATGTGGCCCCCTGTTGTCTCATGATGTCCTTGATTTTCTAACCAATTCAGAGGAACAGAAAGCCAAGGTAGAGCTCGGCATCTTTGCAACACTTGACCTCAGCTCAGTCAGAAATATCCATCTTCACACTATATCAAAAGTTCTCTCAAAAATAAAAAAGAGGGAAAGAGTGAGAGTGAGCTCTGGAAGGTGGTGGTTCAGGAGGGAGGAGAGCTGGCAGTAAGTGGAAACATAATCAGAGATGAATGCCAAGAAGAAAATAAAGTAAGGGGGAAAGGCTGTTTGGGAAACCAAATGACCCCAGGTCCCTTTGCATGTGCTTTCTAAAACCCACACTGCTTCTAACTGTAGTCAAGGGGTTAAGAATGGCCCTTTCACAAGAAACTAAATAGGCTGTACTATCTTATATGCTTTATATGAACAGAAACCAAACTGACTCCATATGACATTATTTTATTGCTTTCCTCTAAGATGTTTTCAGACCAGTAATATATTTTTAAAATAATAATACATTGTAGGCCTTAATGCAACCATATAAAGATAAAACTCAATTCAAATGCAATGTTCAACGATATTTATCATTAACAGAAAGTCTATTAAACACCCAGGATCTTTACAAACTTATCACTAAAAATTAACTTTAAACCCCTCCCCCCACCACCCGATTATGTGCTCAGCTCCCCTTGACCCAGAATGTGTCACAACACAGGCTTTGCACTAATCGGGGAATTTACAACCCCAAGCTGATTGTGATGCCAATGCTTCATCGTTAATGAAGGCCTATAACGGACTGGAAAGCATAAATGGAAAGCAGGCCCTTATTAGGCATCGGACCACGCAGAGGCATACCCAGGTACAAGAAGCCACCTCTTGTTACTACCTGGTCCCAGGGCGATAAGTTTCCTGATGTAAAGAGCAGATTAAAAGTAAAACGAGACCAGATGTTTTTCCTATTAGATGGATTAAGTCAGACCGAACCAAAAATTAGGAAAACACGCAGGGCTGATTTACTATTGCGCTGTGATGGGTGGCTGCACTGGGAGCTGCGGCCAGGGGCTGCAGAGCCAGATCTCTGTTTATTAGTGGGGCCGCGGGAGCGGCAAGGCCTCACCCCTGACTGCTCTAAAAATGCTGAACGAGGACTCCAGGCTGGTGATGAAAGCCGCTCTCTGAAGGTGGAACCTCAGTAAAAACAACAAAATCTACTTCAAACACAGCTGATGGTTGAAGAAGCAGAGGAAAGGGCTAAGCTTTTCTATCTTCCTTAAGAAAAACATTACAGGATTAAATGTACCAAATTAGCCCAGGTCAAAGGATTTTTTTCTTCTTAAAGTATAATCTTGTTATGATTAGGAAAATCAACTTCATTGAGTCTCAAGTGGGCCAAAATCAGACAATTCAACCCCAAAGTGTTGCTTTGCCAGCTGAGGGCTGACAACGTCCAATGGAATGTCATTACCTTAAGAGTTAGCGAGTTTAGCCTCACTGCCTAGAAGGAGTGAGACCAGATTTAGCAAAATAAAGAGTCAGGATGTTAAAAACAAAACAAAAAACCTTACTACAACTGCTAGTCCTTGACTGTAATGCAGCAGTTGAAGGTAGCTCCTTGCCAGGAACTTGACACAAGAAAGAATTATTTGAAGAATAGCCTGTTACCTTGAAATACAGGAAAATGTATAATATGCTTTCTAAGACAGTGGATTAAGCATAGTATCAAATAGTTATTTGACAGGTGCATCCTTGGAGTAGACTTCCTCAAAAAGTAAGTTTCAACTTAATTTTGCTGAGTTATTCATATCTTAGGAACTTTTCAGTATTTTTAATTAGTTTTGTCATTGTTGCTTGTTTTATTTATGTTTTTGTTTTTGCATTATCAGAGCAAGCTTTAATGGAGAGAATATGTGAGAAAAAATCCAGATGTGTCTGGAAAATCAGATTCCTGAGCTACCTTTTAATAACTAGATGACTGTAGATATGTCACAATAACTCTATAGAGTTTACTTATTGGCAAAAATGAGTTCAAAGAGGCATCTGGAGATGGTTATAAGGATTAGATTATGCCTGTAAGAGCACAGGGTCATATAGCAGTGACTCAGTAAGGTTGTACCAGCTATCTCCCTGCCTGCCTCATTTCCATTTCCATTATGGCCCCAGTTGTCATGATGCAAGATTGAGTCTCTAAAATGTTTGTAAAAGTTTGCAAGATCTCAAAATCAGCCACAAATCTAGCAAGAAAGGAAACTTCAAGTCTCTTCCCAAGACCGTTTGTTCAATCATAAAGATTCCTGGGACGACTAATGCTTTCCTGTTTTTGCAGAGAGGATGCTTTTGAATTTTCACAATTTAAATTTTGCTCAGCCCCCCAAAATATATATAGTGTTAACTGTCACACTTTGCTAGTCAGGACTGAGTTATGGCAGACCCTCAGGGTGTATGGCTTAGTCTACAGCCAGAATTGGTTGTTCTCAAGCAATCAAAGAGGTCCATATTGGTAGGAGAGAGGGAGATAAAGACAAATCCAATATAAAACCAATAGTGATCAGAGGATGTGTACATAGAGAAGCTGGAGGCCTACACTGAACCAAAAAGACAGGAATGCAAGTGAGCAGCCTATAGCTTCCAGGGGGTCAAGAAACCAAGCCATGTCAGAAATTAAAAAGACACTGCAAAGAAGAAAAATCACATGCACATGCAAACATACAATGTGCTGGTGGGGTAGGTAGTTCCAGTTGGTCTTTTTTTTTTTACCTTAAAGGCATCCGGCAGCTTCAGATAGCAATCTCTATAGATGAAGTAAAAAGACATAACAAATACTGTATTGAAACTTTTAAATGGGCATTTGGGAAATCTGCTGTTTGTATTCATAAGCTGTTCACTAGCAGATGGAAAAAATATTACTTTCGTAGGAACAAATGGTCACCACCGAATTTATGGCAAATAATTGTCTTAAAAATATTGCTCCTCTATTTCTTGTGGCTGAAGGGACACATCAAAAATTAGAGTACAGCAACAAAGAGTAATTGTTGTACCTCGGCATGTTAGCGAGGGCCCTGTCTATGCTGCACCAATGGTAGACACAACATTTTATATTGTTTGACCTTATAAATTATTTTCATATGTAGAATGCTAAAATATGTTGTCTATTCTTACATGACAGACTATATGCCCCCCCCCAAAAAAAAAACATGGTTAATGCTTAGTTCAAGTGTGGCAGTAACATGTAGCAAATATAATTTATTTACTAATTAAATTTAAATTTAATGTAATAAGGTACCGGTGGTGCTCTCATTTAATGAAACTTGATTTTTTTTTCTATCTTTCCAGCTGAGTTCTTGACATTTTAGGATGATTGCGCATGCTTTGGAGAAGGATAACTAATTCTCCACTCTTCAAAAAAGAAGAAATGTGTCATTAGAAAGTCCAAGTTAGAGTAAACATACACTAAAAGCATCAGTAATTTGTGATCTCACTTGCACTTCATATTTCCTTTCCAAGTCTGGGAGTTGCAGCAGAATTCACGCAGCCTTTGCTAGCTAATTGAGTTAAGTGAAAATTTATGTCTACTGTCAAAACAGTTAATCCAGCTTTCTACAATGGTATATACAAATGGACTTGTTTAAAGTGTGAGGTGGGGCCAACAGGGTTGGGAGAGAGATGGGTCATGTATTTACACGTCATCACTCAACAACTTCAGTCACCTTGTGGGCAAGAGTTATCCCATCCTTAAGAATAGCGCCCTTGATTTAGTTACAGCTGAATGTTTCTATGGGTAGCTACCCCTAAACGTCACATAATTACACAAAGAGCATCATCAAAACCACATCCTCGGGGGACGGATATGGCTCAAATGGTTGGGCATCTGTCTCCCATATGGAGGGACCAGGGTTCGATACCCGGGACCTCCCGGTAAAAAAGAAAAAACAAAAAAAAACGACATCCTCAGTGAATGCATCCTCAGTGAAAAATTTTGGTTTGTTCTGGCTTAACATAATACCAGCCCTAAATAACATAGACATCTCTCTAGTTTCTTGAAATAGCATTGTATATTCTAGGTTTTAAAGAACTCTTACAGAAAGTCAGCAATAGTTCATGTTTAGAAATCAGATAATTTTTATTAGCATCTAGTACAGTCCTATACTCACTTTTAAAAACAAATCATTCCAATAGACAAAACATATTAGTATCCATCTGTATAACAATTCAAAATCATATACTAATTTTTATAAATGTGTAACATTCTTATTCTTTTGACTATTGCTATACTAATCAGAAGGCAGAATGGGATCTTGAGAAATGTCCAAAACATCCTCTATCTCTAAACATGACTATACTTACACCAGAAAGGTGGCTATTCACACTGTTCTTTTAAACCTCAGAGGGAGCATATAGTCATTAGATTATCATGGCAACTGTGCAATATCTGTGAGTAATACATACAACTGTCTTTTTATGGCTACTGCATTAAGAATATTTCTGTTCATTCCATTTTAAATTCTATTCAAATGTAAGTGTGAATTCACTGTTCAAAAGATAATCTATGTAACTCAAAGAAGACTAAAATGTTGAAGAATGAAAAATCGTTCCACATGAAAGTCTTGTTATATTACTTTGACAGTATTAAACTGCTAAATTAATACAATGTTCAGGTATAATTCTCTTTATCCAATAATACTCCTGAAAATGTCTCTCAAGTGAATCATATTGAAAGCTTTCTATTTAAAAGAATCCTGTGATGAATTCTTTAATAAAATAAATAATCTTCTTTTTCATGAATTCAAGCATATATTCTCCTAAACTGACACTCACCTGTATTCAAGTTTATTTTAATATTCAACTTAACTGTCACACCAAATTGTATTGAATCTTCTTATACTAAGCCAACAGGAAGTCAAATTTTCAGCTTAATATTTTTTATTACAGGGTTGATTCTGAAATTATTTTATTTTCTCAACGTGTACATCATATGATACAAAGTTCAAAAAGTATAAATGGTAATATAGCAAAAAGTGAGCTGACTTCCCATCTCTGTTCTGCAATCACTTAGTTCCCCTTTGTGTTCATTATTTTATGACTCCCAAAAAGAGAAAGGTTGTTTGTAAATTAATCTATTCCTCTGGGTATGATACCCTTTGTTTGCATTAACTTCAGTTGAGGGGTCTTTGATTAGATTACCTGTAAAGATTAGGGCTTTTGATTCAACTATGTCAGTATGCCATGACTCAGGTTGAGTCCTGGCCCTCTGTGTAAATGGACTCACACAGAGAGACAGATACACAAGAAAAACCAGCTCTGTTGTTTTTTATCCTGCCAAGCGACAGAAAGGAGAAGGCTCAAACAGCTGAGTCCCCAGGGAGAGATTAGCCATTTGCCTGATGGCTTACAGCTGAATTTGGGAAGATAGCAGAACAGCCGAGACTGGTATAGGAAGCCCTAAGAGACAAGCCCCATGCCAGCTGAAATCAGGAAGAGAGCAGAGCAGCTGGGCCTGAAAGAAGCCTGGAGGAGTAGGAGAAACCAGAGATCGCCCACCATCTTGCTTCAACACGTGGCAGCTGACTTTGGTGAGAAAAAAACCTCTCTGGTGCCTTGAGTTGGACTTTCCATGACCTTGTAACTATAAGCTTTTACCCCAAATAAGTACCTTTTATAAAAGCCAATAGATTTCTGGTACTTTGCTTTGGCAGCCCTTTGGCAGACTAAGACACCCTCCCTGGAGGTAATGACTTCTGACAATTTCTTATGTATAGTTCCAAGGAGATTTCATGCAATATACAGGCAAATATATAAATTTACACAAGATATATGCATGCATGTATACTATATACTTTTACTCTAGATGTTCTTTTTTCACATAATAATATATCATGCAGATAATTTCACATCAAAATACATTATTTTAAGAGTGCATAATATTCCATTATATAAATATACTATAATTTATTTAACCACTACTTGATTAATGGATGTTTAGGTTTATTCCAATACTTTTTTATTACAGCAAATACTATAGTGAATATTCTTACATATGAGTGAAGTTAAATTCACGTGTCAACTCAGCTAGGTTATGGTGCCCTATTGTTTGGTCAAGCAAGCACTGGCCTGATTTTTGCTGCAAGGGTATTTTGTGGATTTAAATCATTAGTCTGTTGATTGCATCTATGGCTAATTGATTTCATCTACAATCAACAAAGGAAATTGCCTCCAGCAATGATAGATGTCTCAGCCAATGAGTAGAAGGCCTTAAAGGGAGAACTTATGGTTTCAGCAGTCAGAAAGAAACATATTCTACTTCAGCCAACCACCTTCTCCTAGAGAATTCATCAAAATCTTCATTGGAATCCCAACTTGCAGCCTTCCCTAAAGAATTCAGACTTCACAATCTTCACAGTCACATAAGCCAATTCCTATAATAAATCTCTTAGTAGCTGTTAATATTTACATATATATATATGTATGCATAACCTGTCAATTCTGTTTGTCTGGAGAACACTGACTAAGAGAATGTGTAATCATATATGTGAGTATATTTGTAGAATAAACTTTTAGAAGTGGGATTTCTGGGTCAAAAGTTATATGCATTTTAAATATATAACAAACAGCCAAATCCCCAACACAGAAGTTATAACAATTTATACACTCACAAAAACAACCTTTTAGAGTGTCTGTTTCCCCACACTCTCACCAACATCATGATGTATGAAACGTTATATGTGGTATCTCATAATAGGTTTAAAGTATATCTATTCTTATGAATGAGATTAAATTTTTAAAAATCTTTTAAGAGCTATTTGGATAGTCTTTCATTGAATTCTTTGTTCTATTGGGTTGCTGGTAATTTTATCGTTAATTTGTGGAATTACTTTTACATATTAGAACATAGCCCTTCTATAACATGTATTTACAAATTATTTTTCACAGTTTATTAGTTCTTTTGGTTTTAGGACATTTTTCACATGCATATTTTTACACAAATTTATTAAATTATTTAGGCCTCTAAGTTACTTGTCAGATTTATAAAGAACTTCCTCACTCTAGGATTTTAAAAAATCCCTCATATTTTCTTCCAGTAGTTTAATTGTTTTAACTTCTTATTTAAGTCTCTGATCTATCTGAAATATATTTTGTTGATAAAAAAGGAGGGAAGGAATTAATAATTTTTAAATATATTTTTCTCTTTGTCCCAATCTTTGTCACTAAATAAACCACATTTCCCAACTGATATGCATTTATTATGGATCAGTTATATTTTGACCCATTTTGGAATACTTGTTCTGTTCCATTGATCTACATTTATATTCATATTCAATGCCTAAGAGTTTTAATTACTGTAGCATTATAATATGCTCTGGCATCTAGCAGGGCACAAATCTTCCCATGACTTTCTACTTAAGAATTTCTGTTGCTATTCATGTATATTTATTATTCCACAAAACCTTTTAAATCAGCTTATCTAGTTGCCAAGAAATCATTTGCATGCCATTAAATGTATAGATAATTTTAGAAACAATTTATACCTACAACATATTGTATCTTTCTAGAAAGTATTGAAAAATTCCTTTTTAGTTATATAATTTTAGTGCTTCCACTTAGTAGCTTGTTAATGTTTCCTTTATATAGATCTTGCATGTTTGTTTTGTTTAATGCTAGGTATCTTACCATTTTGTTGGGTTTTTAATGTAATTATCTCTTTTTTATGTTTAACTAGTTTTTGTTGTGTACTCATTTAGCAACTATTATATATGTCCTAGACATTCTTCCAGACCTTGGGACTGAAGAGTGAATAAGAAACTGAAAGTCCCTGCCCTCCTGGAGTTTACATTCCAACAGAAGGAGCAGAAAATAAACTTGTAAACAAATGTTTGGATAATATAGTCCACTAGGAGTACATGCTATGGATTAAAGCAAGGTGAAGGACAGAAAGCAGCAGAGGTGCTATTTTAGTAAGGGTGATCAGTAAAGACCTCTCTATGGAGTGACATTTGAAGAGAGATATAAATAAAGAGTAACACATACAAAGATGGGCGTTGACAGAGGGTATGAAGAATGGCACTAAAAAAGAAGCAGAAATGTCCTAGGTCCTTTCAGTATTCAGTGGCTGGAACTAGTAAATGTGTGTGTGTATGTGTGATGGTTAGGCTAATGTGTCAACTCAGCCAGGTAATTGTGTCCAGGTGTTTGTTCCAGCAAGCACTGGGCTAATTGTAATACAAGAGCATTTATGGACTTCAATCACCAGTGAGTTTACTGCGTGGATGGCTGATTACATCTGCATCAATCAGGGAGATTTCATCATCAATGGGCTGCGCTTTTATCCAATCAATTGAATGGCTTAAAAGGGGAAGTGATTTCAACATTCAGAGAGAATTTCCCAGCTCCTCGTTGGACAGGCAACTTCTCCCAGAAACTCATCAACGACCTTTCGTCGGACTTTCATCGGAGCCACTGGTTTGCAGCCTGCCTGCGGAACCTGGACTTGTGCATCCCCACAGTCGTGTGAGAGACTCTTAAATTTTCATATTATTGACAGATATCTCCTGTTGATTCTGTTTCCCAAGAGAATCCTGACTAATACTGTATGTGTGGATGGATAGATAGATGATGGATAGATAGATAGATAGATAGATGATAGATAGATAGATAGATAGATAGATAGATAGATAGATAGATAGATAGAAATACTTGTCATGCATTCATACCAGTACTTTCAATTCAATTCAAATGCAGAAATACATGGTTTTCACTTAAATTTTTAATCTTAAATCTTTACCTCCTTTCTACCACATCAAAATCCTAATTCTAGATAACACTAAAATTACTCATTTTCTTTATCCCACAAAGCTAGAAGCACCTCAGAATTACAATACCAACACTATCATCAACTATTTGATTACTGAAAATAGTAATTTTTTGATGTTTTAGAATATATACCACTAGGGACATTTAGTAAATTATGTTTTCAAGTCATTGTGTATTTAATTGTGTGATTATGCACACAACTAAATACAAAATTAGGTTCATTTATTTCATTTTGAATTTGCTTTAGAATGATAAAATGAGATGAACATAACCACTGAAATATTTTGTATCATAAAATGTTCCCACATCATCTCCTAGAAGAGTATTCTAAAAAGACAACAAACTAAAAATGCATTAGACATTTTTCTTTTAGAAAAGATAAGCATTGTGAACTTTATTACCAATTCCGCAATTAAAAGTAACACTCGATAGTAGGATAACTTGTAGATAATTTAGAGAAAAAATCAACACATTTAATCTAATCCTTTAAATTTCAGGTGATGTTTAACAATGAATGAGAATGTAACTACTTTTCAAAAGAAATTTATGCAATGAAGAGAGTTCTTTAAAAAAAAAAAATGGACATTTGTTGTAAAAATCATATGATTTATTTTTGCTCCAAATACTGTGGTACCGTTATATGCAAAAATCTTTCATATGTTCACACTTAGAATTGAAAAAACAATTTTCTGTTTAAAAATCTTCCAAAGAAATTCATTGGGTTTTGAGCACCCTGTTCACTTTCATATTAGTTTGAAAGAATGATGGATTGACATCAGAGAAGATGGAGTTAGCAGCAAATAACTTTACCCTGTAATAGATGAGATTGAAAATTAATATCCTGGTTCTTAAAAGTAGCCAGTAATGCCTTTCTTTGCTTTGGATCAATTTTTAAAGGTATTTTTTTAAGCCAGGAATATTTTTTTTAAGATTTATTTATTTACTTTTATCCATTTTTACACACCCCCACCCCACTGTTTTTGCTGTTTTTTTAATCCATTCGCTGGGCAATTCTCTGTGTCTGTTTCTTGCCCTCTCTTCTCATCCTTCTCCTCCTGTCTTCAATGGGATTTGATCCTGGGAACCTCCGATGTGGGAGAGAGGCATCCTACCGCCAGCACCACCTTAGTTCCTGTTTTTTGTGTGTGGGTTTTTTTCCGGCGCGTCTCATCCTAGCTTTCCTTTGTGTCACTCTCTTGTTATGTCATCATCTTCCTGCATGGCTCAGCAGGGTCTGACAGTGCACCCGCTCATGGGGCTGGGGGCTCACCCATTCATGGGGCCTGGCAGCGCACCCACTCATGGGGCCTGGTGGCCCATGCGCCTTCTGCATTTTTCTTTTTATTTTTACCGGGAGGTCCCGGGGATCATACCCAGGTACCTCCATATGAGAGACGGACACCCAAACATTTGAGCCACATCCGCCTCCTTAGCTAAGAATATTTTTAAGGTATATTGTTAAGTTAGGCCAGCTACCAAAAGCAAGTCTCAAAACAAATTGAACTTTCGAATCAAAATTTTGAATGGCTTTATCAAAGTGTTCAACATGGAAAAAAGAAACAGAAGATTATGAGAATATGTATACCTGGAATAGATACTTCCCCTTCATTTACAACTTTATTTTTATTTTTATTTTTCAAGAAACCTTAGATTATATAAATGTTACATCAAAAATACAGGGGATTTCCATATGCCCAACCCTCTCCCCCAACACACACTTTCCTACATTAACAACATTTTTCATTAGTGTGGTACATTTATTACAATTGATGAACACATATTGAAGCACTGCTACTAACCGTGGGCTATAGTTTACATTATAGTTTACACTCTGCCCTGCACAATTTTATAGTTTATGATAAAATATATAATGGTCTGTATCCGTCATTACAATGTCATGCATGACAATTCCAATATCCCAAAAATGCCCCCATGTTACACCTATTCTTTCCTTTCCCTCCCCTCAGAACCTCTTGTGGCCCACTGTCTTTATATCAATGATAAAAGTTCTTCCATTGCAAGAATAATAATAAGTTTATAGAATAATAATAAGTCTACTTTAGTCCATTGTTCATTCCCCAATCTTGAGGATTTGGGGATGGTGATGCCTACTCTGTTTCTAATTGAGAGGGGGCTTAGACCCCATGGGGCAGATGGATGGAACTGTCTTGTTTGCAGTTGCAGACACTCTCTGTTCCTTGGGATGGCCACTGTTCATCATCATTTCCTTGTTAGTTGTCCTGGATAAGTCCAATGAACTGGAGAGTAGGTGTTGCAACTCTGCTGAGATTCAGGGCTCAACCAGCACATGAAGGGACAAAAGATTTAAGTCTCTGGGACATATATTTAACATATATATGTTATATAAAATATATTTAACAAGTATAGTGCTAATTATAGGTTTAAATAGGAGAGGAAGAAGAACCATGTGTAGGGAAACTATAAATGAGTCTAATTCTGTTACACTGGGGAGCATAAATTCCAAAGTAAGGCCCACTGACAGGGTGCCAAATTCCTGAACTTGTCTGCCCTGCTTATAGTGTCTAGATGTCTCTAAAGCTCTCAGGAGCCCCACTGTTTGAAGCACTGTTTATTGTGACAGTCAATGAGATCCTGCTGAGATGTGCATTAAGTGTAACCTCTGGAATGACCTCTGGACTCACTTTGAAATCTGTTAGCCAAAAAACTCATTTGTGTTTAATATCCCCCCCTTTTGGTCAAGTTCTTTTTCCAGAAACCTTGGTAGTTGGCACTTGGTAATAATCCCTCAGTGCCAAGGAGGTTCATACCTGGGAGTCATGTCCCATGCTGGGGGGAGGTAGTGAATCTACATGCTGATTTTGGCTTAGAGAGAGGCCATAATTGAGAAACAAGGAGGCTTTAAGGAGGTAACTCTTAGGCAGTATATAATACTAGGGTAAGTTTTAATTTCACAAGAAAAGGTTTATAAGTACAGTAAACAATGTCCAGGGCCTGGTGTAAAGATTGTCTTCCTTCACTAGGCACTGCCCATGTGCTCGGGGAATTCTTGTCATTCTATTGGAGAATGTAGCAGGACTCCCCAGGATGGGAATTTAATATTTTTTCAGTTATTGTGTAGGTTTCCACCCACCAAAACAATGGCTCATGAACACTTGAACATGTTCATATCACTGGTGCAGGATGTTGGTGATGGGGGAATGTGGGGAGAGGGGTGCACCTGCGGCATACCTCTAAGGCATATATTGGTATGGTCAAGTGTTCATTTCCAACTTTAAAGTCTCTGCTTTTTCTGTTTCAAGTGGGTGCTAGTGATAGACCCTAAAGCTGGACCTTTGGTGATAACCAGAGAAAATTTTTAACACAAGAGTTAGGCAGAACTTACATTTATTATGTCTACAGACAGGAGCCAAGGTCGGTCTAAAGCAACTCAGACCCAACTCCCTGTGCTGCAGTTTTACTCTTGCTTAAATATCTAAGTTACCACTTAGCATTTGCTTTGATTATGTATTAGCTTTTATGCATATGGATGATCATACATAGCTAGTTATATAATTGTATGACTAGTACGTTCAGGAAATCACACTTGCACATATATTGCATGATCAAAAAGTGGGCAGATAACTCCACCCCTGGGTATGAATTTTACTATGTTAATTAAGCAAGTCAAAGTAAGGACAGCAACTGGCTTCTTCTGTACAGGTCCAGCCAACTTGTTGAAGCTGGTTTTCATATTTCATTGCTTCAACAGGATGTTCTTGATCACCAAAAGTGGAATTTGGCACCAAGATAGAGTTGCATCTCATTACCTTCTCATTTACATATAATTCATTCCTTTGTATCCTAGCAACAGGGAGAGAAACAAGTTACTTTCAGGTATTTGGCCATCCTACATCCATCACTAGGGATTACAAGCTTCTGGATCAAAGTCACTGTGAAACAGAAAACTGGAAAAGAGCCCTCTTCCCCCCTCAGGTTGTGGAAATATCTAGAAACATACATCTTAAAGTAGAAAATTCTGGAACAGTGCTGGCTCACAGATAACAGTACCCCAAGAGAAAGGTCAAAATTGGCTTCACCCAAATGTGATATATCAACCCTTAGAGACCGTAAAGCTGCTGAGTCATTCCTGCCCTTAAGCCTGGGAGAATATAAAGAAAGCAGGAAGAGAGTGGTTTCCATCATTTACTTCAACAAAGGACCAGAAGCTTCTTTGCTTCTTCTACACAATGAGCTCAGAGAGAGAAGGATCACTTTGTCTTGTCACAATCCATGGGACTGCCATTAAATTGATGCTCTGTGCCTCAACAAATCACTAAAGAATAATAATAACCTATCTGAGGGGGCCAAAAAGTGAAAAGGAGGAAGTTTAGTCAGAATAAATAGAATACATGCACACCAAGTAGAACTCTTAAGGGACACAAACCATAATTTGAACAGAAAAATAGTGAGAACATGAAACACAAAGGACTTTGTGGAGCAAAGAAAACATAAATTAAAAGAAGACAAAATTAGTCATAGTGGAGACCTTAATTAGAAACCTGGAAGGTCAAAGTAAAGAAATTTTTCAAACTGTTGAGCAAAATTGTGAAGAGAAGAAAATTATGAGAGAAAAGTAACTTGAGGATAAGTCCAGGAGATTCTAGTTGTGATGATAGTTCTTTAGCTCACAGATTGAAACTGAAAGGGAAAGTGCCAGGCAGTTTTCATTAGAAAAGACACAGACCACAGCACATTCAAGTAAAATTACTGAAACCTAAATAAAAAGATAGAAATCATATGTGAAGACAGAAAATTGAGTATCAATAAATAAAAATTAATCATGGATCATTTAGATTAGACATTAGATACAAATGCTAGATTTAGATTAAACTTTAAACATTAGATTCAGACATCAATTATTTGCAACACATGAAACTACAAAATGGTGGAATGGCATCTATAGATTATTGATGAAATGAGATTTGTCACACATCAAGGTAGAAAATAACATTAGACATACAATAAATCAGGTACACCATGTGTGAATGAATGAATGAATGAATGAATACTGACCAAATAACAAATGAGCCAGCCAACAGAAAAGGGAAAGAGAGCATCGAGAAAGCTACCTGCTTCTTACAAGTTTTGGCCCAGCAATGGCAGAGATCACTTCTACTTACTTTTCATCTTCCAAAACACAATCAAATGCTTTCACCTAACTGCAAGGAAGGATGGGAAATATATTCTAGTTGGGTGACAAGGAAAAAGAGAAAAACACAGATTTTAGTAAACAATGAGCAGTCTCTGCCATAGAAAGCAATGAGTCTTCTACCAAGAAGACATCAAGGCTCTACATGATAATCTGCAAAACCTAACAGAAATAGCACAAAATAGTGCCTGGAGGATGACCAACTTGGGATGCAAAGAGAAGTGGCAAGTATACTTTCAATGATCAGATAAACAATAAGATGATTCTAACTGAAGGGTTAAGTAGACCATCCAGATTCAGCGGCACAAGTGAGGATAGTCACCCCCAACATACCCAAAGGAACCATTAGACATTCCCAGAAGCTACTTAAGTACTAATAAGAAGTGCCTCTATTGTGCATTGAGGTCCACATTCTACAATATAGCACAAGACCCTGGTTACTGTCTACAAGATTAGTTATGACAAGCTCCAAGGAAAAAGATGTGTACAGATGTTTAATACATTTAGCATTGGGTCCACATCACATGTGCTACATCAATATGAGATATCATATTTCTTTAGCAAAAGCCTATGCAAAGGAGATAAGGACCATTGAAATATTCATTTCTTGTCTAACTTTCTTTCTTAAGGATCTGAGGAATTTCCACACTTCCTATAAAGTTTCTGGTGAGACATCTGAAGTTTAGAGAGAGTTTGGACCCAAGTATCTGGCTCAAGTTCCAGGAAGAAAGGATATAGGCATCATTGTGGTTAGCAGGTTAATTTATTAACAAGGTGCCAAGCTGTCAGAGAAAGAACAGGCCAAGGGGCTGCAGAACTGAATGAACATCATTCAGCCAAAATGAACATCATTTTAGCCAAGATATGGTAGAGGCCTCCCAGGAAGACCCAGAACTCAAGTAGAAGCCTGCGGCTTTGCTGACACTTCCAGGTGAAGAGCAACCTGAAACTCTTTGCTAAGTAACAAAAAAGAATGGACAAAATACTCGTGTCCTAGACTAGATATTGCCTGCTCCTTTCATCAGCTCTAATATCTCCAATCTCTTTCTAATAATCTAACTAGTCTTCTGTAATGCTAGATTTATCTCCATCTCTACCAGAAAAGCCAGGCCAGAAGACCACATGGTCCTTGGCCCCTTCACCAGCCTGCATCATGCCACTTTCCCTTGCAATCCACAGGATATAGGCTGATTGCCCACAAACTCATGGCATTCCTTCTCTATATTTTCCAGTCTAACCATTGTGGATAATAAAATGAAAGTGAAAGAAGGAGAGAAAGAGAGAGCAAGAGCAAGAGAGAAGAGAGATTGAGAGAGAGAGAGAGAGAGAGAGAGAGAGAGATTTGCTCTCTTTAAAGCATGGAAGTAAAGTTAAAAGAGGCAGGCTATAAAAATCTCACACAGCCACTAACTCATTGATTCTAGGGGCAAAAGGCTCAATCCATATATTTCATCCTTGTCCCACACTCCAGTTGACTACATGCGATATTGTTTGACTAATTGGACATGAACTATCAAATCAATCAAGGAAACAGCCCATCCATCAAGCAACCAGCTTGACTTCTTGGGATTGATTTGATCATTCAAAAGCACTTCATGCATGTGGATAAAGCTTCAAAAACAAAGAAAGTTTCCAGTTTCAAATCAGCAATGTAGATAACTGCAAAGAGAGTTGTTTCCACCTTTACAACAGTTTGCAGGGAAAACAACTAACCCCAAACCTAGAGAGAAACAAGTGCCTGTAGGGAGAAACAGGACCAGAACTTTTGCTTACCTAGAAAAGACATCCCCAAACACCATATAAATTGGTAGGAAGATTAAACTAGAAAATTTTTAATAATTTGCTAAAGGCCTAGTGTGGGCTAGTATGAAAGTGCAAAATCCCAGGGGATACAGACATAGGGTTTTGCCCTTCCTTGTAGGCTGTACTCTTAGAAGCCTACTAGGTGTTCACAAATAAAGTAAAGAAGCACCTTGAGAATTCTTTTCCTATGGTGCTGGCTTGAGGTGGGGATGGGTGTAGAATAAAAGCCACTATGCTACAATTCTCAAAGTCATCCCCCGCCCCCGCCCCCAGGAACAAAAGTGTTTATCTGTGATGTGATGGGCATCAAACCTGAAGGCATTTGTGGAAACCCACTGCAACTGAAGTAGGAGAAGGATGGGAAGAGAAACTCTATTCCTGGGGAAGATGTTTGAATATGTACTAGTCCCAGCATTACAATTGGGCCTCCCTAAAACTGAACTGATTTATCTTCCCTAATATTAATCCTTCCCTAAGTTTAATCAAAACATGTGAAAATGTCCCCCTATCTTGCCCACCACCACCATACTAACAAGAGTTTAAGAAAAATAATAGTTGAATACAGCTGGAAAGGCTATAAGAAATATACTCTTTCTGGGGAGGAGCACAAATAGAAGATCCAAAACACAATGATTATATAAAGGAATTTGGTGCACTGTGGGTATCCATAGCAATTAAAAAAAAAAACTCCATGCCCAACCAAATCCTGACTAGATTAACACAAACACTCACACTAAAATCTAGCAGAAAGGAAGGTATGCTCATCCCTAAGTACAAAAAATACTTACCTCAGTATCTACAGCCTTTTCAAATGTTCAGCTTTCAACAAAAATTATGAAGCATAAAAATAAGGAAGAAAAAAGTGAAAGAGACAAAGCAATCCCCAGAACCAGACTCATATTGCCATATGTTGGACAGAGAATATAAAATATCTATGATTAACAGATCCAAGGCTATAATGGAAAAGGTAGACAACATGCAAGATTGGATAATTTCAACAAAGAAATGAAAACCATAAGAAAGAATCAAGTAGAAATTCTAGAAATCTAAAACACAGTAACAGAGATAAACAATTCCTTTGATGGGCTCATAAGTAGACTCAACATATCCAAAGAAAGAATCAGAAAACTTGAACATAAGTCAATAGAAAATTACTGAAATGGAAATGCAAAGAGAAAAAGGATGAAAAAGAAAACAGAGATAAAAATCAAAGGTTTGAGACTATTGCAAATTGTCTAGCATATGCATAATTGTAATTCCAGAAAGAGAAGAGAGAGAAAGAAGGGGGGAAAAAGACACATATGATGATGTAATAGCTGACAATTTTCCAAAATTAGTGACAGACATCAAACCACAAATATAAGAAGCTCGGAAAACACCAAACAGGGTAAAAATTTTTAAATAGAAACACACCTAGACATCTCATATTCAACCAGCTGAAAACCAAAGAGAGAGAAAGTCTTGAAGGCAGTCAGAGTGGAATCCAACACATAAAGTAATTAGGATAAGAATTACAGAAAACATACAAGAAAGAAGACAATTAAATGTTACATTTAACGTGCTCGAAGAAAAACAACTGTCATCCTAGAACTTACAAACAGTGAAAATATCTTTCATAAGTGAAGGAGAATTAAGGATTTTATCAGAAAAAAAGGTGAGGAAATCCATTGCCATCAGACTTTCTCCAGAAGTGTCAAAGGAAGTTGTTCAGGCAGAAGGAATATGATATAGGTCAGAAACTTGCATCTAAATGGAGGTAAAATATAATTCTTCTTATTTTTTATTGTAATTGCTACAAAAGGTAAATTTTAGAAAAATGAAAATTAATAATAGTAGTAAAGTTTTGTGTGTTTACAGCATTTATATAACCAAATTGTATAATGACAATAGCACAAAGGAGAGGAAGAAGAAATTGGCAGTGAACTATTAAAAGGTTCTAACAATAAACATGAAGCAATATAATATTATTCAGATATACTTATGTAATTTAAATTTTATATTGTAAGCCCGAGGGAAAACACTAAAAATGTTTTAAATAGAGGTATAAATAGTAAGCCAATAGAAGAGATAAAATGAAATAATAAAAAATGCTCAATTAAATGCACAGAATACAGAAAAAGAGGGGGAAAAAACAAAGAACTAATAAAATTAAAAACAAAAGGCTAGCAAGATAATAAAATTTAATCCAAACATATCAAAAACCACTTTAAATATGAAGGATCTAAACGCTTCAGCTAAATTACATGTATTGACAGATTGGATAAAAAGGCAAGTCCTAACTATATAATGTCTAAAAGAAATCCACTATTAATATAAAGACACGGATTGATTAAAGTCAAAGGGTTGTGAAAGATGTAGCATGTAATCACTAATCAAAAGAAACCTGGAATACCATCAAGTCCACTCTAGTCCATAGTTCTTTCCCCAATCCTGAGGGGACTGGGATGGTGATGTCCACCCCACCTCCAAGTGAGAGAGGGCTTATATCCCATGGATATGGTGGGTGGGATGATCCTGCCTGCAGATGCAGGCCCTCTCCATTCCCTGGGCTGGCCGTTGCCCATCGTTGTCTCCTCCCCAGATGACTTGGATGAGTCCATTGAGCTGTAGGGTAGGAGTTGCAGCTCCACCAAGATTCCACGCACACCTGGCACATAGGTAGACCAGAGCCTCCAGTCTCTGGAAGTATACCTAAAAACTCCAGCATCACATACATGGTGATTCTAGCAATGGAAGAAATTATAACAATGAGGTGGAGCCAGTGGCCACTTGACACTTTTGGGGCAGGGAGGGGACAAGCAGTTGAAATATAGGGGCTTCTTTGGGATTTGGAGGTTGTCCTGAGTACCGTTGTGGCAACGGATGTAGGCCATTTTAAATCAGCACACACCACTCAGAACTGTGTGGGAGAGAGTGTGGTCTACGATGTGAACTGTGGTCTATGGTTGGTGGCAAGGCCCCAGGATGTGTAAGTCCATTGAGGGTGGTGGGCCACACTTGTGGGAGATGTTTGGGTGGGATGTGATGGGAGGTGTGGGAGGTGGGCAACATGGGAATCCCAGTGGGTTCCGTGTAATATTTTAGGTAATCTAAGCACCTCTTAAAATATATTTATATATATATAAATAACATTTTTGTAAGCAAATGCACATATATGCATATATATTTATATATCATTTTACAAATAGTGGTATGTATTGTGAAAATTTTGATTTTTACCCACAATAAAAAATAAATAAATTTAAAAAAAAAAGAAACCTGGAGTAATTAAGCTAATATCAGATTAAAAAATTATCAGAATAAAGGAATATTCAATAAGTATATTGATGACTTAACCAACACTATCAACCTTCTTGACCTAATTGGTTCCTCTCAAGTGCACATAGAACATTCACAAAGATAGACATTTCTAGACCATAAAACAATAAGTTTAAAAGAATAGAAATCATACAAAGTATAGTTTCATACCATAACATAATTAAACTAAAAATAACAATTGAAAGATATCTAGAAATTATACAATTATTTCAAATAAAGCAACTCACTTCTAAAAAATCTATGAGACAGAGAGGAAGGATCAAAGAAAATGAAAACTATTTTTACTAAAAGAAATGAAAATACAACATGTCAAATTTGTGGAATGCAACTATCCCAGGGCTTAAAGACAAATTTATAGCATTAAATGCTCATATTAGAAAAGAATAAAGGCCTAAAATAAATAACTGATCTTCTAACTTAAGAAAACAAAGAAACAAGAGTAGGGAGCTAATGTGGCTAAAGCGGTTGATCTCCTACCTCCCACATGGGAGGTGCCTGGTTCTTGGTTTTTCAGTGCCTCCTGAAAAACAAGAACAAACAACAAGCAAATCAAATGAAAAAACCAACTCAGGGAAGGCGATGTGGCTCAGTGATTGAGTGCCAACTTCCCACATATGAGGTCCCAGGTTCAATCCCCAGCCTCCAGTACCTCAAAAAAAAAAAAAAAGAAACCAGGGCAAATGAAACCTAAAGAAAGTAGAAGAGAGTAGAAGATTTAGAACAGAAAGAAATGAAATAGAAAATAGAAAAACAATAAAGAAAATAAATGAAACCAAAGGCTGTTTTTATAAGATCAATAAAATTGCTAAATCTATAGCTATGCTGACTGTGAAATAAAGAAGGCACAAATTACCAATAACTCCTAGGAATTAAAGAAGAGACATCAATCTAATTCTCACAGTCATTAATAGAATAATAAGGTAATACTATGAACTCTGAGCCCATAAGTTTTATTACTTAAATGAAATAGACCAATCCTTGAAAAACACAAACTACAAAACTCACTCAACAAATAGCCAACCTGAATAGCCATGTATCTACTGAAAAAATTGAATTTGCTGATTAAAGCCTTCCAAATGAGAAAACTCTGGCAAATTCTACCAAACATTAAAGAAAGTAATAATGTCAATTCTACACAATCTCTACAAGAGATTATATAAGAACAGAGACTTCTTGTCAGTTTATTTCACAAAGCTAGAATTATATTATTACTAAGAGAAAAGATATAACAAGAAAAGAAGACTACAGACTAAGATTACTCACACACATAGGTGCAAAACTCCTCACCAAACATTAACAAATCATATATATATATTATATATATATAATACATCACAGCAAATGTGTTCATCCCAAGAATCCCAGACTGGTTCAACATTCAAAAACCAATAATTTAATTTGCCAAAATAACAGACTAAATAAGAAAAATCATATGATTATCTTAATAGATGCAGAAAAAAGTTCATCAAAATTCTATATCTGTTCATGATAAAACTCTAAACAAACTAGAAATAGAAGGGAACTTCATTAACCTAATAAAGGATATCAACAAAAATCTATGCCTAGTCATATTTAATGGCAAGAAGCTGAATTCTTTCCTCCTATGATCAGGTAATGTATACTCTCTCATAACTCTTATTGAATATTGTAATGGACATCCTAGCCACTGCAGTAAGGCAAGAAAAAGAAAGAAAAGGCCTACATATCAGAAAAGAAGAAACAATACTATCTCTATTTGCAGATGGCATGATTAATGCAGACAATCCCAAAGAATCTACAAAAAAGCTATCTTACCTAATAGGTGAGTTTGGCAAAGTAGCCAAATACAAGGTCAATGTAGAAAAGTCAACCCTACTACTATAGACCAACAATGAATAATTGAAATTTAAAATTTAAATATTTATTTTGGTGCTATTGTAAATGGTGCATATAAATTAGCACAAAATATAAATAAATAAATAGTACTTAAGTATAAATCTAGCAAAATATGTGCAGTATTTGCTAGCTAAAAACTCAAAAAAAAAAAAAAATCCAAAATTATGGTCTGATGAAAGCAAGGAATATCTATATAAATCAAAAGATATATCATATTCATGGATTCAAAGAGTTAACCTTGTTAAGATGTCAATTCCCCCTATTTATTCTATAAAGTCAGTGCAATCCCAGATCAAATACCAGCAAGCTTTTTTATAGATATTACATAGCTGATTATAAAATTTATATGGAAAGGCAAAGAAAGACTCTTACTACCCTATTTTAAGACTTACTATAAAACATCATAATCAAGATGAAGAGAAGAGAGAAACATACAGATCAATAGAACAGAATAGAGAGTCCAGAAACAGATCCACACAAATGTAACCAAATGATTTCTGACAAAGGACAAAAGTAATCCAATGGAGAAAGGGTAGTCTTTCATAGTGCTAAAACAGTTGGATTTCCATGTATTCTTCAACAAGTGAATGGACAAGCAAACTGTGGTACATCCACAAATGAAATACTGCTCAGCAATTCAAGGGAATAAACTATTGATTCATACAGCAAAAAGGATTAATCTTAATTTTGCCAAGTGAAAGAAAGCAGAACAAAAGGCTACATATCATATGATTCCATTTGTATGATATTATGGTAAAAGCAAAACTTGTAGAGATGGAAACGTATCAATGACTACATAGAGGCATTTAAAGTAACTATTCTTTATTGGAGGAAGGTAGATACATGACTCTATGCTTTTGTCAAAATCCATAGAATTGTACACCACTTTATACAAATTTTTTTTAAAAAATCAACCAAGATGTGAGGGATTCAGGATGGAACGCAGACTGTGATAAATTAATTGAACTGTATTACAAATATATGACATATTCTCACTGAAGGAACTGACAAGAAAAGAGTTGATTTAAGTAACTTTGGAAAATGGTGCTTTTACTTGACACCGTAAAGTTAGAATACAAGAGCTGCACATAAACCCTATACTGTTCGTAGTACTTTTTTTTTCCTCACAGGAAATGGGTTAGCAATTCTGAAACTACTTTATCTATACACCAGGTCTAAACAAATAAGAAATAAATTGTAGATAATGGGAGGCAGGGTCCTTACTGTCAGAGGAAGAAATTGCAAATATAAAAGGGGAGAGAGGAGATCAGAATGAACCTGCTGTGCTGGATTTGAGTCATAGATATCAGTATGAACTCATGTTTATTTTAATATATTTGAGTTAGTATGTATACATAAAATATTTCTTAGCTCTGTCCACTGAGAGGTCCAAGACACCATGACACCCCAGTAGCAATGAGCATACTCAGCACCAGATCTTGTTTTTAAAATATCATTCTCCAACAAGAGCCAGAGCTCCTTGGAGAAATGACTGATTCTAATATTAGGACAGACAAAATGCAATATGAGCCTGGAGCATCTTGAAGTATCAAAAAGTAAGAAATGTTCAAAAATAAAAAAATTTAAAGGGATGGAATGATGTCAAAAGGACACAAGAGCCAACCTAAAAAAGCTCCCAAAGGTCAAAACTGTTGTTTGAGCAAGAAAATTAATAAGGATAGTAGAGATTTATAACCAAAAGAATAAAATGAATACCCATGAGTCAGTACTGATATCAATAAATGATTGAGTAAGCAAATAAATGGATAAATGGAAGACAATAGGACAAATCTTTACAGAAGAAATCCAAATAATGTATATAGCTACTCCTCCCTCCAAGAGATGGGGCTTAATTTCCCTTCCTTTGATTGTGCATTGTACTTAGAGACTCACTGCCAACAATTAAAGTATAGGAAGGGAAAAATAACACCTTTACAGTGGAGATACCTAGCAGGTAGCACCTTAATCACACAGTCAAGTTTAACACCATTGATGAGTCATGTTGATGTCATGGACTCCTTGATGTGATGAGATGAGAAGAGCACTTCACCTCTGTGGTATTCTTCCAAAGGATCAATAACCCCAGTTCATTCAGGAGAAAACATCAGACAAATCCAATTTGAGGAACACTCTTCAAAACTGTCAAGGTCATGAAAAGCCAGGCAAGACTGAGAAAATGCCATGAAGATTCAATGAGAAGACATGAAGAAGAAATGCAGCATGTTACCCTGGATTTGATCTTTGAACAGTAAAAGGATTTGGTGAATTCTGAATAAAGTCTATTAATTATGTTGTGCCAAGGTTAATTTCTTAATTTTGACAAATGCACCATAATTATGTAAGGTATGAACAACAGAGGAAACTAGTTGAAAGGTATATGGGAACTCTGTACTATGTTTGCAACTTTTCTGTAAATCGAAAATAATTCCAAAATAAATGAGTTTTAAAGAAATATCTGGCAAGCATGCCTCTATAATCTCTGAGTAGGATTTTATATAATAAAAATGCTAGTTCTATAAAAGCATGCATGCAAGAAGTAGTACAAAAATAAGCATTATATTTTGGAATAGATTGCCCATATTTAAAGTTACTTTTATACCTATAAACATATTCTATGTGGTGTAGTGTTTTTGTTTTTTTTTTTTTCAAAGTAAAAGGTTTTTTTTTCTTAACACACAGTTAAGTTATAGGGATAAGCACCTCGATGTGAAAAAAAGAGGGAAATTATAGTGTTCTCTTTTGAAACTTTGTTTGGATGGCATGCAATGATAGTGATGCCTTTAAGAATGCTTCACAGATGCTTCAAATCATTCATTTCTCATAAACATATGGGGTCTATTCTTCCATCACTCTGTGTAACTCCTGTTGACACTAATGGGAACTATGAGTGCATATCACTATAATTTGGCCTCAAAGAAACTGAAAGCCATCACTGTTGAAATAAGAAACAAAGTAACGAAACAAAGAGAATTGACTTCCTAAAACTCAGATTCTAAAATTTCTTGACAGAAGTTCCAGTCATGGAGAGTTAATCTGTTGTAATTTTAACACAGAATGTCAAAATATGATACTTCCAAATATAATATTTGTAAGATATTAAATTTGTATCATTTTCTGATGATAATAAATTATCTTTATTCAGTGAAATGCAGACATAACTAAACTCATTTTTAGTCCAACCGAACAAAAATCCTAGTACTGCAACAATAGCTATAAGCTAATAGGTGGTCACGCTATTCATTGTATATTTTAAACATTTTTATTCACAAGTCTATAAATTACAAGATTTTTTTCTCCACTTTTAAACCTCAAAATAAATGTAGAATTTTTTTCTCTTATTTAAAATATAAGATTATAACATGTATCCACCAGGAAGTGAACCTCAACTGAAGGATATTAGTTCACTGTTCCATTGTCCCATTTCCACATCAGAAAATATAGCAAAGTTCATGGTTGTATATCTCAGCAGTGTGATTTTGGCCAGGTTCCAATCTGTAGGGGTTGCTTCAGATCTCGGTGGGAGGTGGACATTATGTGTTTAGGGGAAGCCATTTGAAGCTGGCAGGTGAGCCAATTCTATCACTGAGAAGAAAGTACTGCTAGTAAAGTCACCTTGTGACAAGTGTCTTCCTGCTGTGGGTTAACTTCCAGAAAGGTTTGCAGAACACATAACAGTTCACAACAAGGAAATCAAACAAAATAAATTGGGTATAATTTGACACTGTTAAAATAAGAAGTATCACTAGTGCTGCTATGAAGTAGGAATTATGAAGAGCTTCTGCAGAGATTAAACATTTAGTTAAACAACCAAATAGATTGCTGGTCAAGCCAAGGACATTCTTCTTAATGCTTAAACTGATGGGAACGGGTGCTAAAGTCTTTTGACAACCAGGGCTGCCAGAGAGTGGCAACTGGGTCTTCAGAGGTAGGCTTGTGTTCACGCCATTGGTAACTCCCCAAAAGAGAGAAGTGGCAACTTATTTAAAGTCTTTTAAATAAGATATGACTGTTTTTTGAATTTTCCAATAAATTGCAGAGAGTGGACCAGAAAAAAAGTATTGTACAGCAACGTAGTTTTCTTTTCCAAATCCACTTGGCTCTTGGTCGACTGAACAGAAATATTTCCACATTATAGTCTTCTCATCCAAAAATACTGTCATTCAATTTTCAAACAAATGTTTCTTCAGCACTTTCCCAAATGGTCTAATCTATATGTAAGGAATGCCCAGTGGAAAAAGACAGAAATCATCTGAAATAGTTCAAGCAGAATTATAGGCAGAAATTAGCAAAATACATAGCTGAAGTAAACAAAGCATATTCAGTGCTTTCTTTCATCTTTGTACAACCCTCTCCCCCTTAATAACAAAAATATCCCCACATGTGCTTTAGTTTGCAGGGGCCCAGTACCCTCATTCAGACTTACACTCCACCAATGCATATGCACTCAGGACAGACGAAGCCCCATTCCTCACCCTTTATCCTTATTTCTTAAATGCTAGTTGATCTTTAACTGCTATTAGAAACAAAGGTATGAATTACTAGCCTCACAAATTGTTTGCCCTCTAAGGCACTGTTTCTCAAAGGGTGGTCCCCGATCCAGGCAACATGCTAAACATTCACATTTCTGGTTCCACTTACTGACTCAGAAATGCTGCACATTAAACAAGTTCCCCAAGTGATTGTTATGGCACAGAAGGTGGAAAACCAATGACCTAAGGAGTTAATGTCAAAGAAAACGTTGGTAACTCAAAAGACTGAATTTTAAGAAAGGCAGTGAGCAGAGACATTTCTTGAAAGGAAGATATTTTGGACCTCGCAAATCAAACCAGGAGTCACTGTCTTGGTTATGGCCTTGGGTCTTGGTGTGATTGGCAATGTTACTAATAAACTACAGCTGGTCTAATTCCTTCAGCACAGAATGTGAATGGCCCTTGAAATTCAGCGAAGACTAGAAAAACCAAGATTTATTTATACTTGTCCTGGCTTTATAGCTTGTGGATTTGCAACACTGATTTTCAAACACATACAATCCTCCTTATTTGGACATGAACTGCTTAAGAGGAGGAACCATGCTATCCTAGAAGAATGAGACACACTGAAATGAAGCATATCCCAAAATATAGTTAAAGAAGGATGAGAGGGAGGAAAGGGGGAGCTCATTACTAAGAGAGAGAAAAAAGGAATTTGAAAAGTGGGCTAGTACAACCTTTGCATTTAGGCAGGTCACCCATGAAATGAGGACGATGGATTTCCATGGCCTTCCTCTCCTCACCTTTCAGGAATTTACCTATGTTCCCTGTTTTCATCCTCTCCCTGAGATCAATAACTTACTCTATATTGGATATTTCTTATTCCAACCCAGATATCTCTCAAATTTCATAGCCATATATATAACTGAATATTTCTACCTGGTTCTTCCAAGAGAATGAAAAACTCAAGATTCATTAATAAATATTTATTGTGCACCTACTATATGGAAGCCCTCTTCTGGATGATAAGGCTACAGCAGAGAATTAAACAGACTGAGCCATTGTGATCATGGAACTTATGCAGATATATGATAAAACTCACATAGAAATAGATGTAATGAAGAAGAACGAATTAAGGCAAGAGAGTGTGGGGAGGAGTACTAAGTATGTTAATCAGGGAAGACCTCTCCAAGGAGGAGACTTTTGTGGTGAGACCTGAATGGAGGAAACAAGCCATGTGCCCAATAGCAGGGAAGAACATTTAAGGCGGGGAATAGCAAGTGCAATGGTCCTAAGCTATGTCATGCATATTCAAGAAACAGCCAGAAGGTCAGTTTAGCTGGGGCAGATAAGTGAGGAGGAGAATTGTAAGAAAGCAGTTAGAGAGCTATCCAGGGAGACTATATAGAGGTTTAAGAGCCATGCTCAAGTGTTTGGATCTTATTCTATGATAGGAAGCTACTAGAGGTTTTGGGCAAGGGTGTGACATGACATGGTTTATGTTTCAAAGAAGCACTCTGCTTGCTGCAGAAGAGGAGCAAGAGGAGAAGCAGGGAGGCCATCTTGGAGTCTATTGCAGGGGTCCAGAGGAGAGATGATGGTGACTTGGGCACAGCAGCAGCATCAAGTGGTCAGATTCAGGATATAAACTGAAGGCAAAACAAAGGGAAGTTGCTAATAGATTAACTATCTAGAGAGAAATCGAGGATCTGAGTGTAGAGTGGTGCCATTTCATGAGACTGGAAACACTAGAGGAGGAACAAGTTGTGGGGGGTTCAGAGGAGAAAGGGGGGGTTAAAAACAATTCTATATTAAACATGTATATTTTTATATTAAATATCCAAGTACAATATTTGATGAGCAATTAGATATGAATCTAGAATCCAGGGGAGATGTAAGTGCTAAAGATATAAATGTAGTAGTCACATGGAACTGAAAGTAATGGGACTAGAAGAGATGACCCAGGAGGTAAGAATACCTAGAGGAGAGAAAGGGGCCAAGGGATGACCTAGGGAGTAACTCTTGTCACTCCCACACACAACCCACTTCTATTCCTTTATTTCCCATTTATCCTTCAAGCCTTGCTTCTCTCTCTGCCTCCATGCTACAACCTGCATCCTGCACATACCTCTGCAATGGCAAAAATGGCACAGTTTTGGCTTTCTTAACATGCCTGTAGACTGGAAACTTCTTGAGTCTGGGGCTGTCTTAATTAATATTATATCTTCAAGATCTTGTATGGTCACTGAAATAGAACATAATGTAACTCTGTTGACCAAAATGAATGAATAAACATTTATTACCCTATTAGTTAAAAAATAATAATAATAATTAAAGATTCACTAGTCAGGGAGCAGATGTAGCTCAAGTGGTTGAGCGCTTGCTTCCCATGTATGAGGTCCTGGTTCAATCCCTGCTACTTCCTAAAAACAGACAAACAAAAACAACTCTCAGTGGGGAGCAGATGTAGCTCTCAGTGGTTGAAGGCCTCCCATGTACGAGGTTCTGGGTTCAATTCCAGTACCTCCTAAAAAAAAAAAAAAAAAAGATTCACTTGTGGTAATGTAGAAACTATTAGAGGTTTTGTTTTAGCTTTGTTCAAGAACCAGTAAAGAGCTTTTAACATTATGAGCTTGTAGATTATTAACATTCTGGGGAGTTACATATAATTTGAAAAAAAATAGAGCACAAAGCCCCTAGAGGAAGAACTAAATATAAGTCTGCTATAAAGATGTCCTGTCAAAAATCTAAAACAAATTTGGCTAAGTTTCTTGCAAGAGCCATAAGCACATCGAGTGGTTGAAATTGTAGGCAGGGAGAGCAAAAAAAATTTAAGACCACTTCTTAAAACACTTTTAAAAATTGAAAATAATATGATCTATATTTTCTCTTCTTTTGTGTATAGCTTTTGTTTCTCTCATGTCAAGTCATCTACTCTACGTTGAACTCTTGTGAAAAAAATAAATGTGTGCAGTTGTCCATTATTTAGTAGAAATTACAGATGTTTTCCATCTAAAACCTTCCCTAAAATTAATATATTTTATCCTATGGCCATTTTAAATCTAAAACAAATATTTTTTTAGGTATGATTTACATAAAAGTTGAAATCTGCTATTAACAAACACCTTATAATGTCAATGGAGAACTTATTTTTTTTAAGGGACAAAAATTCCTGAGTTTACATGTGATATACTAAAACTGATTTATATTTATATAATATTCTTATAAGGAAATTCTATTTTCACATTAGTACATTCATTCAGGTTTGTACTTATATTCTATAATTCTCTTAGGCAGTTTTTGGAATAAGAAATATTAGATCATTTTATTTTAATTTGGCCTGGGATCAGGGAAAATGGAATACCATGATTGTGTTTCATCAATCTTGGCAAACTTTCTCACCTCCTCTTGCCCCTTCACCCCAATCAACTTCCCCTAGTCACATTCTTCATCCTTCTACATTTCTAGACTTTGGGCAAAAAGGAGGACCAAACTAAAAAAGAAAATGGGAAAATAAAGAGTAAAAGTGGAAGGCTTCTAAAGTACAAAGAAGACTGAAGGAAAATGGGAAAATTGCTTCTCTTGCTTCCCCTTACTAGGGCATAGGTTTGTAAGCTTTCTTGAAGTCTTAGGAAAGTTAGCAAGAATATAACAACAAAAAAAATGGAATGTTTTTAGACAATGTAACAGAATATGATAGCAAATTTAAGAAACAGACATAAACAGAGAGTGGTAATTTTACAAATAAACTTCAATCCATCCAAAAAATTGTTGCCAAATATAACAAAATAGAAGTATGTTACAAGTTTACCGCTTTATGAGAGCAATTCCTTCACTTGCCTTCTTTCAGTCATCCTTTTGACACCCCAAAGCAACTGCCCAATTTATCCCCAGCCCCGTTTCTCACATCAAACTTGAAGAACTTCAGGGTCAGGGAGAAGTAAGTTGTAAGCATCTCCCATGGATTGTGGGGTCCTCTCATAGGGCCAATGCTTCACAACCTGTTTATCCCCAAACACTAGCATATCTTCAGGATTTGTGGATGTTCTTTAAAAGATAGTTCCTTAGTCAAAGGGTAGAAAACGCTGAAGTAAATAAAATTAAGCAAGTTGGCTAATTTATTAAATAATGAGCATTTCCTATGCAGCTGGAATTTTACTAAATGCTTCATATGAAATGTCTTATTTGATCTTCACAACAACCCAGGAAGGTAGGTACTATTATCATCCCCGTTTTTTATTGAAGAATTTGAGAATGGGACTGTCTTAATCATTATTTTGATAGGTTAGGCAACTTGCCTAGTTTGGGGCAACTATTCTCAGTTCAAACTGAGAATATTTTAACTCCAAAGCCAAGCTATACATTTAACTAGTTTTCTATATAGTCTCCCTGCAGGATTTTATCAGAGTGTTTAATAGGCTAATGTGATTGTGAATCTCCAAGAGGGAGATGCAATAAACAGCATTATCCACTTATTTGATTATAAACTTTCATTTATTTTGCAGAATCCTCAGCCACCTGCAGAACACTTTCTTGTTCTACCCCTTAGGAAATCCTATTTTCCCTTTTTTCTCTCCCCGATTTCTCTTTGTTCTGCTCCTTGCAGGATGGGTCCTCCAATTGTACATTTTATATTCCCTAGCAATTCAAGGAAGCCCTGTCCTCCCTAAAGTAAAAATACTCACATTCCTCCATATCTTAGTCCTTTGCTACTATGTCCTGCACCTCTGAATCCTGGGAATAAGAAGTTTCTTAGGAAGTTTTCATTATTTTTCCATGATGTGAGGCCCAGGAGAAACCACGGACTTCACCTTTTACCATTAGTTAACTTTTCCTGTGTCTCCATCATCTTCTTCAGGGACAGATACTGTTTTTTAATACATTTCATAATGTTCACCAGTGCCATGCACACAATAGCCGTTCATGAGGTCATGAGGGCAATGACCTCTTGGGTTCTTCCTAGCTCAAGGAATTCATATTTTAAACATATTTTTTCCTCAAGCATTCTATCCCAAAAACATTTCATTTTGAATGCATACCAAATATATCAGTATTTTTATTAGGTTTTAATTGGCCAGCTCCCCAAATACCAAAAGAAATCAGGAGAAAGTTTTCCAGTAGCTAATTGTGATCCTGCTAAAATCTAGAAGAGGAAGTTCTACTGCAAACTTCTATTACCTTTTCCGTTAATTCCTATACTTTACATGAAACCTGAGGCACAGGAGTATTCATGTAGTTCTCACATGACATTTAGTGCAAGAATGTAGAGTGCATTTTCTTTATTTACCAACTTTTAAAGCCAATCCTTCAAATATCCATATAAAGAAAACTGGCTAGATAGAAACTTAATAGGGTTCCTTTTCTTCTCATCACACTACCCACATGCCTCTTAAAATAGATCTTTACATAGGATTAGCTGGTAATACACATGCAGATGCATAGTTAGTTGCCCAATCGCCCAAGCAACTGGGTTGCAAGGAGTTTAGATGCATTTTTCTTAGGAGTGATGCTGGCAAATAGCTTCACTGATTCAGCCCATGGAAAACGAGCCCTGTTTTGCTTAATGTTTTAGGTTAGGGAGTGGCTGGCAGCTTTCTGTGAAAAAGTGACACTTTCAACACTGTAAGTGATTTGCTGACTTTATTTAACAATATCTAAACCATTTTAACCAACAGTATCATATAGCTTGGCACATTATACCACTACAGATCTTCCGGAAAGGATGAAATGGCCAAATATTTACATGTAATCCGTTTTCTTTACATATTTGTATTTCTACCATTTTGAAAATTAGAATATAAACATTCTGTTTAAAAATCTGTTCTCCCCCACATACTACATATTCAAAGAGCAAACACACTTTTTTTTTCCCTTTGGTATATATATGTGAATGTAGGTGTATGTGGGTTTCCATACTTTAAATATCTATGTCCACCTAATAGCCCCAACCCTTTGTTTTACGATGTGGAGCAAAATTATAAAATCTGCTGTCCCTGTAATTACATTGCCCTTTGCCGTCTCTTGAAAAAAAGGAAAAAAAAAAAAGGTTGTGTTCAAATTTCCCCGTTTTATTTGCACCCTATTAACAACTGTTACTGGAGCTTTAATTATGCCCCAGTGATTGTGGAGTTGTGGCTGACTTGTGTCATTTTCCTCCCAGGGGATGCTTTATAATTACCAGCATCCATCGTGGCTGCCTGTAAGCTGATGCTTTTTTATTACCAGTTCAATAATCACTGCATCCTTGCGAACATCTGCTCTGCAAGCTATGCATCGGGGGTCCTGGTGCCTGTCACTTGATGTTCCCTCACCACGATGACCTTGGTGCCCTCGCCTTCGGTTTATATCTAATTTGTTTACCAGAGGCTTTGTCCAGAGTGTCTCCCAGGAATGCAATTAATACAGTAGATTTGCAAACAAAAGAAAATTTTGCCCTTTCTCTCCTTTCCCTTTTTCTGGATTATTGTCTTACTCTAAGATTCCATAATTTCTATCTCTAGGAAAATGAATCCATTTAAGACTTGCAGGAATAGGGAGAATGAAAGATGAGTTTATTTGGGAACTATCCTGCTTGTATTGAAAACGAGGTAGGTGTTTTAATGGTATGTTTTCTATTGAATATATATAATGGTGACTAGCGAGTTATAGGAGGACATCTTACATAGAATATTTAGGTCATGTGAAGATCCTGTGAAGGTCATGTGAATATTTAGGACAATCCATTTTTCCACTTTCTAATTTTATTTCCTTTCTGACTTCCTATTTCAATTTTCTTCTTATTTAAAATAAAACACTCTGCTCTTTGTTTTGTGGAATGAGTCTGCCCTCTGCAAATATTCTCCTTCTTGGAGTCTCTTGCTCTATTTCATCTGTATTTCCTTTTTGCTTGCCTCTTTATTTTAATAAAGCAATACAGAAAATGGGTAAAAACAGCACATCTTGGGCCCAGCTGCTGGTCTTCCTGGCAGAGCTTTTTTCTTCTGACCCATGATTTATTACCAATAAAGCTATTCTGGGCCCTACTTACTAATTCTGGTTAGGTTTTATTTTTTTTAATAAAAACTAAAGTTTATTTATTTTTTCTTATTTTCATAAGTGTATCAAAAGCTTTGCTGATATATTTGAAGCAGATGAGAAAAAGCTGAACCCTTTCAGCTGTGCTGACCAAATCCATGCAATCCTTTGGCATGCAGACATGTCTTTACCCTTCTATGTTCCAAAGGACTGGAGAGAAAAGTAAGTGACATCAGGCCTGGTAAGAACATTTCACAAATGTCCAATACAATGCACGTATTTGTCTAAAGGACTACAGTTTCGTGTTGAACTACCTGGACCACAGTAATCCTTGAAATCTCAAAATGAAGCAGAAATAGGTCAGACTTACTGTAAAGTTCAGGCACTAGAGAGGTTTTCTCTTCTGCCTCCTCCACTGGCACAAGAGAGCATTGAGGAGGGGGTTCTCTGTATCCATAGGACTTAGTGTCCTATCAGTTCATAATATGCACTGACTAAATGCTCCTTGGATGATCGAATTAGTCTGCTTGTGGATTAAACCAAATTCTACTTCAGAACCATGAACGTAATACACTACTTAGTCTGAACCTTTGATGAAAAATATACATACACTCACACACATGCATACTAGAAAATAATTATACAAGAATATTGAGAATACTAGTCAAGGTCATCTTGCAAATTTATGTTTGAGGTACTCCCCAAAGTTGAACTTTTGCAGAGAAGCAGTAACTAAAATTGCATACACATTCCCACCAGGAGGCAGGAGGCCAAAAGAAGTTTCTTTGTTTAGGAACAAGAGCTTAGTATTATTCCATGCTCCCTATACTTTCCCATAGTACCAAAGCCTCACTCTGGAAGAGTTTGAATACTGCTGTTATTGATTGAGACAAAGGGCTACATCTTAGAGGGGGGATGAGAAATCAAACAGATCCTTGTAGCTCAAACTTGGTTCAAATTACCAACTGGTTTGGTGACTGAAACTAATAAATATCTAACATGGCTGTTGGATAGCAGCCCCAAACTACCAGTGCAAGACCCAGGTTGGAACTGGAGGCCTTAGGGAGAAAGGGGACAGAACTACAAGACACGTAAGTCAGAGGAAGAGAGCATAGAGTAAGAAGGAAGAGAGGGAGGGAGAGAAGGAAGGAAGGAAGAAAGGAAGGAAGGAAGAGAGGGAGGGAGGAAGAAAGGAGGGAGGGAAGCCACAACCAACAAAATTTATAGTTGGGAGATTATTCACTCAAGATAAAATGAAAATAATAGCACAATCTGGAAATGACTTTAAAAATAGCAAGTATGTTTAGCATCCAAAGAAAAATTCAGTGTAAAAAGAAAAGAAATCATGAAAGAAAACAAAATTAAACAAGCTTAAGTAGATGTGAAAAATAACCAACTAGAAATCCAGAAATTGAAAAATTATATAAAATAATTGAATTTTAAAATCTCAGCAAATTAAACTCTAAACTGAAATAAAGAAAGAGTAGGCAAATGAAAAATACTGAGAAATTGTCCCAGAATGTAGCACTGAAGACAAATATATTAAACAATATGAAACAGAAGTTAAAATACAAAGAAACTAACTTGTGAGACTGCAACACTTGTGTAATACAAGTCTCAGGAGAAGATACTGGTGAAATGGCCAAGAAGCAAAATTTTAAAAGGTAATGCTTGAGAATATTCCAGGATTGAAGAAAGGCAGGTTCAATACAACTAAAAATATCAAGGATAGGGCTGTCTAAAATACAATATTTATCAAATTTAACATTATTTTAAAGGGTTTCAAAAAGTTCCAACAACAGAAATAATTACGGACAATAACTGTGAAAGTGCTTCTGTAACCCTTCTAGCCAATTGCTGAATATATTTTAGTGTGTTCAGCTTCATTTTTTCCCATTTTTTTATTTTTGTTCATCATGTAATTTGCTAAATTGTCTCTGCTACTGTCACTTTTGAAGAGAAGGTGAAAATCAATTTGAAAGTAGAGGTCCACTTCAGATATTTATCCCAATTTCAAATGATATTTAGCATAAAACTTTCTTCATGTTGCTAACTCTCAATCCCAGAGACTGTTATATATACTGTCATTTAAGACAGCAAAATACAAGGAAAAAGCAAATTTTCACAGCCAAGGGCTATGATGGAGATTGGCTGATAAGACAGTCATTCTGCACTGCTAGATAATAAAGGTACATTCTTTGCTGAAACTCCTAAGACATTTCCAATGCATATGAAACGGTTTCTCACCATATTTTTATGGAAGGTAAACTGGCCATAAGGGGTTGAGATTTGTACCTATTTTGAGAAACTAGAGTCAGAAAATTCAGCTAGTATAAGAATAAATAACAAGTCAACACACTTGAATCAAGGAAATCAGAAATCATAAAGAGTGATTAGTTCCTCAGTGATCGGCATTTTATTTCAGTTTATTTGGAGGCTGGGAGTTTTGTCTGCTGTAGCTGCTTATCCACGAAGGCAGAACAAGCAGCACAGCATTGCCCCCTGCCCCAGGGTATGGATGAGGGGAAGAGGGACAGAGAGAAGCATACAACAAGCCAGAGGTGGCTATTTCGGTGTCAGCATGTGAACGTGTGGCCAAGACAGATAATGGGCCTGTCCTTTAAAGTAAGACATCAAAGCTACATCAGCAACTGATATCACCCAAAGCAGGATCCAACATGCTCTCACTTCAGCCCTGAATGAATTCCCCCAGCCTTTTCCTACACCACTTCCTGACTGCTCCTGATACCCCTACCAGTCTCTCTGCGTCCCTTCTCTGTTTTTCCATTTACTCTTTTGCCCCACATTTCCAGAACGGCTTGATGTCCATTGATGTCTTGTTTCAGAGTAACTGCCATGAAGAGTGCCACCACCTAATTTGTCAAGCCCAAAGTGAAGAGAGGGCTAAATGTCCCGAGGAGAAACTAAAGTCATAGCAGAATGGGGCCAGAAAATTCTTCAAAGCTCATTATGGGGTCCCCTAGGGAGAGGTTATTGGGCACTGAGTGCTGCTGACCTCTGTGCCCTGCAGGAACCAGATGCTGGAGAAACTGCCCATGCAGCAGGCTCCTGGCACTGGGGAAGCCATCCTGGGGAGTACACAGGACTGACTGACCAATTTTGCAGACCCAGTTCTAAATCAAAGTGTGGGGCCCCTTGATCAAAAAGTTTTAAGAATTTCAAGGTGGCAACCGCAGAGTATTAATCAAGCATGTGCCCTGTGTGACGGCACTGGTTGTATCCCACGAAAATGGCCCAGGATGCAGGAGCTGGGTGGTGGCGAAGCCACTTTGCTGCAGGAGCCAGATGCTGGAGACGCCAGCCTTGCTATAGGAGTCTGCTGAGAGAAACCTCCATGAACATATGTTACAAGGTGAAAGCTGGAAAAGGAAAAATATTTAAAGGACCCATCTCAAATTTTCCATATCAATCAATGATGGGTGAATTTGAGGCCAAGAGGCGATAAATTGATAAGTGACACACATAGCAAGGGCTAATAGCACTGGAATGGAATGAAATCATCAACCCAAATACACCTAAAATCCACAAATTTGACCTCATCTATATTCATTTTTCTATTTAGTTTTTGCTGACAACAAAAAATAGTCATAGTGGGTTCACTTTGGCTACCATCTAGGTATAGTCAGCATTCTACTGAGGCTCTAGTATAATTTTCTTGACCATAAGAAATTGGCCAAAATGTCTAATCCTTCAATTAATAAGTATGAATAGCTTACAATGCTCTGTCAATCTAATATGCAGTCCTTTATTCCATCAGAGTGTTTTTTTTTTTTTCAGGAGTTGCCCAGGATTGAACCCGGGACCTCGTATGTGGGAAGCAGGCACTCAACCACTGAGTTACACCTGCTCCCCAGAGTGTATTTCTATCTCCAGCAGTTCCAATTTTTTTTTCAAAAAAGAAAAATGTTGAGTCATTTATTCTGTGATTATTAGTTGACTCTAAACATTTCACTAAAAACAGGATAAAGATGCATTTGGCAGATAAACCCATTAGGTCTTTTCTTGCCCTGGGCATATTCTTGGCTTCTGGCTGTTACCTGATTGGCAAGTGATTGAAACTGATTGGCAGATGTGGCAGTGAAACCCCAGTGCTTTTCAAACAGAACACGTGGTTTCACAAAGGCACTGCTTAGACTAAGAGAACAGATGCCAACAGGCTGAGTGGGATCAGTCAAAAATGACAATGCCCTGACAGCTGGCACTGTGGCCCCTGCATCATGGGACCTGCAATGGAAAACCTGCAAAGCAGGGGCTGGCAGTGAAGGCCGAGGTGCCCTGATAGGGCTTCAGCCTGGCACATGTACAGAGAACGTGCCTGAGCAAGGCAGCTTTGGGCCAGGAAACGTGCCTTATGACACACATCTCAAAATGGTGGTGGGGGCCTTGGAATCAACTTCTAGAGCCTCCTTCCTCTTCATTTTCATCCCTTGAGTGCTGTGCATAGCAAGAGTGCTTTGGGCCTGTTCCCTCTCCTCACGCTTTCCTTTTATATTTCTCAGTGGACTCTAAGCTCCATGATGGCAGAGAGGCTCTGTCTGTTTTGTTTCCTTGGTGTGCATCCAGCAGCTCAGACAGCACCAGGCACTGTTTAAATGGTGCCATGATATGCACCCTTTAAACTTTTGGTCTAGAATGGAACCTCAATGAGGACGGGGATTTTAATTTGTTTTTTTGGTTTGTTTTTTTTTTTTTTGTTTTTTTTGCTGGTGCATTCCCAACACCAAGAAGAATAGGTACTCCAATAAAATATATTGGAATGCATTGTCGGTATTCACTTTCCCTCTCCCCCCTCCTAAAAATAATCTGTCTTTTGATAGTGACAATATGGGATTGGCTGCCCAGTCCCCTTCCTTCTACTTCTCTTCTACTACACTGGTGCCCTATCCCCTATACCCCTAACCATGAGCCCATTCCCTGACCACCATTGTTTAATTCAGGAGTAGGCAATTAAAGTCCTCTCTCAATATATTTCAATCCATTCTGGTGGTAGAAGCCATGAAGTTATAAAACTTAAGAGTTGTCTATAGCCATGCTGCCTCGAGAGGAAGAAGTAGTTCTGTTTGGAGTGAGGGAAAATAAAGTTTATACAACATAAATAGGATTAAAAGATAGAGGGAGAGAGTCCTGGTGGCATTCAAGACTCTGAAGTTGTTCCCAGAACCATCTGCATCTCTGGCTTTCCTACGGATTTCCATTAGTTGCTGTACTCCCTTATGTCCAAGAATAGCTCAAGGTTTTAACCAAAAGATTCTGACAATCTTGTACTCCATGACCTATATTCTACACAGCCACTTGGGTGATATTTTTAAATATCTCTCTGCTTCATTATACTTCTCCAATGGTTTCCCATTGCATTTAGAAAAAATCCAGACTCCTAAAGATGGCTATAACACTCAGCCTTAATCTTTAACCCAACCCTTTTCCACTACCCCTTTGCCCTGACCCTCCTTAAACTTTTCAAACAGCCCCCCCCCACCCCATTCATGACCTTTGCACAAGATCATCCTTTTGCCAGGAATGTCCTTTCCCTCTGTCTTCACAAGCCTGGCTAATTCCTGTCATTCAAAGATCAGCATTGGGCCCTTCCTCAGAAAGCCCTCCCTGACCTCCTGATATAAATGACCACTCAATCCCTCTGTCACTCAGAACTTTCTTTCATTTTTCATAGCTCTTAACAAATCGATTTTATTGATACATATTAATAAAGCATAAATCCATCCAAAGTGTAAAATCAATAGCATTTGGTATAATCACCTAGTTGTGCATTCATCACTTCAATCATTATAATAGCATTTTCATTATGCTACTACTGCTAATAATAATAAACAGACAAACAAACTCATCACCTCTCAATCTCTTTATGCTTTCCCTGCCATGTATAAGGGCTATTCTGTTTTAATCTCTCTAGTTTATTTGTATTTATATTTTGTAAAAACATTCCTATATATGCAATATTACCCATATCCATATTTCACATGAGGTTTCATATGGGACTCCATGTTTCATATTTTAGCTTTCCTTCTAGGAACAAACATGCCCTTGAACTTTCCCTTTCAACCACTCTCAAATCCATAAAATAGACCTGCTAGGTACAAACATTATGATGTGCTTCCACTGGTTCTCTTCATTTCCAAAGAATTACAACCTTTTTACCAATTCTGCACAAATTAAAATCAGCTTTCCATCCTCTACCCTCATTCTATTTTCTGACAACCTATACTATAATTATGAAGTCCATGAGTTTACACAATACATACAATATATTTAGTTCATAGTAGTGCAGTCATACCGTATTTGTCCTCTTGTGTCGCTTGCTTCACTCAACATAATATCCTCCAGGTTCATCCATGTTGTCATATGCTTCACGACTTCATTTATTCTTGCAGCTGCATAATATTCCATTGTGTGTATACACCACAATTTGTTTATCCATTCATTAGTTGATGGCACCTGGGTTGTTCCCATATTTTGGCCATTGTGAATAATGCCGCTATGAACATCAGTGTGCAGATGTCTGTTCATGTCACTGTTCTCAGGTCTTCTGAGTATATACTTTAGAGTGATATTGCAGGGTCAAGTGGTAAGTCTATATTCAACTTCCTTAGGAACTGTCAAACAGTCCTCCATAGTGGCTCTACCACTCTATATTCCCACCAACAATGAATAAGCATTCCTATCTCTTTACATCCTCTCCAAAACTTGTAGTTTTCCCATTTTTTAATAGTGGCCATTCTAATATGTATGAAATTGTATCTCATAGATTTTTTTTAAACAAATCAATTTTATTGATACATATTAGTAAAGTATGCAATCCATCGAAAGTGTACAATCAGTGGTATCTGGTATAATCACATAGTTGTGCATCCATTACGCCAATCATTATTAGAGCATTTTCATTATTGCAATAAAAATATTAATAAATAAAAATCAGGTAAACAAACAAAATTCATAACCTCTCGATCTCTCTATGCTTCCGCTGCTGTACAAAGCTGCTATTTCTGGCTATTCTTGCTTATTTATTTATTTATTTATTTATTTATTTTAAAGCCATTTTATTGAGATATAATCATATATCATACACTCTATCCAAAGTGTATGATCAATGGTTTTTAGTATAATCACAATTTTGTGCATTCATCACCACAAAAAAATTTAGAACAATTTCATTATTCCAAAAAGAAAAACTCCACACCCCTTAGGAGTCACCTCTCAATCTCTCTATCCTTCCCCAGCCCTACATAACCATTAATCTATTTTCATCTTTATAAATTGATTTATATTTACATATTATATAAATGGAATCATACAATACATAGTACTTTGTGTCTCGTTTCTTTCACTTAGCATAATGGGTTTTGTGTTTTTTTTTGGTCTAATAGTAACATCTTGTAACATTAACATTCACTTGTTCAGTTTCAAAGAAAAACAGTCTTATGTATGCAGTATTACCCATATTCATATTTCACATGAGGTTTTACTATGCTATACAGTTATGATCCATTTTTTAACTTACCTTTTAGTAATTTATATGACCTTAGACTTTCCCTTTCAACCAGTGTCATACCCATAATAGCACTTGTAATTACAAATATTATGTTGTGCTTACACTTTTGCTATTAATTTCCAAAGATTAACACATATCCTTAGGGAGCGGGTGTAGCTCAGTGGTCGATCACCTGCTTTCCATGTACGAGATCCTGGGTTCAATCCCCAGTAGATCCTTAAAAAAAAAAATCCTTTTTACCAATTCTGCACCCATCAATTTTCCATTCTCTAATCTCATTCTATTTTCTGGTGACCCATATTCAAGTTATTAACTCCATAAGATTACACAATATATTTAGTTCATAATAGCAATATCATACTGTATTTGTCCCTTTGTGTAGGGCTTGCTTCACTCAACATAATGTCCTCCAGGTTCATCCATGTTGTCATATGTTTTACGACTACATTTCTTCTTAAAGCTGCATAGTGTTCCATTGTATGCATATACCACTGTTTGTTTATTTATTCTCGTTTGATGGGCACCTTGGTTGTTTCCAACTTTTGGCCATTGTGAATAACATCGCTACGAACATTAGTGTGAAGATGTCTGTTCGTGTCACTGCTCTCAGTTCTTCTAGGTATATACCCAGTAGTGGTATTACCAGGTCACATGGCAAATCCATATTCAGCTTCTTTAGGGACTGTCAAAACAGTCCTCCACAGTGTCCACACCACTCTACATTCCCACTAACAGTGAATAAGTGTTCCTATCTCTCCACATCCTCTCCAACACTTATATTTCTCTGTCTTTTTAATAGTGGTCATTCTAATAGGTGTGAAATGATATCTCACTGTAGCTTTAATTTGCATTTCCTTAATCCCTAATGATGTTGAACATTAATTTGTGTGGGGTTTTTTTTGCCATTTTTATTTCTTTTTGGACAAATGTCTATTCAAGTACATTGCCCATTTTTTAATCAGGTAGTTTGTCTTTTTATTGTTGAGTTTTAGTATCTTTTTATATATCATGGATACCAAACCCTTATCAGATATGTGATTTCCAAATAGTTTCTCCCATTGAGTTGGCTGCATTTTCACCCTTTTGACACAGTCCTTTAAGGTGCAAAAGTGTTTAATTTTGAGGAGGTCCCATTTATCTAATTTTTCTTTTGTCTCTCATGCTTTGGATGTAAGGTCCAAGAAACCACCAATTACCACAAGATCTTTATGATGCTTCCTTATATTTTCTTCTAGTAGTTTTATGGTCCTGGCTCTTGTATTTAGGTCTTTAGTCTATTTTGACTTGATTCTTGTGTAGGTGGTGAGATTGAGGTCCTCTGTCATTATTTTGGTTATAGATATCCAGTTCTCCTAGCACCATTTGTTGAAGAGACTGTTTTGTCCCATTAACATGGACTTGGTAGGTTTGTTGAAAGACAGTTAGCCATAGAGATGAGAGTTATTTCTGGACTCTCAATTCATCCTTTTAACAAAGTCCTTTGAGGTTCAAAAGTGTTTAATTTTGAGGAGGTTCCATTTATCTACTTTTTCTTTTGTTGCTCATGCTTTGGGTGTAAGGTCCAAGAAAACACCACTTACCACAAGATCTTGAGGATGTTTTTCTATATTTTCTTCTACGAGTTTTATGGTTGCCACTTTTATATTTAGGTTCTTGATCTATTTTTTGTTTGTTTCATTTTTTATTTTTTTTTCTTGATCCATTTTGAGTTAATTTTTGTATAAGGTGTGAGAAGATAGGGGTCCTCTTTCTTTCTTTTGAATATAGATATTCAGATCTCCCAGCACCATTTGTTGAATAGACTGTTCTAGCCCAGCTGCGAGGGCTTGGCAGCCTTGTCAAAATCACTTGACCATAGATGTAAGGGTCTATTTCTGAGTTCTCAATTCAGTTCCATTGGTCATTCTCTCTGTCTTTATGCCAGTATCAGGCAGCTTTTTAGCACCACAGCTAAGTAATATGCCTCAATCAGGAAATGAGAGTTCTCCAAGTTTGTTCTTCTGTTTTAAAACATTTTTGACTATTTGAGGCCCCTTACCATTCCAAATAAATTTGATAATTCATTTTTCCATTTCTTCAAAAACAGCTTTTGGAATTTTTATGAATATTGTGTTGAATCTGGTAAATTAGTTTGAGTAGAATTGACATCGTAACAATATTTATCTTGCAGTGCAGGAACATGGAATGCCCTTCCATTTATTTAAGTCTTTTTCAGCTGATTTCTTTTAGCAATGTTTAGAATAGACATTTTCTGAATACAGGTCCTTTATGTCCTTGAATAACTTTATACCTAAATATTTTATCTTTTTTAGTCACTATTTTAAATGGAATTTTTTTCTGATTTCTTCCTCAGAGTGCTAATAAATAGTGTACAGAAATGTTATTGATTTCTGCATATTAATCTGTATCCTGCCGCTTTGCTGAACTCATCTATTAGTTCCAGTAGCTTTGTTGTGGATTTTTTAGGAGTTTCTACATATAGGATTATATCATCAGTGAATAGCAAAAGTTTTACTTCCTCCTATCCTATTTGGGTGCCTTTTATTTCTTTATCTAGCTTAATTGCTCCAGCTAGAACTTCTAGCACAATATTGAATAACAATGGTGACAGTGGACATCCTTGCCTTGTTCGTGATCTCGGCAGGAAAGCTTTCAGTCTCACCATTGAGTACAATGGTAGCTGTGGATTTTCATATATGCACTTTACCATATTGAGGAAGCTTCCTTCTATTTACTTCTATCTTTTGGAGTGTTTTCATCAAGAATGGATGCATTATTTTGTCAAACACCTTTTCTGCATCAATGGAGAGGATCATGTGTTTTTTCTTCTTCAATTTATGAAAGTAGCTTATTACACTAATTGATTTTCTTGTGTTGAACCACCCTTGCATACCTGGGATAAAATCCACTTGATCATGGTGCATAATTCTTTTAATGTGCTTTTGGATTCACTTTGCAAGTTTTTTTTTTTTTTTTTTTTTTTTTTTTGAGGATTTTTGCATCTATATTCATTAGAGATATTGGTCTGTAATTTTCTTTTTTGTAGTATCTTTATCTAGTTTTGGTATTGGGATGATGTTAGCTTTATAGAATGAGTTTGGTAATGTTCTTTCCTGTTCAATATTTTGGATGAGCTTGAACAAGATTGATGTTAGATTGTTTTTGAATGATTGGTAGAATTTACTTGTGAAGCCATCTGGTCCTGGGCTTTTCATCTTTGGGAGGTTTTTGATGACTGTTTCAATCTCTTTACTTGTGATTGGTTTGTTGAGGTCTTCTATTTCTTCTAGGGTCTGTCTGTGTAGGTTTTCCATATGTTTCCAGGAATTTGTCCATCTCATTTATGTTGTTTAGTTTTTTTCCATACAGTTGTTCATAGTATCCTCATATGATCTCTCTTATTTCTGCAGAGTAAGTGGTAATGTCCCCTTCTCATTTCTGATTTTCTTTATTTGTCTTCTCTATTTTTCTCTTTGTCAGTTGGCTAAGGGTTTGTCAATTTTATTGATCTTCTCCAAGAACCAATTTTTGGTTTGTTGATTCTCTCTATTGTTTTTGTTCTCTATTTCATTTATTTCTGCTCTGATCTTAACTATTTCTTTCCTTTGGCAGATTTGGAATTACTTTGCTGTTCTTTTTCTACTTCCTCCAAGTGTACAGTTAGATCTTCAATTTTATCTCTTTCTTCCTTTTTAATGTAAGCATTGAGGGCTACATTTCCCTCTCAGCACTGCTTTTGCAGTGTCCCATAGGTTTTGCTATGTTGTTTTCTCACCTTCATTCATCTCAAGGTATTTGCTGAATTCTCTTGCAATTTCTTCTTTGACCCACTGATTAATTTAGGGTGTGTTGTTTAATCTCCATATATTTATGAGTCTTCCCTTTTTCCATCCATTATTGATTTCCAGCTTCTTTCCATTATGATCAGAGAAAGTTTTGTATAATTTCAATCTTTCTAAATTTATTTTTTAATTTTTTATTATTAGTAATATTTTTAAAATTTTAAAAAGATATTTAGATTACATAAATGTTACACAAAAATTATAGGGATTCCCATATGCCCCACCTCCCACAACCTCCCACATAAGCATCCTTCATTAGTGTGGCACATCACCTGCAATGGATATACACATCCTGGGGCTTTGCCATTAAGCATGGACGATAGTTCACATTGTAGACCACACTCTCTCCCACACAGTTCTGCATATTATATGATGATATAAAATGGTCTATATCTGTTGTTGCAATGTCATTTCTAAATTTATTGAGACTTGTCTTGTGACCCAACATATTGACTATCCTGGAGAAGGATCCATGAGTGCTTGAAAAGAATCTATGTCCTGCTGTTTTGGGGTGCAGTGCTCTATGTCTGTTAGGTCCAGTACATTTTTCAAGTTATTCAATCTCTCTGTTTTTTATTTTTCCTCTGTCCAGATGTTCTATCCAATACTGAGTGTGGTGTATTGAAGTCTCCAATTATTATTGTAGAGACATCTATTTATTCCTTCAGTTTTGCCAGTGTGTGCCCCATGTTTCTTGGGGCACCCAGTTCAAGTGGATAAATATTTATTGTGGTTATTTCTTGTTGGTTAATTGCCCCTTTAATTAATATATAATGACCTTATTCATCCCTTATAACAGTTATGCATTTAAAATCTATTTTGTCAGATATTAGTATCACTACTCCAGCTCTTTTTTGGTTATTATTTACATGGAATATCTTTTTCCAACCTTTCACTTTCAACCAGGTTGTGTCCTTACATCTGAGGTGAGTCTTTTGTAGAGAGCATATAGATGGCCCATATTTTATTTTATCCATTCTATCAGTCTATCTTTTAATTTGAGAGTTCAAGCCATTAACATTTAATTTTATTACCATAAAGGCATTACTTTTTGTCCCTTTTATCCTTTGACTTTCCATTGTCATACCTTACTATTGTCTGTCTTTTTACCCTTTGATTTAGCCTTCCTAATAACCTTCATTTCTACACTCTTCTTCTAGTCTCTCATCCTTGTTTTTTCTTTTCATGTTGCAGCACTCTTTTTAGTGTCTCTTGTAATTCTGGTCTTTTGGTAACATATTCTATCAGTTTTTGTTTGTCTGTGAAAACTTTGAACTCTCCCTCATTTCTGAAGGACAGTTTTGCCAGATACAGAATTCTTGGCTGGCAGTTTTTCTCTTTCAGTACTTTAAATGCATCATACTACTTCCTTTTTGTCTCCATGGTTTCTGATGAGAGGTCAGTACTTAATCTATTGAGTTTCCCTTGTATGTGATGCTTTGCTTTTCTCTTGCTGCTTTCAGAATCCTCTCTTTATCTCTGATATTTGTCATTCTGAATACTAGGTGTCTCAGAGTATGTCTATTCAGATTTATTCTATTTTGGGGACATTGTCCTTCTTGGATATTGATATTTAGGTCTTTCATAAGGGTTGAGAAGTTTTCAGTCATTATTTCCTCAAATATTCTTTCTGTCCCTTTTCCATTCTCTTCTCCTTCTGGGACACCAATAATGCATATGTTTGTGTGTTTTCATTCAATTCCCTCAGATCCTTTTCCATTTTTTCCATTCCTTTCTCTTTCTATTCTCCTGTCTTTTCCAGTTCAGATGTTCTGTCCTCAAAATCACTAACTCTGTCTTCAACAATTCAAACCTGCTGTTATGTGCCTATACTGTACTTTTAATCTCATCCATTGTGTCTTTCACTCCCATAAGCTCTGTTACTTTTCTTTACAGGCTTTCAAATTGGTTTTTTGTTTTTTGTTTTCACCCAGTCTTTTCTTAATATTCTTTATCTCTTTAGTCATATTTTCCTTCAATTCTTTGAATTGATTAAGATTTGTGTGATTATCATTGATTAATTGTCTTAAGTCCTGTATCTCATAGGATATTTAGTTTGTTCCTTTGGCTGCACCATCTCTTGCTGTTTCCTGATATGGCTTGTAATTTTTAGCTGATGTCTAGGCATCTAAATATGTTGTGAACTTATTCTGTTGGTCAATTTCTATCTCACCTAGATTTTTTTTTTCGCTACTCTTCTTTGATTTTTGGCTCAACTTATTCTGCATCTTTAAATTTGCCCAGCTAAAAGTTACCAAAATTGGGCCAGGGGCTCACTTATGGGGTACAGATTTTCTCTGAGGATTTGGGATTAAATAGAGACCTAAAAGCAGTTTCCTCCTTGCAATTTCCTGGCTGACCAGGAGATGGCACCCATCAATGAACCTTTCCATGGAGGTGTGCTTTCAACCTCTGCTTTCCTGTGTTTCTGGTCTGGCCAGAGTCAATATTCAAAGCAGGCTCTGCTAGCGGAACTCACGGATGATAAAGCATTCTCTGCCCTCTGATGCACCCATCCTCTTCCCCTGCAACAGCTGACAGGGAGGAAGATGTTCATTCTCTTCAGTCAGCAACAGTGAGCTAGTGGTTTTATCCAGGCTTAATGTCTTAAGGGTAGGGGATGTGTACCCTTCCTGGCTGCCAGGAGGGTTTAGTAACTCATGTTTATTGTTTTGGGTTCTTTGTGTCTGTCCCTCACCCTCCTGGGGATTGTGCAGCACTGTCCTGGTCTGCTGACCCCCAAAATAAGTGCCTCAGAAAGCTTTTGGCCTTTTCACCATTGTTTTTGTGAGAGTTGAGCCCTGCCTGCTTACTCTGATACCATCTTCCCAGAACTCCACTCATTAATTTTTAAAATTTATTATCTGCCTTTTCCCACCCCTCAGCCACCAGGAAAATAAAGTGTCTTATTCACCTGCATATGCCAATGCCCTAGAACTGTGACTAGGACATATTAACAATTAGCTGATTGAATAAATTCAGAACAGAAGCCATCCACCAAGCTACAAATGAGAAGCAGAGTAGCTCCTCATAAATAGCAAAAAGTTTGGGGACTTATTTGTGCTAGCAAGAAAAAAATGCCTTTGGTAAAAACACTTCTTAAAGACACAGTATGCAGGACTCTAAATTTGGCATTTAAGCAAGTAGAAAGACCCAGGATAAATTATATCTGTATAGATACATGCAGACCTTAATTGGTTGAGCATTGGGTATCAGGCATACAAACAGGAGCAAGACATCATCTTACTTCTTCCAAAGGACTTTGCAATGAAACATGATTGCCATTATGAAAGAGGTATGGGAACATAAAATCAAATAATATCTATCTATTAAGGCCTTAAAACGTGCCCAGCACAGGTGTTTACATGTATTGACTTGTTCAAACCACATGAAATCCTATGAGGTAGATACTATTCTTTACTTGCCCAAGATCTCAGGATCAGTAAGTAGGAACTCCAGGACACAAATGCAGGTAGTCTCATTCATGCTCTTAAACACCACCTTACACCAACCATATATGCTCCAAGGGCACACGAGAGTCATCAAATACATTTGTGAAACACTGAAAGAAGTTTTCATCTCTTTGATTTAGTGATTCCACATGGCCCATATCATCATTTGTATGAACTAGCTGATATAATTTATATATCAAGTTAATAAAATTCACTGGAAAAAGGATTATTTTCTTTTTAAAATAATGTATGAATATTAATGATAGATACAACATAGACAGGCATAAGACATTGGCAGGAGTTGGAGGAATTTCTTGATTCCCATCTCATTATTACACTTCAGCTCATGAATAACTAGATGAAGTTTGTGGTCTTCTTTCCAAATCAAGGAAATGATTTTCAAGTTAGAAGGATAATTTAAATTTACTGTCCATATATCCATGTCATTTCTACTCCTCCTCTAAATCTAATACATATGATTATTTAGGAATACTTCAAGTTTAAATCTAGTGTCTACATGATGAATGTGCAGGGCCTCATATCAAGCACCCCGATTAATGATATTGTGCTCATTTGTCAGTGTTAAGTGATCAACATTCACCGAAGGCCAAGCATGATGTTCCCCATCCACCACTCCAATCAAAGCTGGCTCAGTCTCCACCCCCAAGAAAAACATCAGCCCTTTTACACAGCATGTCACATCACCTGGTGATTGCTGCCAGAGTAAAAAATAAATAAATAAATAAGAACAATTGTTAGTATGTGTGTTTGTGGTTAAGGGCTGTCTTATTAGAAACGGTTTCCTTTGTTCCTAGGTATTAAGGGGCACACTCACTTCTGGCTAGCAGCTTTTTTTTTTTTTTAATGAGGAACAGCCAATTTTTAAAATCCTATAAGTGTTTATTTCTCCTTCTCCTTGGGATTGATATTTTTGTCCAGTAATTTACTGTTGAGTGGAGTAGCTAACAGTAGATGGAGTCTCTTCTTTTCCAACTATAGCTAGAATCTGGCAAAAATATGAAAAACAGAACACAATTATCAATGTACCAGTAATTGGACCATTATGAAAATAAAGTTGGTCAAATATAATTCATTGGGGGGATGCAGATTTACCAGATCACTACTCTAATAATTTTAAAGTGATTTTATTGAGATATATTCACATACCATACAATCCATCTAAAGTGTACATTCAATGGCTTTTGGTATAATCATTTGGTATACCATCATTTTGGTATAATGAGTTCTGCACTCATTACCACAATCAATATTAGAGCATTTTCATTACTCCAAAAAAAGAAAAAACCCTACACCTTAGCAATCCCTCTATCCTTCCCCGCATACATATCTGCTAATCTAATTCCATCTCTATAAATTTATTTATATTTAGAGTTGATATAAATGGAGTCAAACTATATGCAGTGCCTTGTGTCTGGTTCTTGTCACTTAGCATAATTCTATCTTTTTTACAATTGATGAAAAAATAATAATATATTACTATTCACTACATTTATAGTTTGCTTTAGGTATACTTTTGCTCAAATACCACCCTATGATTAACATCTTGTAACACTAACATACATTTGTTCTGATTCATGGAAGAACATTCTTACATTTGTACTATTAACCACAGTCATCCATAATAGGGTTCACTATGCTATACAGTCCCATGTTTCATTCTTTAGCTTTCCTCCTGGTGACATAGAGAATCCTAAACCTTCCCTTTCAACCACAATCATATTTCATTTTACTTTATTTTATCATTTGAGATTTAAACTACATATTTCTGTAATGATTTCATTAGAGGGCTCTGAAATATATAAGGACAAGAAATTCAATAGTGTTTCCCACGTACAAGGACAGAATGCAAACGATTTAGGTTTGAGGCATACAGGTATGGACAAGTTAGTTCCTCTCATTGAGCCTCAGTTTCCTCATCTGTAAAATGATTTGAATAATATCTAGCATGTGCGGGGTTATTGCAAGTTGTAAATGAACATTTATGTAAATAACCTAGCATAATGCCTAAGAAGGGCAGACACTTCACAAATAATAGATATTATCATTATAATTAATAATATATACTATTATTATAATTATTTATAGCCCTTGTGATAAACTAAAGGGTTCTATCATGGGCAATGAAGGTTATTTAAAACTGAACTTCAGAGTTATCTTTGATAATTTTCAGTAGCAATCTCATAAACCCTTATCCTTGAGCATATTAAATATTCAAATTTCAATGACCAGTTGTAAAAATTAATCTTACTACTCAAATTAAGTAAGTAGAATTAACCCAGAGCTTATTCTAGAGACAAAACTGTTAAGTTTCATTTCTGCAAACTTACATAAATTTTATTTTTCCATTGCCTTCCATGAGAAAAACAATCTCTCAAGTAATTAAATCTTTACTCTTTATCATTTATCATTTACTTACCTTTCCTCTTTTCTTCTTCATCTTGATCTTTTCCAGACATAAGAATTTCTGCAACAAACAGTGATCTCTTAACATGCATCAAAAATATCTAGAATTTAGTTATTCTAGTCCTCTATCCGTGCTGTCCAATAACCTATATTTAGGATAGTGGCTAAGAAATTGGCCTTTAAGTCCACCCTGCCTCCATGCCAGTCCTAGCTCTGCCACTTATATAGCTATGTATATTTGGAGGTGAGACTTCACATTCTATGCTGAGGACTTCTTATCTGAAAGTAAGAATTATAATAATTTCTATCCCAAAGCATTGTTTTGAGGATTACAGGAGTTCATCTGTGTGCTTAGTGCCCACCACATAAAAATCTCTCAGTGTATGCCATTTTTATAAAAAGGCTCCACATTTTTTAGTTTAAAATATTTTTAAACAAAATAAAATGGTTCTGTGACCTTAATTAGTGCGTCCTTCTTTTTTCCAACTTAACAGCTCTGAAGTTCTGGAAAACATGTTTATTTTATTTAAAGTATAGTCTTATGATATTTGCTATTAGTATTTTTCAATTAGTGACTATCCAACAACAGCAATTTATGAACAGACTAATTCTACAATGACACTTTTTTTCACCATGTTTTATTTAACTAACCAATACTGTTTCTTAAGGTTTATTGGCCCATCAAATATACAATTCTTGACCTTGGTCGGGAGAAAAATGATATGCTCACAACTTACTCTTTGTCCTACTTAATTAACTGGTAGAAGCGGAAGCACCTCTAGCTGCCTTAATTGGGGAAAAGTAAGCCACAGATGAAAGAGAAATATTTACAATCTAGAATGTTGCCCTAGTCATTTCTTCAATTGCCTCCACCTTAGAAATGCATCATGGAAATTGAAATTTTAAATTACCTATGAGGGCTCTCAAAACAAGTTCTGTTAGTTTATCGAGTTTTAAAAAGTCTTTGTAAAAATAAAAAAAAAAGATTTGAAGTATCTTTACGAGGTCTGAGATGCAATGTTTAGAGCTAACAAACTAGACACTTGGGTAAAGTCTAAGCGTCCAAAACTTCTGTGAGACTTATGAATTCTGCATAACATAGGAGTACCATCTGCATTCCTGTCGTGAAAGCTCCCACTGAGTGTCGTTGAAACACCAGTAAGAATATCTTACGATCCTCAAATGGTTTGTAGAGTATCATCAAACACAGCTTCTTTAGTAACAGGAGACAAACTTTCTCTGCCTTTCATTCTAGCACCAAACCAGGTTTCTTAGAATCTTCACTTCAGATAGCCATTTATTAACCTCAAGGTCTTTCTTACAGCTTGGATAGCCACTCTACTTAGGGCCTGAGCCTTTCACTGGTATTCACAGACTGGTTTCAAACACAGGAAGACATCTAGATTATATTAATTCTCATGGTCCCCTAATTAACTTCTTTTTATTCCTCTTGTTCATTCTGTTCATTCCTCTTCATTTTTTTTGTTGCTGTTGTTTGTTTAATTTCCATTATTTTTTTTTAGGGTAGGCAAGGGACTTTATTAAGAAACAAGAAAACTAGAAATGAGATAAGTATGCAACCTGAGACATGGGTTGTAGACGTGCTACAGGGTAAACACACCTAACTTCCATTATTTTAGTCATCACCACTAAATAACATGAATCTGCTTCTCTCTACAGGCCTGCCATGTTTCCTAAAATAGAAGATGACTTTCTAAGGGAGATATACCTCTCCCCATTAAAGCCAGCTTTTTCCTTAAGTACAAAATCCTGAAAGAATACAGAAAATGTGGTCCCTAAAACAAAACACATATTCTCATTAATAAAGAATATTTTACCTCAATGGAAAAGAAGAGCAGGGGTTGTAGAAGGTGTAACTCCTAACATTAAAAACTGCAATGTCACAAACAAAAACGATAGCATCATTTTCATTTCAATGATGTCTTCTCCAAGATGAAAGAGGAAGTGATTGAATATGTAGCTTCCATTTATTTACAAAGCATTGAATAATAAAAGTATTTCACCAAAAATTAGTCATTTTATATAATTTCATGAGTGGATAGGGAGGCAGACACCTCACCAACAAATATTTTTTATTAACAGGTTAAAGGCATATATTCCATGAAACTGTAGTATCATTCACTTTTTACAAAGGGCTGTCAATTTTAAAAAACACTTTTGATAATGAGGACAAGGTCAAAGCTGGTATTCCTTCTGCTCTCATGCTCTTCACTTGTTGTTTCTTCACCCAAAATCCAACATCAGTTAAAATGGATGTTTGTTTGAAACTCATATGAATATGTCCTATTCTCATTGTTTCTCAAAGGTGAATAAGCAAACTGCTCTTGAATCATAAAATGAGTTTTTGCCAAATTAAAGTATTTTATGTTCTAATTTGTAAGAGATTTTCAATGCTCTTTACTTACAAGAAATTCCATTTCCCAGGCACCAGGCTAATCTTTTCAGAAAACATTTTCATCAAGCCATGTCTCTACTCAACATCCTCAATGGCAGGCAGACCTAGGGCAGATCCCAAAGTCAGTTCTGAGCTTGAAGATCAGCATGAAGGCCAATTCAGGTGAATTGCTTTTACTCGGGTTCACAACTGAACCAGCAGATAAGCATTGTAAAGGATCTGAAAAATATAAGGAGATAAGCAAATGGACACAGCTCCACAGTGCCTCCCTGATTCCTCACAAAGGTGGCCCTTGAGTTCAGTTATCAATGTGGCCTACACAGAATGTGAAATCTGCCAGGAGAGAGGAAGCCATGCCAGGGCTCACTGCCTTCCTAAAAGTGGCCATGTCTATGCATATCAAGTGACCATAATCTACTCTACTACCATGTAAGGGTTTCTGGCCATGATTCCATCCTTCTGATTCTCTTACACACTGTGTTGGTGGGTTGGTGGCAGGTTGGCCGGGACCTATCACTCTACTTCTTGCTGATTAAGTCATGCACAAGCTTCTATCATTAAAAGCATTTCATAATTTAGACCCATCTTCATATACAAACATGTGTCTCCTCTCTGTCCAGACCTCAGTACAGTCAGCCCCAGCTCTACTTATTTCTCACATGATTCCTGTCCCATAGAATGAGCCCAGCCTCCAGGGATCATGTTCAATCCTACCCACAGCTCCACTTACCAAGAATTCTTTCCTAACATTAACCCACCATAATTTCTCATCTTACCGTATTCCTATTTACCCCACCCTCACAGTATTTATTACATTCAGCAGATTTATACAAAATATTTTTAAAATTCATACAAAATACTAAAAAATGTGTAAACCCTTTGAGGGTTAAGAATGTATTTTATGTCTCTTATAATTCCATAATAGATGCTCAATTATTTCCTGTGGCTGTTACAGCTAATAATGATTATTTTGGATATTCTTTGATTGCTCCTCTTCCAGACTCACCTTCCTTCCTTCTCTACCCTTCTACATGACCTGACTCTACAGACTGCACCAACCAGGCTCCCAGCTGTGCTCAGCCAATGAGAGGCACCAGCACATGATCAGAGAGTGAAGAGAGAGAGAACGAGCTGTTTTTATAGACATATTTTAAGTACACCATGTTCTTACCTGTTCAGGCCTGTTAGCAGTTTGGTGCCTTACCCTTGTTAGTCTCAGGATGCGTCACCATATCTTATATCTTTCCTTTAACTCTGGTACTTTTATTAAACTCTCTTCTGTCACCCAATAGGGTGTTATTTATTTCTTAAAGGATCCTGAGTGATATGATGAAGAAAATATGTTTTATATACCCTAGCAAAAATTATATTAGTTTTCTTCTATTATAGCAATAGTTCTCAACAGTTTTAGTCTCAGGACCCCATTACACTCCTAAAAATTATTGAGGACTTGAAAAGCTTTTGTTTATGTGGGTTATATCTACCAATATTTGCCATATTAGAATTAAAAGTGAGAATTTATTAAAAATATGGACTTACTAATTCATTTTAAAATAATAATAAACCTATGGCCCATTCTAATAAATAGTAGATTATTTAACTAAACAAAAACTATATTTGTCAAAAAATATTGTGAGAAATTGACATTTTGCAATGCTTTTTAAATATCTGGCTTAACAGAAGACAGCTACATTTTTGTATGTGTTTCTGCATTAAATGTGTTTCTTCTTATGAAGAAAATTTAGCCTCACATAAACATGTAAATGGAAAAGGGAGGTGAAATATATTCACCTTTTAAAATAATTATGGATATTCATCTTTGATAATACATTAAAAACTCGACAATTGGTAGGTTCTTAAGGGTTAGTGACAAAGTGGAGTTTCAAACCATATCAATAAGCTTTTCATATTCTGTTGCATTAAAATCCTTTGACCTATCTTGCATTTTGAATAGTTCTTTTAGCCATGCATGATTTTGTAACATCATAAATTATTCATTTAGAAAATAATGTTTCACTGAATTATGCAGATCTTCCAAATGTTGACAGTTTATTGTACAATATCAAAAAGTCACATTTGATTATATCACCACCAATCTTATGAGAAAATATTTAAGTATTGGGAAGGCATCAAGCTCCTTGTGAAGGACATAGGTTTTCCAAAACTTTAATTTTTGCTTGAAGTACAAATTTTATTGTAGGCAACAAATACAGTTATTTTCCTTTAAGCAACACTCTTCCTTAGTTCATTTTCAAAGAAATGTCTGTCAAATACCCAAGTCTGAATAAGCATAGTTTGTCTGTCAATTGTTCTTTCAAGTGAAAATATGTTGCATGAAAAAGTAGCTAGTTCAGCTAGATCCTCAAGCATAAGTTCTTTTTTTCAAGACAAACTTCAGTCTTCAGTATTTGGCAGAAATGTTTCATGCATATCTCCCATTGTGCAAAACAGATTATTAAAAAGACATGTACCCAAGGACTGAGATTTAATAAAATTAACAATTGTTATTGCTTCATCAAGAACATTCTTAAATTTAACTGTTATTTATATTACTGTGAGTGCATGATGGTAAAGAATACAATGACCACTAGTCCAGTTTAATGCCACTGCCCCGATTTGTGCTAACGTATCAGCAGCTTTACCCACCAATGTTTTTGCACCATCAGTGCAAATGTTTAAAAAAATAAAATAAAAAACAAAAAACCAAGGTGTTCAGGAAAAACCAAGGGAGTCAAAAAAGTTATTCAATGTTTTGGCTCTTTCAGCACCACTTGTGCTTATTGCCAAACATTCACAAGAAATGATTTTCGATTAGTTGGTGCAAAAAATAACAATTCTGTCCATCAGATATTATCTCAGTCTTTAGGTTTACAGCTAAATCTTTAATTCAGTGAATTACTATATTGTTGGGACGTTGACATGGCCATGATTTTTTTAACTGATTTCTCATCCAGCAGGCATTCAGCAATGCCAACTGCACAAGGCTGTACCTCAGCTTGTGTGCTTCTCCAGCAAAAGTAATGCAATAATTTGCCTCATCAGATGATTCAGAGCCTTTTTCATTTCTAATCTGAAAATTGTAATAAACAAGTTTTGCCTTTTAAAGAGCTAGTCATGTCTATGTTTAAAATCTCAAAATTATGTTGCAACATAACTGGAACCATAATACTATCAAAAATGTTCTAGTACATAAGAGTCAATGGGGTAAATTTCTACCATCTATAATTCAAAGATAAGATAGTTTTCATCATAATTTTAAATCCATCCTTCTACAAAGTTTCATTGTTTTTAGGAACTGTAAACATAGTATGCCTCTATATTGAGAAGGTAAATCTTATCTTCTTTTTTAAGCCAGTGATCCAATTTTTTTTTTAAGATTTATTTATTTATTTATTTACCCCTCCCCCCTTGTTGCTTATGCTCGCTGTATCCATTTGCTTTGCGTTTTTTCTGTGTCTGCTTGTCTCCCTTTGTTGTATCATCTTACTGCACCAGCTCACCACACTGCCCGGGCTGGTTTGCCTTAACCAGGATGCCCCAGGAATCGAACCTGGGGCTTCCCACATGGTAAATGGGAGCCCAATCAATTGAGCCACAGCCGCTTCCCCTAATTTTAAACTATATTAAAATTTTACTATAATATATAAATTATAACACATTTTTATATTATAATTTTTGTTTTAGAATAAAGCATTATTAAATTCTAACAATATTGTTTAAATAAAGACTATTCAAAAATGTTTTAAAAATATTCTTACAAAACAAGATGCAAAGTGTGTTTACTTCTTGTGTTTCTGTATAGGTGCAAAAAAACTTCTACATTTCAGGTAACAGTTTATTAAATAATGAGTTACAGAGATTACAGAAGGTATAACCAAAAATAACTGGTGAAAGCAGGTTGAAATAATTTAGAACAATGAAGTTAATCTCTAAAACCACACATATTTATACCACCAAACTACTATGAAAATTTTAGAAAACACATGAATTCACAAGCAAAAATTCTATTAGTTGTAAGAGCAATAATGCCAACACAAATTATATTTCATCTGGAAAACTCTACTCTATAGTCATAAGAGAAAAAGAGTGAAAAGTCAAATAACTTCTTAGTATTATTAAATAGTTTTGACCTTCTAGACCTACTGAAAGGGTCTCAAGTACCACCTGGGCTCCCTGGGCCCCACTTTGAGAACTAATGTATATGTATTGGTATAGGAAGAATTATTTTATCATTTGTTTATGAGTTACAAATGTTGCATAGTGAAGTAGCTTGGGCTCATTGACTCAGCAAACTCAATCCTAGCACTACCAAAGCCAAGTTTAGAGATTAAAAGCCTAATTAATCTCATCTGCAGGGGTTGGGGCATCTTTTACAAATCCATTACACTGTTAGCTTTCTATCAATTTTGTAAGCTCGTGTGATAAGTGAGCTGGAATAAGATTATGGCTTCTCAAGCTTTTTGAGTCTAGAGATATATTTTTTAACTATTTTTGAAATACTTTCAATATTACAGGACAGTTATAAAAATAATACAAACTCCATATGGAGAACCACACATACCCCTACCCCCCAGATACCCAGATGCAACAATTTTAACATTTTCCTACATTTGCCATATCATTCTATGTATCTATCCATCTACCTGTCTATCTATTTGTCTATTTATCAATCCATTTTCTGAATACTTGGGTACAGGTTGTATACATCATGGTCCCTCAACATTTAATATTGCCATATGCATTTTCTAAGAACAAGGATATTCACTTATGTAACTACCTTAAGGCACTTATCAAGTTCAAGGAATTTAACACTCTAAAGCTTACAGTCTATATTCCAATTTTTTCATATATCCCAATAATATCGCTTTGAGCCTTTTCTCCTCCCTTGCCAGATTCCATCCAGCACCATATATTGCATTTAATTGGCATTGTCTCTAGTTGCTTTTTTGTGTGTGTAATTAGGAGATCATATATATATATAAAACCTTTCCTGTCTCAACCACTAAGGACACTTTTCTTATAAAAAATATTCTCAAATTCCCCACATGATAGCAAATGTACTTTTAGTTTCCATTCATTAAAAAAATGGCTATTATTAGGACTACATGTGGTAATATTTGTAAACCACATAGCACAATGTCAAGCACATAGTAAGTACTAAATAAAAGTCTGCTCTTCCCTTTCCCAAGAATGTCTCTCTTCAATCTAAAAAGTAATGCAAAATATACCAAAAACTCCAGGCAAGAATCCAAGTACTGAATCAATACCATAAAAGTCTGGAATGCAAAATTTCAAGCAATATATATATTATAGCAAAGATTTGCAAATCATTTAGAAAGATTCAAGCTGATTCTTGATGAGGCAGAGATGACTTTGAACTGGCATCAAACCTCAAGATTCTGTGTATATGGTTGAATGATGACTCTTAGAAGTTCCATTTATAAAGTCCTTTGAGGTCTTAAGACTTCAGTCTTAGGACTTCAGTATTTTCAATATTGTAGAATCTTCAACTTTATCAGTAATTAACTCCATCAGTTAAAACCTCAGGGTCTGGGATATTTGCTTCTAGGACCCATGTCATTTTGAGCAAATAAGTGATATTATCAAAGGAAGACATTCTTTCAGTTATTTTCCAAAGGGTAGCAGTAAAACAAATATATCTGAATTTATTATTTTTCAATTTTGTATCTTTCAATGAACCCATCTCCACTGTCCTTAGGCAGTCTTTAAAAAAAAAAAGAAATTCTTAACACAATTACATCAAAACATGCCACACAAGACAAACAAACAATAAAACAACTATCAACCCATTCTTAAAATTAATATCACCTTATAAAACAAACTTCTCTGTCTCAGCATCAAGTTCCCTAGAACAATATGTTCCAGCAAATTGATGGATCTTGGCTATGAAATTAAAATGCCCAGAATCTGTTAAAACAATATGGGAAACTGGTTCCATAAAGGAGTAAATTCTATTTCAAAGGGCATGTGCATCCTACACATCAGTTTAAATCCATGGTGTGATGGTAAAGTTCATAGGTCAACTTGGCCAGGTTTTGGTGTCTAGTTGTTTGGTCAAGCAAGCACTGGCTTGATTGTTACTGTGAGAACATTTTGTAGATGTAAATCATCAGTTAGTTGATTGCATCTATGGCTGATTACATCTACAATCAACTGAGGAGACTGCCATCAACAATGAAAGAAGTCTTGTCCAATCAGTTGGAGGCTTTAAAAGGAGAAATTATGATTTCAGTAGTCTGAAGAAAGAATTTCCATCTCTGCTTCAGCCAGCCAACTTCTCCTGGGAAATTCATCAAAACCTTCATTAGAGTTCCAGCTTGTAGCCTGCCTTACAGAATTTGGACTTGTGTATCTCCACAGTCACAGTCACATGAGACAAATCTTATAAAAAATCTCATAATATGTACAGATATTTCCTGTCAGTACTGTTTCCCTAGATGACAAGCAAGAGTTATGATCTAGTGGATGAATTCAGGGTCCAAAAACCCAGGTTTATGGTTTGGCCTGATCACTTGTTTCTCAATAAATATTTGTTAAATGAATAAAAAGTGATTGTGATATACTCATAAAAGTCCTCAAGTAGTTAAATGTCAAGCAGACAGTTTTAACCAAAACAACTGCAGGAGAGAAAGAGGAACACTTATACTCTGGTGAACATGAGATAAAAGGCTTATTTTAACTAAAGAATCCCTTCTAGAGAGTGCTTACACCCCAATGTTTCTGTTCTATGCAGAAGGCAGGCATATACATAAATCCCTTCCCGCCAAAGCGGCACAGAGAGAAGGTAAAGCATTTAAGGACAATGGCAATAGACTATTTTCATAAATTAGAGGCTTTTTAATACCTCTTGAAGTTCCATTATTTGCAAGAATTTGTGCAATAGACAATGGAAAGAACCAACCTATAGAATTAAATACAAGCAATAAAGTTATGGTCCTGTAACTATGAACTTTGTACAACTGCTAAGATGGAGAATTCTGCATAATTGGTACATTTCAAATACAAAAAAAAAAAAGCATGGGTGGGACATGTAACGACATAGATGATTATGGAGAGACTTAACTGGTGAGAGTCAACAAGTGATTCAGTTAGGAGACCAGAGAGAAGCAGAACTCGGGTCAGAAGCAAGACACAGTCACATCTTGCTATAGTTCCTTGTTAAGATTTTACTATATCTTCTTAGGAGATCAGTCTACTATATATAAATAATACACAATTCTGGTTGAATAAACTTTAAATAGAATTGGTGAGCCAACTCTTCTGGGATCCAAAGTATATCAGTATTTCTTCATACAACACGTCCAATTATTTTATCTGAATCTATCTCTTTAATATATGCCACTTTATGTGACCTTTTTCTCCTTTGCAAACTTCTTCCTCTCTAGGTAATAAAAGATAATTAGTTTGTAAATATTCTCGCTTTCCTGATTTTGTGATAATCAGGGTAGGTTAAACATTTATTATATTAGAAACCATGCATGTGTCCCCAGACCTAGTTTTTCTCCCTAGGTCTGGTTTTTAGAATGTGGTAATAAAGCCTGATTTATTATATGACCATCCTGTATGGGAAATGACTAACTCTAGGTATCTTTGGTCAACTTTAAGAGATATAGCAGGGGGACAGATGTGGCTCAAATTGTTGGGCATCCATCTCCCATATGGAGGGACCTGGGTTTGATTCCCGGGACCTCCCGGTAAAAATTAAAAAAAGAAAAATACAGAAGGTATGTGAGCCACCAGGACCCATGCGCAGATGCACCACCAGCCCCTGCAAGCAAGTGAGGCCCCCAAGGCCCCACGTATGGGTATACCATCAGGCCCCGCATGTGGGTGCAATGTCAGGCCCCGTGAGCCAAGACGAAACGCAGCAAGATGGTGACTTAACAGGAAAGTGACACAAGGGAAAGCCAAGACGAAACGCACCAAAAAAACAGGAACTAAGGTGGCGCAGGCGGTAGGATACCTCTCTTCCACATCAGAGATTCCGAGGATTGAATCCCAGTGAAGACAGGAGGAGAAGGATGAGGAGAGAGGGCAGGAAATGGACACAGAGTCGCCCAGCGAATGGAAACAAAAACAGCAAAAATGTTGAGGGTAGGCGGGAAAGGATAGAAATAAATAAATAAATCTTTTTAAAAAGTAAACAAAATGAATCAAACAATTAAAAAAAAGAAAGAAGATAATTAGTAGAGATGACTCATTTTACATATATTATATCAATGTTTTTACGCAGTTGGGTATTTTCCTGTTTTTGTTTTCATTTGGTGGTTGTTTTTTTAGTCTTGCTTTGCTTTGTTTTATTTTTGTATTAAGCATTGGTCTCAAGCTTTTTTCTGTAGAGTAAATCTTCATGGATTCTTCAGATCCATACTGCTTCTTATTGGCTTGCCTAAAGAAGGGCAATTTTGCACTTCTTTAACTTTCCACCAAGAGTAAAGGTAGGCAAAAAGAGGATAAATCCCAGAGTGCTTTATTTGGCAGTTCGGTAAGCATGCCGAAAAAATTATGATCATCAACCTGTTTGGGGTGATTTTATGTATTTTCATTATTAATATTTCCCTCTTATAACTAAAAGTTAGCTATGTAAATAATTGCCTTTGTCTGTAAATCTCTGATTAACCATGCATGTTTCTATGCTTTGTTAATGCCTTCTGTAAATGTTTCAACTCACACCAATGAAAGCTGAAATTGAAACAATCTGATTCATGCTATGGTCTTAACCTCTCTAGCCAATTTTCATCCTCTTTTTTGACTTATTTAAGAACCAAATCCGATCCAGTCATGGCTTACAATAATAAAAGGGGGGAGAGGGCGGTTATAACAGCCCAGAAAATAGCAGCTTGAGCCTGTTCTTCAGGCTTCATTTGCTTTGAGAAATTTGTCCTGCCTCCCGTCATTATTTTTGCTCAAGAAATCTTCATTTCACTAAAGTTTGTGCTCCCAAATGTGAACCTAAGAAATAAATTAAACTGGTCTTTACAAACTGAAGCTCAGTCTACCAGATATTAGTGTACTTCTGCATGAAGTAGAATGGGGTGGGTAAATGAGGTAGGGGGTAAGCAAGATGAGAAAGTAAAGGATTTTCTAGGCCCTGATAAGGGAGATATCATGTAGAGACATGAGAAGAGCACCTTGGGTTCTCTCAGTGTTCATATTCAGCTGTAAATGGATATAAAAATGTTCCCTCAGAAACAAATATAAATGCTTTGGGTATTATCTACTTTCTTTTAGTGCAGATACTGGGAGTTGACGGTAACTTGCAAGTTGGGTTATCTCCTCTATAGTCCTTAACCTTTCAGTAAATCGTTCCATCAGAATTACCAGGGTCTGTTCTTCAGGCCAATAATGATGTCACTTGGCAAACAAAAGCCATTCCCTAAAAAACACCATTATGATTAGATTTACAAGTTTAAACGAAACGATATACATGTACATATAATATGGATTTCTAATCTATGGCATCTACTCTTTGTGGATTGAACTTTGTTAATACAATTTTTTCCCCATTTAAACACATATCTTGAAATAAGTCATAAAAATGAAATATGTTCACTTTTATAAGACAGTTGGTCATAAGATTTTTTTTTCCATTTATTTATTTATTTTTATTCTTTGGTCATAAGATTTTATAGAAAATGTCCCAATCTTCAGCTTCCTTCTATTCTTTTAAAAATATCTTCAGTGGAATCAGTGGCCATGTTTAATTGGGCTCAGAAACTTATCCCAATTAATTGGAAAAGGAAAATATTACAGCTGGGCCAGATTACATGTTGCTCATTTTGAGCATCATATGTTTTTATGTGTTTGTGTGTTTATTTATATTGAATGAGCAACTATGGAGAGAAATCATAAGTAATTCAGTATTTATTCTCCCACATATTTCTAAGAACATTTGGCAGGCTATTTGTTAATGGATAGGCACAAAGGACTTGGATGAGTATGTCCAAGCAATTTTTGCATCCCCTGCTATTTTTGTAGATAAAACATTGAATTTTCCTTCACAAAATTCAAGTTCCAAAGTTGATCACTCTTAAAGGAAGTTGGATAACCCTTACAAACTCTGGTTACTTTAAACCAAACTTTTATTCCCTACCAGGGTAAATCCAGCTCCCAGTATGCTTTTGTCATTAACAAAAACTCTCAGGGTGGTTTCACAGGGATTTTTATGCATTGTTCTATGTTCTTTGTTTGATTTACGAACTGCTGAGGGGAAATGGGGTTGTAAACCTAATTCAGGTTTATGATATAAAAGGGCAACACATTTTAGAAACACCTTGTGGTCTTACAAATAGAGTTAACTTTAAGCAATTTATTTCGTTAAATAACTGACTCAACTATGTATTAAATTGCTGCCGGTTGGAAATAATGGAGCTTGGCAGTTTTACTGTCAAATATAGTAGGTACAGGAAAATATGTGGAGACTGGAGACTTGCAAAAGACTGAGCTGCTGTAGCATTTAGTGATGGAAAAATCAAGTAATTCACCTTGACTACACTCAAAGGGAAAAATTTGAAACGCAGGCTTCCACTATTAAACAGTTAATTATAGTTGTGTTTATGTGTATAAGGCTTGATAGTTAATCGCCTAAGCTAAGCTGTCCTATAAAGACAAGTGCTTGCCTAGGTTCCTATGTGCTTCAAGATTGATCAGAGTGGCAAGATGGTCTGTTTTCCAGGGTGTAAATTGATTGACAGCAATTTGTAGTCTGAATTTTGGAAAAGAGGTTTTATAGAATGGCTTCAACAAAACATCAACTTTGAGGAAAACCTACAACTTCAATGGTAAAATTAAACATATTACATGCTCTATCTTACCACAACTTTTGAAGGAGAATTTCTTAGCCTCTTTATTCCTACAAGCAAGAAAAGGAAAAGAAAGAAACATATCAGATTCTGGATTATAAGGTTTTATGGGCTCAAAGGCTTGTGACCAGTTAAGGAAAATAAAATCTCTGGGGAAAGATCAAGGAATGAGGAGTTATTTAGGCTACAGCAAGGAAGATTCAGGACTAATATTAATAACACAGAATTCAAACCTGTGAAAGTCACTATAAGGAAACAACAAACTATTCTATTTGCACATGAACGTAGAGTTTAGTTGGCAAAGGTTGCCATAGAAATAATTTGAGATGGCAATAAGGAAGAATGTTTTCTCAGTAAGTGTCCTTTCCTGAAATTTAAAAAAAACTGAATTAGACACTAATATTCATAAATGATATAGTAGCAGCTCATGTGGAAAATGGACGCATATTTCAAAATTTTTATTAAAATTTTTGTAAACTTTGGTTATCCAGCCTTTGAATTTGGTCAGAATTGCGGTCTACAGGAAAACTATCACTATGATTTGTAATTGCTTAAATCATATTAATTAACTCCAGTGTGTTTCTGAAGCTACAGGCTTGTAAATACCCAGAAGAGGGAAAAAATGGTAAAAAGTAGAACCTAGTGTCAGGTGAGGTCATTCTGACCTTGAACATTTAGTTAAAACTGATTCAAGGTCCCAACCCCATGTCCCTTGGAAAGTCCATACTCTCTAAGATTTTTTAGAATTTCCTAAGGTTCAGTACCCTGTGGCTCCAAGTCCTTCTATTGTGGAATTCTTTATGCCTCATATTCCAATAAAAATCATAATAGTTAAAAAATAAAACACTGTTGCATGGCATTGTGTGCATAGCAAAATTTATATCAATTCAAATTTCCTTTCTTATCAGATTAGCTGTATTGGGGCACTAGTTTTGTCAGACATCAAATTCTGTTCAGCCCATGAGCCTTGACTTTATTGGGCCAAGATGGTCTACAGAAAAATGTAACTAGTTTCTCTAATAAATCCTGAAGAAACATACAAAGTCAATTCCAAGAGCAAGTTTTACCATGCCTGTATTAGTCAGCTAAAGGGGTGCTGATGCAAAAAACCAGAAATTTTGGCTTTTATAAAAGGGTATTTATTTAAGGTAGAAGCTTACAGTTACTAGGCTATAAAGCGTAAGTTACTTCCCTCATGAAAGTCTGTTACCAAGTGTTGGAGCAAAATGGCTGCTCATGTCTGTAAGGGTTCAGGCTTCCTCTTCCTTTTAAGGCTCCATGGTCCCAGCTTCTTCCAATATCAGCTGTAGGCTGGGATACGTCTCTTCTCTCTTGCGGGGCTTGTTTCTTTCCAGGTTTAACTGCTCTGCTTGCTCCACAAAGCTAGCTGGGAACTGTCAGGCAAATGGCTCGTCTCTGTTCCCAGGGCCTCTGTTGTGTCTAGTGGAGCCTTCTCTCTTTCCTCAAGTATCTACTTCTCTGTGTATTTACTTCCTGGGACTCCAGCAATTCAAAACTCCACTGCCATGTCCTATTGACATGGCCCAATCAAAGCCTTAATCATTATTTAATCAAGTAAAAGTGAAACCTCTGAATCCAATCCAATCTAATATGCCCCGTGGAACAGACCAGTTCACAAACAATCCAATACTTATTTTTGGAATTCATAAATAATACAAACTGCTACACTTCTTTCAAATTAGTTGTGAAGGGGCACTGGTTTTGTCAGACATCAAATTCTGTTCAGTCCATGAGCCTAAACTTTATTGGCCAGGATGGTCTACAGAAAATTGTAGACCATTTCTGTAATAAATCCTGGAGAAACATACAAAGACAATTTCAAGAGCAAGTTTTACCATGCCTTTCTACCACTGTAGTTTGTCTGTAGCTTGCAGAAAAGGGGACATCTGATAGAACTCAGGAGAGTAATTAACTGAAGGACAGCATGCAGTTTTGAAGTAAGTTGTGTCTGGTTCAAATCAGGAATAGAGAAGAGAGCTTTTGTTCTTTCTTTTTGTGAACTTCAAGCTTAATGGTGCAAAAACCGTCCAAAGAGGGCAGAGATAAATATGATCTTAAAATGATATACTACATCAAGAAAGTCATTTTTTTCTTTCCCAATAGTAATGAAAGTAAACAAAGGACTTTCCAACATTTCTTGTTTGTAATAGTCAGATTATTTTGTTTTATAAACTTTGGGCTTTTCCCATTATTTTTACTAGCTTGCTTTGAATTTAAAGTATGGCTCTATATAAAGGAATGAAATTATCTGTTCATTAAATTTCTACTCTGTAACCTTTTTAAAAAACTTTTCTTCAATTACAAGTCATAATTTTTCTAGTTCATTCTTCTCAACTATTTTCACATTCCTTCATTTGCATGTCAGTCCCAAATTTCTCAATCCATAAGGTAAAGTTCTGTTTTTCAACAGCTCACAAAAGGGCTTACAGCTGGAGCTCTTCCTCTAATCTATCTTTTCTGTTGCTGCATGTATTTCTTTATGGACCTTAGGTTCGGAGAGCTTTAAAAATAATACATATCAGCAAAGGGTTGCATTCTTTCTAATCATATGTTTTCTCCTATTAATCATTCAGGTACCTGATTAGAAACAGATGCAACCTATTTGAAACATGAACTTAAGAGTGAACTGCTAGCAATGGTTGCATGTATTTTAGATATTCTATGTATATATTGTGAAACGCTCTACAAAGTTTTCAATAGTTAGCATTTAGATTATATTTTATGACTACATTTTTCCAACCAAAAGAAACTCACAAGCAAAACAAAAAACAACAATTCAACCAACACTGAAAGCTACAACATGTATAAGTGTTGTGTAAACAAGAGTACTAGGACTTTGGCAACACAAACGGTTTAAAACAGCAAATTCCTTGCTCTCAAAGAGCTTATGATACTTTGGAAGAAGTAAGCACAAACAACTATTTATAACCCAAAGCAGAATATGATAATTACTTTAATTAAGGTAAACACAAAGTGTTATATAGAAAGAGAAGAGGAAAAATATTTCTGTCTAAGGAGAATCAGGGAGGGCTTGATGGAAAGTGTAGCATTTGTATTGGATCCACAATGAGTAGGGTTTCAGTGGGCAGAAATGGAGAGAAATTCTAAGCTCAAGCCACATCATCAGCAGCAGTCTCCAAAAATCCTTGCAAGCCATGCCCATACGATCATCACCAATTTTACAGACAAGAGGTTAAATTACTGATTCAAAATTATTTTCTATTTTATTAAAGTGATCCATATCAATAACATCATGCCAACCAAAGTGCTTGGTCTGAGCCAATTAATAATGTTTGTAGAACTCCAAATACAAACATGCTCAAATATTTGTTTCATCAGATGCCTAATGAACTAAATTTTCTTAAAAGAAAAATATATGTCTAGAGAAACTTCCAAATCAGAACTGAATCTATGTGGGATTTTTTTAAACTCTTATAAATATAACAAAATTAGAGCAATAAACATGTTTTCCAAATCAAGTCTGCACTAAATCAATATTTAATACATCTGGTTCATATCTGTGGTCATCAATAAGACACCAATTATGTCCCCAAAATTTGGACTCCAAATTGTAAGTCTTAATAAGATAAGGGTTTCACAAAAAACTATTTGACCATTTGAAAAGTCTTTATGTACAACAATTCTCAACAAGGACAAAACAAGTGCAGAGAGTCCATAAGCTTAGATTTCTGGTTCATTATTGAAATTATATTTTTTCTTTGTGGACAAATGGTTCATTCAGTTGATTCAGGGTAGCTAGGGAAGTAGCTCAGGTGATATTTTTGCTGAGGGCTAATTAGTAATAATAATAACCAGACACATCAATCTAGGCTGCTTCTAGATGAATAAATGCTTAAGTTACTGCTGAGTTCATCCCAATACATGCACTTTATACACATGGTCCTTTCAGTAACCATGAGAAGCAGAGAGGCAGGGATCTGAAGACTAAATGGTCCTTTTTTTCCATTTGCTTTGATCTACCACCAATTCTATTTAGTCATCTCTGCCCTGAAAACTGAGTTCCTCTATAACTCTGAGAGCAAACGATGGCTTGTTTTGGCACTAACTCCGTAGAGTTAAAACTCTGGGCTACAGAAGCAGAAAGATTTAAGAGCCTCTCACCTCACAAACTTGAATTTCAGGTCAGGGGCAGTGACAACCTGTCAGAATCTCATTTGTAGCACCCAAGCAAACCAAGCACATGGACAGCGGAAATGGCTAGAAAAATGCTCAGACCCTGGTTCTCCTGGTCATTAATTCCATTGATTATTTTGGTGTTTAAATACTGAGACAGGCCCTGTTGCCAGCCCAAAATACAACTAGTCAATTTACATTTCCCTTGGCCTTTTAAAAAATGCAGATGTGCCAAAATCCTAAAACGCAGCTGAGTATAAAAAAAAAAGAAAAAGAAGAAAAGAAAGGAGAAAGGGGAGGGTTATTGGGGGGCAAGTGTTCCAAATAAACTAAATGTTGATCTGCCTTTTATTAATTTCATTTTTTATCTTCTTGTGTACAGACGTTTGACAGCTGTGACATTCATGGGCAATGCATTTGAAAAAGAAGACATAAATATTCAGAGACATATTAGAATGCTGTTCAATGTAAGCACCTGTCTACTTAGTGTTGACAGAAAATCATTTACTTTGCTTTATGCATGTTCCCTCCAGAGACCACAGAGGTCCTATTTTATTTAAAGAGCTGGTCCCAACATCAGTGCTTGCTCTTGAAACTGCAGTATATATAGCTAATTATATTTATTGAGAAAACCATTTTGTTTTATATTTTCAATAATACTTAAACAATTTTGTCAATCTTGACCTCAGAAATGATTTCCCCAAGGATCCAGTTAACGAAAGACTTCATATAAGGTCTGATACCAATGTCCTTACACTGCACTCTGTCATTATCACCTATGGAATTTGTTCAAGTGTATAACTTTCATAGATAAGTATGTGCAATAAGACTGCAAGATCTCTGTGGGACTTTTGAAAAGCATCACAGGGAATGAAATCCATGCTAGGAGGTGTATATGAATATATGTATTTATTATTTATCACATTTATATTTATGTAATCTTAAATATTAAGTATTCATATTGCACAAAGCAATACACTATTAAAAGGCACACGGAGCATGACCTTTAAAATCAGAGAAATATCAAACTTGGTAAATCTTTGCTTCTTCTCTATGCTGGCCAAATTAGAAAAGTAATCACATAACTTAACTATACTGAAACAGGTGTCCTTGCACAGAGAAAATAAAGGAAAGAAAGGCGGACCTTTGTGAAAATGCAGAGGTTGATGTCGAGACCCCACGCGCTGGTTGGATATGGATTCTTGAAACCTTCTAACTTGTTCGCAAGTGATTAAAATTGGCATGCTTAAGTTAAATTAATTATTCGCCAAAAGTGTGATTTCCCTTCCTGCACTTGGTAAAATGCCTATTTTGAAGATATGGTTTTCAAGGGGTTAACAGGAGACTCCTGAAAAACGTTTAGCAGAATCTCAGGTCAGAATTACAAATGTACCTTATTATCAGAAATATAATGAAACACAGACCAAAGTGAACAAAGTCTAATTTTTGGCTATGACATTTCTCTCCATTTTAGTTTTACCTGACAGGAGTGTGTAATGATGTTAGCTCAGCCTGATAAGATAGGGAGGACAAGTTGATGGGGAAAAGGCAGCTAGAACCGGCAAAGACCCGTGGTCAGGAGTTCCAAAACCTTACAATGCTGCCACCTACAGGCCTGAACTTTCAAGCCTGACTCCATCAATACTGTGTTTTCCTGCCCTTAACAATAGAAAATATACAAAATCGTGGTAGACCAGAGCCCAAAACTCAGAACCCTGCAAAGAGTTAAATCACCAGGTGATATGAAAGAACAGGCCCTTTAGCTTAGCTAGTTCAGTGCCGTTACATAATTTAATTAGGATCATCACACAGCAACCGGAGCTGTCTAGAGGAATTATGAGCCACAAGTTCAGATCACATGTGAATCCTTTTGCTCAATTAAAGCTAAGCAATTTTTAAGGGTTTTTTTCCACTTTGCCGTATATGCAAAGAGCAGTGGAGCGTGGCTGGCATATTTTTCACATTAAAATTATTACATAAAGCCCGTAGCATTTGAAATACTTATGGAAATCAAAATGTTACATTCTGACCTTGGGCATTTAAACTTCGTCATTTTTAAAGCTATTGTTGCCATGCTCTCCTTTGTTCTAAGAAAATTACTGTGGTTCATTATAATAGCTGAATGGGTAATTACTGGGGGAAGAAAAGAAATATGTAATAGTGGCAAAATGATTCTTGAGCCTGGATACTACTCAACAGAGTTTTTAATTCCAATTTCAAGTCTCAGCATCGTGACTAAAGGCATTATCCTACTTCTCCTTTTCCTGCTGTACCTGCCAATAAAAGTGGCCATTTTCTTTCTCAGTAGACTATTCAAATCTATTTACCTTTATGCCAAGAAGAAGGCTGTTAAGAATTTGATGGGGGGTGGGGGACACTTACTTTAGATTGATAATGAGTCTGATTTTAGATTGATCTATTTTGTATGATGTAAGCACATGGATGGAGCATCAAGCATATTAGACTAATGTTCATTATCAAAGTTTTTTTTCTCAAGTTTCTTCAGGCTTTTAGCTTCCTTTAACACTATGTCAAAAGACAGGAAAGGTGGCAGTAATTTCTATTTTGGGATGTGCTTTAAACATATTATCAGAATAAAAATTATAGTTTCAATAATTTAAAATTCCAGTTGGGGCTCATATTGATTTATACTTTCTAAAATTAGCATTTTCAAATCAAACTAACTTAAATTTTTCAAGTTAATGTAAATTTAGTTAATTTTTAAAGTGTGCATTTGGGGGAATAAGTATTATCATAATAAAAGATGATCCTAACAAAAATTGCAAAACAAGAAGATATGAAGACGTAAATAAGTCAGTGCTGGGAAGGCCCTTGCATTCACTGGAGGATCTCTGCAACTTGAAATATTAATTTATATTTATGTATTTATTTATTTTTAATCCTCAGCATTTCCAGATGGATTGCTTAAGACAATTGAAGCCACAATGGACAACAAAACTTCCAGTGAATACTGTGGGAAATTCTTCACTAACTTTCAGATCAAAGAGAATAAGCAAAACTCATTTTTTCAGTATTATAGCCTATGTATTATTTACAATAGGAAAAAAACCCACATTTTTGGATTTTAAGTGCACACACAAACATTATGTCTAAGTTACATTTTATTTATTAGTTTCTTAGATGAGAAGGACATGAAACACTAAAATGATGCAATCTTCCTGTTTGAAAAAACTGAAAAGGTTAATTCTCCCTACTTTTGCAAACAGATATTTGCAAGATTAACATCTCCTTTAAACACTAGTTGGATTTAGTCATAATAAGAATATAAATACAATAAGGCATTCCTAAGGGGAATACAATTTTTTAAAAATTTCCATATTTGCTACAATAAATGTTATGCCTGGGAATTTTATAGCTAACAGAAACACAGAAAATACTATACCCAGAGCTAGAAAAGTGTTCCAGTACAAAGCAAGTCTGATATATTACCTCCCAAATACACAGCATATCCCTGGTAAAGTTGTAAATTATGGTTGCAAATGAGGCCACAAACAAAATTTTGCTCAAGGCATGAATCATAAATTCAAACAATAATCATCCCCTACATGAGGCACAACTACTTTGTTTACTTCTTAGACATTGTTTCCTAAACATGAAGATGAAAGTAGGTCAAGGAAATTTAGCATCTTTTTCTCATGAAGTATGTTATGATATTGGATGGCAATGCCTTAGCTAAAATTGCACAAACTTTTAAATATTAAAAAATCTGTGTTTCCACTGCGCTGGGTCCTTAAATATATCAGCATTTTACCTCTCGATGACACCGTATCATCAAAACTACAGAAATTTGGTGAGGAAAAATAAGTGATTCACAATAGTAACCTGCTGTGTGGAATTCTAACAGATTTTTTAAATTGAAAATAAAAGAATACCTAGCTACTGTTAAATGGTATTTTTAATCTATTTAGTAGATAGGATTGTTTACTATTGCTTGAACATATCTGGGGAATCAATTTTTTTTCTTTTTTGCATTTTTAGTATTCCTAAAAACCTAATGCTACTAAAACCTTTCTCAGCACAAGTTTAAGAAGGCTGATATGTTTAAATCTGTTCAAATCATTGAAAGAATCGTTAACTTAAATCACTTAAATGCCAGTTCTAAGAATTACCTTTGAAGAAAACACGATTTAAAATTATTGTTTGGAATGCAGATTTTTGAATATCAACCCAATGATTTTTATTTATGGACAATGAGAATGAAGAGCAGCAAGCTAGTCTGTAAGGTCTTTAGCTGTTATAGACCTCCTATTCTTTCAGCAATGAATATCAATAATAGCAATAACAATACTCGCATTACAGTATATTACGAACTGGGCTATGGGCTTTTTATGCATTATTACATTTAATTTTCACAATAACTATTTAATGTAGGGATTGTTTTTACATGTTTTATATAATATGAAACTGAAATTTAGAGAGAAAAGTAAAGTACCTTGTCCAGGGTCACCTCAAGTGAGGAATCAAGCATTCAAAGATGGGTTGAAGGACAATCTATTTCCTGAAAAAAAAGTACTATAATGTATTCATTAAAGCATTCTATCAGTTATAAACCAAGGGAACACCTAAAATTTTATTTGTTTTAAGCCTATTCAATTGCAATTAATTTATGGCTACTTGAAGGGAACTAATAAGCAGCCCCAATGATCTACATAATGCAGTCATTCAAAAAGTATTTCTTGATTGCCCAGTGGATACCAGTCTCTACCAGATGGTACAAATTCAATGGTGGCAAAATAGAGGTAATCTGTGTCCTCAAGGAGCTTTTATAGTAGTGAAAGAATCACGCAAAAAAAAAAAAAAAAAAAAAAAAAAAATTCTGTCTGTAAACTTAGTAATTAAAAATTGGGCTGAATAGAGAGTAATGGAGTCTGAGCAAGTGGTCAAAAGAGGTCTCTGAAAAGATGACACTTAAGCTAGTACTTGAAGAATGAGGAACTACAATGCCAAGCTATGAAAAGGGTATTCTAGGCAAAAGGAAATGTATAAAGGACGGGGGCTGGAAAAATGTAAGTCTGTGTGTACCAGAAATGGATGTGTGGTGGAAACAATGAGGGCTCTTTCTTTCCACACCTATCCTCCAAACTTCTCCATCTCTGTCACCCACATCACCTCCACCCAGTTGTTCAAGACGGAAAGATGGGAGTTGTACTCAGTTTCTCTCAGTTCCTCACAACCCACATCCCAATGGATCAGCAAGTCCTATTGGCTTAGGCAAATTATCCTGAATCTGTCCAAGCCTTTCTATTCACCATCTCCATTCACTATCTTAGTCCAGCTTAATGAAATCATCTCTTATCTGAAACACTGGTACAGTGTCCTAACTGGGGTCCCTGCTTCCACTGTACCCCCTTCAACTCCATTCTCCTTGCAGCAGCCAGAGCCAACTCTTAAAAATATAAAACAGGTCACATAGCTCCCCTACATAAAACCCTCCAATAACCGTCCTTTGTTCTTCCTTCTGAGTCTTACTTGGTGAGTTCCACCTTGTCTCCTATTTTCACTTAAAATGCTAGCTTCTAAATGAGGCTTTCACTCATCACGCAATCCAAGATGGGACCCATTTACTCTAGCACATGATATTTAATCTTTTTTTTTTTTTTTTTAAAGATTTTATTTATTTATTCATTTATCCCCCCTTTGCTGCTTGTGCTCGCTGGGTCAGCTAACCACGCCGTGCGGGCGGGCTTGCCTTCACCAGGAGGCCCCGGGAACCGAACCCAGGGCCTCCCATATGGTAAACGGGAGCCCTACTGATTGAGCCACAGCCGCTTCCCGTGATATTTAATCTTTTTAACTCTCTGTTTATGGGAGATGAAGCAGGAACCTTGTCTCTCAGGCACGTTGTCTCCATCCCTTAGAATAGTGACTACCACATAGCAGGCATTCAGTTTATATTGAAAGGGTTGGAGAGGTATGCAGAGGTCAAATCATACATCAACCTTTGGCTACAGTAAGGAATTGGGATTTTATTCCAAATTCAATAGGAAGTAGAAAATTGGGGGAATTTTGAGCAGGATGGGGTTGGAGGGGCAGATTATGCTGGCTGTTGCCAGGTGGAGAATGACTGCAGAAGACCAAGAATTGAAGGATGATGATAATTAAGAAGGTCATTTCAGATTTTGGCTTGGACTAGGATGGCTGCATTGGAGATGGAGAGAAAGAATATGTGACATATTTTCAACTTGCTGATGAATTGAATTTGGAAAGAAAGGAAAGAGAAAAATCAAGAATGATAACTAGATTTTTTTTTTTTTTTTTTTTTTTTTAGCCTAAGATAGTGGGGAGAAAAGAGTTAAGGGGTGTGGACCTGGAAGTGAGACAATGAAATCCAAATTGGGTGCATTAATCACCAGATCTAATTTTCCAGCAACACATTTGGGTTTGTTTCAGTTCTGATATTTTTCCTCAAAGGGGCAATTCAAAGAAACGTCAATCTATTAACAGAAACACATATCTCTTTAGTAGATAGCCTGCCTTGATTAAATGGCAGCTCTATAAGAAGCAAATAACAGGCCATGAAGAATGAGAAACATTCTGCTCTTCGTATTTTATACTAGTTTTTTTAAAGAAGCTAAAAGCAATTTTGTCAAGGAATTTCCAGTCCTAAATATAATATAGGAACGATCTCATGGATTGATAATGCTTTTCAGTGTATTTAATTGGAAGATGATGATACTATAGGTTTTCACTCTTCCATTCCCACTTAATAACGCCTCCATGCAATCTGTAGCACCAGAGATCTGTGGGATAGAGGAATGGAGGTTACTTGACTCCATTAAGCAGCAAGTTACTTAGTCACAGTTACATAGAGAGGCCTGAGGGTATAAACCCTGGTGGTGGAGCTAGAGGAAGGAGCCTGAGGAGAAGTAGAATGACAGTGGTTTTTTTTAAAGGGTAGTGAAAATTAGTTAAATGAGCATAGTAAGAGAATGGATAGTACCTTGGGTGTTTCCTGGATCTAAGATGAAATGAAATGTTACTTTTCAGGAGTTTTCATAGCCAACTTGAAGATTAATATTCTAGTACATATCAAATTATTATGAAATTAAAATCATTTTTCAGTCATTTTATCTTTGTGACAAAGGAAACCATTATATCATCTTTATTCTTTTCTTTACATTGTCTATGAAATAAGAATTTATTAGGCTCTGATGTAATTCTAAATTCATTAACATTCTACTAAACATAGGTTTAGAATACAAGGCAAAGATTAAGAACACAACTAAAAGTAGGTAAATGACAACAAAAACATTACCTGAGATATAAGTTGCTCATAACATCCTTAGAGAAAAAATAACTGTTGGTTAACAATGTCTAAGGTAAATGAACCATAGTTAATGTTTTACTTGATATAGATGATTATGAGAAATGAATAATTAATATTTCCAACTATCACTTTAATATTGTAAAAAAGGAGGGTGGAGAATACCAAAATTAATATGATTATTGTGAAAATAACTGATATAAATAATAATGCATAACCAAATAAGATACAGACAAAGGAAAAGCATCCCACAGAAGGAGATGTGTTTTCTTACCAGTATTCTGAACACTGGCATTTAAACAATTCCTCTCAGTCAAGTGATTACCTAAACCTTTAGACACTACCTCTTTTCTTTCTTGTAAAATGCACAACCAAAGAGCTCCTCTACCGATGCTTTGAAGCATCAGGGAATTCCCTGCCCCTCCCCACCCCCCAAAAAAAGTATCTTGCTAGCCTAAAGCAAAGTGCTATTTTGACCTAACCAAGGAAAATTAAAAAAAAAAAAAAAAAACTCTACCAATACTAACCTGATTCAACTTTCATATTGCAAAAATAGTAGACTATCCTAGGATACACTGTTAGGATCCTTAAATTCCACTAAGAAAATAGATACAATGTCTAAAAATTTATTTCTCTCCAAAAATAAAATAAATGAAGTGGTTCTTGTTTACCACTCTAGGAAAAGTATATTTATAGTGAAGCCATTTAGGCAGAAGATAAAGCTGAAAATGGGGATACACCTGCATAATTGAAGAAAAGCCAGCACAGCTGAAAAACTCACCAGGCCCTCTTAATAGAAATGTTGCCATCTATGCATTAGAATGTATTTGTAGAGAATTATTGCTATGACTTGTCAGTGTTGAAACAGGATTTTTCTAACTAGATATTACTGTAATTTGGGCACCATTTGTATTAAAGACTGATCTCTATAGGTTTGGAAATTTTGTACTAAATTCACACTTCAAGGCTGAGACCTCATCTGTTGAGCTTCAGCCTGGAGATTTTTTATAGGTAAGTTGTAAACTCCTAAACACAAAGATTAGTGATAAAAAAGTATAAGCAAAAAAATATGATAATAATACATTGAATAAGCATTTTTCTAGTTTCCCCAAACTACATGTGAAAAATGAAAGCTTATAAATTCATACCATGTGTAAATAAAACAGAGGAATAAAGACCAGTAGGAAATGAGCATCAGAACTGTGGTCTGAAGGACACAGGTATGGTGAGTATATCAAGTGCTATTTCTCTGCTTCCCATAATTTCATCAATGTAAGCCTTCTAGCTTTGCTAATGTATTTTCAGTGGGCTGTGAAATAATACTGTGAGCTGTGGTAGAAATATTCATATTTAACTCATGACACACTGAGGGACAGAATAGTCGTATAGCTAGTCAAAGCAGATAAGCAGAGATTCCATAGTCTGTGTTTTACTACTCTGAGCACATTAGGAGTCAGCAAACCATGGGATCCACAGTCACGAAGCAGCCAAAAGCTATCAAGCTGCATCAAAGTTCAGCTTCTGGACTCAAGAGAAAATGCTGACAGACAAATTTTGATCCTGGCAACGTCACAGTAAAAAAAAAATAAAAAAAATAAAAAATAAAAAAAAAATCCATCAATAACAACAAATTCATGTGGTTTTCCTTCCCTTCCCTTTGTTATTTGTTCTTCTACTATCTGTTGAAGGACCATGCCCACATGTATGTACTGGTTGGGAGGGCTATTTGTATTAAATATACATATAATTTACATATGCCTATGAAGACAATCCTTTGTGTCCTTAGACCACTTCCAAGGTAACAGTCTTACATACCAGAAGTCAATACATTCATGATAAGAGGAATAGGGCAGTCCCCCAATAAATGAATAGTGATTGACTAAGAAGAGGCAAGTAGAGAAATGGCTAAGAAAGAGCTAGAAGAGATGGCATAGCCCACCAAAAAGTTTTGCTAAACTCTTAGAGGTGAACTACCATTTGCTTCAAAAGACTTCCAGAAGTATAAAACACTCCTCTTGTTCTGAAGAAGACTAAAACCTCATGGGGAGAAAAAATAGACACTGTTAGACACAAGATAGACTCAAAATGTTCCAAAACAATAAAATCAAGAATAAAAAAAGAGTAAATAGCTAATCCTCAGAAATTTATATTAAAATTGAAAGAGAAAGGATTTGGAATCATGGTAACAGAGCTTCAACACTCAGTGGCTAACCTACCTCAGACGAGTTCTTAAATCCATTGGCCCTCAGGTTCCTAATGGGTGAAATGGGGACAATACTAGTGATCTTTACCTCATATGTTCATTTCATGGATTAAGTTATTGATTGTAATAAAAAATGAGGTCAAGTGGAAGCCTCACCAGGAAAGCCTTGTGACTAAGGGGTCAAGTCTAAATTCTAATAATTTAAATTTGAACATTTTCCTTATTGTATCCTGTTATCAGGAACCCAGGACATTCAAAGATGGTGATGGGGTAGTAAAATCTCAAAAATGGAATTGAATAATTGAAAGATACTCATAAAGTCAAGGAAATTAAAGCATAAAGCAGTTAGTTACTTACCTAAAGTTCTAAATTACCAATCAGTATTTTAACCTGAAGTCCCATCTAACTCTTGGAAACCCACAATAACAGCAAGAACTTTTTGTATAGAAGTTTTTCTAAGGCAAGGCTTGCTAGTCTGTTTTATCACTGTGACAGTCAGCAGCATTTATTGAACATCTATAAGCCTACTCAGTGCTGTAACATTACCAAATACTCTAAAGATTACCCGATTCACCCAGGCCATTTTTTTTTTTTTTTCTTATTTTCCTCCAGTTTATCTGATCTCCATGTTTCATAACAGCCTGAGGTCTGAAGGGCTGGCTCTTGTAAGGAATCACATCTGCTGGTTCTGTAGAATCTCCGGAACTTCCACAGTAGCAACATTTACATTTTCATTACTGAAACTTCCCAACCAGATAATGTCACTTCATACTCTGTAGACCTGAATCTTCCAAATGTTTGGCATCCCATCAACATGAGCCTATTGTAATTAGACAGTCTTCCTTCATTCTACTTGCACTGATCAGCTTGCTAGACCAAAGATTCACTTTGCCTTGCCTTGTGACCCATTTCTTTAGGATTTTTCTTTAGCAGCAAGATTTCCAAGTATCAGAATCTCTGGGTGCTTTCAGTTGCACCTGTTTTATTTTTTATGGAGTCATTAGAATTTGGCTGAGATGACTTGAACAGTGGGTAAAGCACTGAGTTTCTAAAAGAACAGCTCAGCAAGATATTTTTTCTTAAAGTGCAATGGAGTGCATCTTATAACAGAAAACTTAGCCACAACCAACCACCTCTTAGTTTTATTATTTGGTGGTCTTACTTTGTCTGTTACTAGAATTTCTCCCTTTAGTCTTGATGCTTCAGGCAAAATCTGAATAACCACTGGGAGGAGCTGGGGAAGGGAAACTGGGGAGAAAGTGTCAAGAACCCTATACCAGGAAATGAAAATAAAAAGACTCTGTGCAGTCTGTATTGGATACAGATGTGCATAAGGCAGCAACTTCGTTCTGTAAAGTTGCCAAGAACCCACCAGCTACATATGGCCTCATAGTAGGATGGAGAACAGTGGTGGGATAATCTAATAAGCATCCTTTTACTATTGGAAACAGAGCTATAAACTGAGCTGTTGTCCTAGATCTACCTGATACCTTAGCAGTTAATGAGTACCCACCATGGGAAGAGGACTGGTCCAGGAACTGGCCATGTTTCTAAAATCTGCCTTAGTTTTCCTACCCATGCCCACAACCATGGTCGAGGCCCTCATTAACTCTTAGCTGAATTCTTAAAATCATTTTCTAATAGATGCCTCCCCTTCCAAACCATCTTTCACACTGCAGTGGGATTGATTTATTTCTAAATATAACTGATTAATTTATCTGATCAAAAGCCTTTGGTGGCTCTCTACTGCATAGCCAATTAAGTCCAAAGTTCTTGACCTAGAATTTACAAATCTTTACAAAGTGGACCTGATTATCTTTTCTGTCTTTATTTTCTTCTTCTCTGGATATGTGCCTATTTCATAAAGTCATTCCATGCATTGCATGACTCTGGCATGAATTTCAGTTACTGTAGCTGAGTCAAATGACACCATTCCCCCAACAGCATGGTTCAAATTTCAGTTTCAACAGTATATTAACTGTGAGTAATTGCATAAATTACAAACATCACAGCTAGTTCATCAGTCCACAAATCACTATGTAAGTAATAGATATGCTTCATAATCAGTAACCAGTCACATGACTATTTTCAAAGTCCATCAGTGATTGACCACTGCACATCTGTTTTTCAATTCATGCAGGCAACAAAGCATGTAATATGTTGCCTCGTTTTCTCCCAGTGATAAACCCACATGAAACTTTACAAAAATGAATAATTGAAAGAAAGAATGGGCAAAAAAGGTGAAAATGCAAGCAAAAAATGAAAAGTGTTAACACTGGATGTATAAGTCTAATTCAATGTAAATGGAGCTATGGAAGAAACCACTGACCATAGGACTGTTGACACTGACAACATCTGAGAGACAGGATGTGCAGCCAGAGGGACCTGGTGAAGGTGAAATTACAAACATTGAGGAAAGTGGTTTTGATGGAAGGGATGAAAGTGTCCCAGGGGAAGTGATGCCCGCAAAAAAAATCCACAAAAAAGAAACTCTCAGAGATATTTCATGATATTGAAAGCACAAAGAATAAAATGTTGGAAGTAGATCCAAACTTAGAAAGGAGTATGGCAATATGACAACACACAGGAAAGATGCTCGTTGTGTATCATAAATTATATGACAAGAAAAAGGTGAACAATGTTCAAACTATACTTGATAATTTTTTTACAAAGAAATTTTGCACTTTATCAATTTTTAAATGTTTTAGATTACCGTGTACTAAATAAATATTGTTTTGTTTTTTCATTTCCTTACATATTTATAATTGACCATAAGACAGTTTTGAATGTTTTGACAAAAATTTTTAAAAGTCAGGGAACAATTATAGTTTTCCACATTGATTATTAAGATTGCTTTGCAAGATTTCAGCTTGCACAGCCATTTCATTGTCCCACACTATTGTGCAAAGCTAGAACTGCCCATACTCTATTCTCTTTATAATCCAGTAAAATACTCACTATTTCCCCCAATATAAAATGTTTGTAAATCTTCTAGCAATATATTTGTCATATAATATTTGTTTAATAAATATTTATTTCTACCACTCTCCTCATGCAGTGACTTGATCATATTTCCTCACCTTATAATTCCTTCTTCTTACAATTTTACACGAAGACATTTTCTGATTTCCTTCTCCCCAAATTAAAGTGGTCGTCCCTCCCTCCTTGAAACCTCTGCCTACTATTATTTTAAAAACCTTTCAACTTGACAACAATCACTTCTTACAACACTTTTTTTAAAGTCATACTTTTTTTGCAAATGGGAATTGCACGTTTAAATGAGATGTAACAATATATGCACATAAAGCAAAAAAATGCAAAATGGATAAAGAGAGGTAAAGCTAGAAATTTTCTTCTATTTTTAATAAATACAGAAATCTTAACGCATAACTTTGCCGGAAAACAGCTAACATTCTATGTTATATCTTTTGATTTGAATATTTATAGAATACTGAATATCTCTAACATGTCTATGCTAAGAACAACGTCTATGTTAGTTTTGTTCCCCAAGGATGTGGGGAAAAGATAACATTGTGCACTATAAGTATTTTAGCAATCACTGCAACAACCTCCCAAATGCTGTGTTCATTGCACTTTCGGGCATTGTGCCTGAATAAATAGTTGGCTCTGAAATCTCTTGAACCAACAACTCTTTCTTGAAGACTTTTAATAAAAACATAAAAAAGAGATTTACTCTTTGTTGGAATATGTATTCAAAAGATTGGTAAACAATATCTACCATGCTATCCCTTAATAATACATCTTTTGGGTTGTACTTTGAAAAAATACACCCAAGTCAATGTGTGTTTTTGTTTGTATAATCACCACATGCAAGATTTTCTGGGACATTGGCACAATATATTTACAGTTATTTGAGAGTAGGACAAGTTCTTTTCTATTCATATTCTTTTTCTATGTGACTTACTTGAAATTAGTTCCAGTTGATACATACTTGGATAAATTTCTGCTGAAATCATACCACAACACTCTATATTACACTGCCATTCATCTCTACATTACTGCCACCCCATCCATGATGGTGGACATATCAGCAGCCATTTTATTTATTAACCACATTCCCTTGTCCATGGTTGATTGGACCGGGAATGTGTAAGTGCCTCAATCTCAGGCAGAGTCCCTTCTCTTGGAAATTGGACTTGTAACCAACAGGCAGTCTATTTTAGGGTGTCTAGACTTGTGAGATGTAGACTTAGAAATGCAGGAGGAACATTTCCACTTGCCTTGCAGATGAAATCAGTCTTCAGAGATAAAAAAATAAATAAGAAAGTAACTCTCCACAAAGGGGTAGAAATTAAAGGCAAACTTCCAGCACCTAGTTTCAAGCCCGTTCTTAGCCCAAATTCCCTCCTACTCTGGGATCCATGAGATGTCCCTCCATCCTTATAATGAATTCCCCTTGCCTCCTTGAGCTTATTAGAATTTTCTGTTACTTGCTACTGTGACTCAACAAAAACAAAGAACATTCTAATATAGCACTGTTTAGTCTTCATCTCTGAAATAAGAATAATTATGTTTTATTATGATAAATCTTAAAAGTAAACAAGGAAAACGATAATTGCCATTTAGAACTGGAATCAACTAATGATTTTTATATGCAAAATTTGCATACTTTTCCCAAGAAGGCTTTGTAACCTGTCCTAAGCTTGCTATTGAGGTTTATACTGCTAATTTGCTAAACACAAATTGATCTGCTGCCCCACAAAAGCACATCGGCCTTTCATATAACAACTTACCCATTTTTAAACTTTTTTTAATTACAGTAAAATTATACAGAAAATATACAATTCCCATGCACCCCCATTCACACACAGTTTTCCCTATTAACACTATTATTGCAGTAGTGTGGTACCTTTGTTACAAAACAATATTATCATAATTATACTATTAACTACAGTCCATACTTTATTTTAGGGTTCAGTTTGTGTTGTATAGTGCTATGTTATTTTTATAGTGTTGTATAGTGCTATGTTATTTTTAAATTTTTATTCTAGTAACATATATATCCCCTAAAATTTCCCCTTTAACCATATTCAAATATATAATTCATTTCTGTTAATTACATACACAGTGTTGTACTACTGTCACCACCAACCATTACCAAAACTTTTCATCTCCCCAAACAGAAGTTCTGATCTAAACAAGCATTAAGTCCCCATTCCCTACCCCCACACCAGCCCCTGGTAATCTATATTCCAGTTTCTGACTCTATGAATTTGCTCTTCTAATTATTTCATATCACTGAGATCATACAATATTTGTCCTTTTGTATCTGGCTTATTTCACTCAACATAATGAGTTCAAGATTCATCCATGTTGTCGCGTGTATCAAGACTTTGTTCCTTTTATATATATATATACCACATTTTGTTTATTCATTCATCTGTTGATGGACGTTGCTTCCATCTTTTGGCAATTGTGAATAATTCTACTATGAACATACATGTGCAAATATTTGTTTGAGTTCCTGCTTTCAATTCTTTCAAGTATATACCTAGAAGTGGGTTTGCCAGGTCATATGGTAAATCTATATTTAACTTTCTGAGGAACTGTCTAACTGTTTTCCACAGCAGATTCACCATTTTACATTCCCACCAATAAAAAACAAGTATTCTTATTTCTCCACAACCTTCCTAAAACTTGTTATTTTCCATTGTTTATATAGTAGACATTATAGTGGGTGATGAATGGTACCCATTGTGGCTTTGATTTGTATTTCCCTAATATCTAATGATGTTGAGCATCATTTTCATGTGCTTACTGGCCATTTGTATATCTTCTTTGGAGATATATCTATTCAGCTTTTTTGCCCATTTTTTAAATTGGGTTACTTGTCTTCTTTTCTGAATTGTAGGAATTCTTTATATATTCTATATTAAACCCTACTATTCTATAACTTATCTTTTTACTTTCATGAGGAAGTCCTTTGATGAAAAAAGGCTTTGAATATTGAAGTCCCACTTATCTATTTTATTTTTTGTCGTGCTTGTGCTTTTAGTGCAAGTCTAAGAAACCATTGCCTACCACAGGTCCTAAAGATGCTTTCCTATATTTTCTTCAAGTAGTTTTATTGCTTTGGTTCTTATATTTACATTTTTTATAAATTTTTGAGTTAATTTTTGTATGTGGTGAGAGGTAGGGATCCACAGTCATTCTTTTGTATATAGATGTCCATTTTCCTAGCACTATTTGATAAAAAGACTGTTCTTTCCCATTGAGTGGACTTGGCACCCTTGTCAAAAATAAATTGGCTGTAGACATGTGAGTTTATTTCTGAACTCCCAATTTGATTTCATTTGTCTGTCCTGGTGCCAGTACCATGCTGTTTTGATTACTGTAGCTTTGTAATAAGTTTTAAAGTGGTAAGTGTGACTCCTCCAATTTCATTCTTCTTTTTCAAGATGATTCTGGCCATTTGGAGCCTTTTACTCTTCCATATAAAGTTAATGATGGGCTTTTCCATTTCTGCAAAGAAGAATGTTAGAATTCTGATTGGAATTGCATTGAATTTGTAAATTGCTTTGGATAGAATTGGCATTTTAATTATATTTAATCTTCCAATCCATGAACGCGAAAATAAATAAACATTTATTTAAGTTTCCTTGATTTCTTTTATCAATGTTTGGTTGTTTTCCATGTTTAAATCCTTTACATCCTTGGTTAAATTTATTTCTGGATATTTGATTCTTTTAGCTACTATTGCAAATGAATTTTTTTCTTGATTTCCTTTGCAGATTGTTCATTTCTAGTGTATAGAAACACTAATGATTTTTGCATGTTGAGCATGTACTGCACCCTTTTGCCAAATTCATTTATTAGCTGTAGTAGCATTGTTGTGGATTTTTCAGGGTTTTCTGTATATGGATCACATCATCCACAAATAGGGAAAGTTTTATTTCTTCCTCTCCAATTTGGGTGACTTTACTTCTTTTTCTTGCCTAATTGCTCTAGCCAGAACTACCAGTTCTACGTTGAATAACAGTGGTAACAATAACTTTTATTTCTTTTTCTTGCCTAATTGCTCTAGCCAGAACTACCAGGACTATGTTGAATAACAGTAGTAAACATCCTTGTTTTGTTCCTGATCTTAGAGGGAAAGCTTTCAGTCTTTCATTATCATATTAGCTGTGGATTTTTTCATATATGCCCTTTATCATGTTGAGGAACTTTTCTGCTATTCCTAGTTTTCTAAGTGTTTATTATCAAGAAGGAATGCTGGACTTTGTCAAATGCCTTTTCTGTGTCAATTGAGATGATCATCTGGGGTTTCTTCCTTCATCCTATCAATGTGGCATATTAAAGTAATTAGTTTTCTGATATTGAACCACCTTTGCAAACCTGGAATAAATCCCACTTGATGGCGGTATACAATTCTTTTAATGTGGATTGGATTCAGTTTGCTAACATTGTGTTGAATATTTTTTGCATCTATATTTATAAGGGATATTGGTCTGTAATTTTCTTTCTTTGTGGTACCTTTGTATTAGAACGATGTTGGTCTCTTCAATTCTTTTGGACAACTTTGACCAGGATTTGTATTATTTCTTGGAATGTTTGTTAAAATTCAACAGAGAAGCCATCTGGTCCTGGTCTTTTCTTTGTTGGGAGGTTTTTGATGACTAATTCAATCTCTTTACTTGTTATTGGTCAGTTGAGATCTTCTATTTACCCTTGAGTCAGTGTAGGTAGTTTGTATGTTTCTAAGAATTTATCCTTTTCATCTTGGTTATCTAATTATACAGTTATTCATAGTATCCTCTTATAATCCTTTTCATTTTGTGGGGTCAACAAACCTTTCACTAGACTTAAAAAGAAAAAAAAGATAAGGCACAAATAACTAAAATCAGAAATGAAAAGGGGTACATTACTAAAAACCAAGCCTTTTAGAACTGCAAGCAACTTTCTATCTGAGTGATGTCAGCAGTCTCAAACTCCCTCATAGGTCTTTTATATGACATACTCACCTACATGAATAAAAATTTCAACATATTAACACAGTCTCTGTTGGTTTTCTTTGACGCCACAAGGTCCTTCCTGGAGAAAATGTCTCTAATCTGACCACTGGCCATAACAGTGCTTATTTGCTTCTTGCTTAATATTATCTACCTTTGGAATTGCTTCGTTATTGGTTCTTTAGAAATTTAATTTTGCTAAAATGGACTTGATATTTTCTCTAAGAGAAATTTTTTCTCCCATCCAGTTTCTTGTGGTTTTTTTATCTCGTTCTCATCACTAAACTGTATGAGGAATAGAACATCTAAACTTCCTATAAATTTCAGGAGCTGGGTTGATGCAACTAAGTATACAGCTAGGAGGGAGCTAAATTCCTAAGTTTAGCAGACTATTCAGCCCATTAATAATTTGTTAAAAATGACATGATTACACAAATGAAACCCAGAATAGTGATTTCTTCTTTACTGAAAACACAGATAGTAGGATTTATTTACAGTATTTGCACTTATCTGTGAAAATATTTTCCAGATATCATCAGATATTTTAAGAAGTAGCTAGCCTCCAAATTTTTATAGGTCCCAACTACATAGTTTAGTCTAACACCCGTAAGCAATCAATTAGCTAATCATTTGTTGAGTACCTAGAGAACAATTAGCAAAGTCGTTAATTTACTATTCTACTGTCAAGGTTAATAGTTGCTTGCTCTTAGTCATGATGTATTCTTTTTTATTAAAAGCTTCTGTCTCTACTGTAAATTTAAATGTATTTGATTTTTACAAATATGATGAAAGGAAATAGCACATTTCACAGCAGAGATGAAGACTAATGTAATCTTCCTTAAAACTGGCATTTGATTTTAAGAAATAGGATATTATATAAACAAAAAGTTACACAGAAAAGAGTAAAAAGAACAAGACTTAATAAACAATGCTGAGGTTTCTTCCTAGTAATAGCTATTAATATATACAAAATCAACTATATAATATTGACTAAACTATAACTTATTCTGCTTATCAATTATCAAGGTAATTATATTTTGGGTTTGTCTTAAATACTATCTGCACCAGCAAAACAAGAATGCTAAATCAGAAAAAAAAGTTTAATGAATGCAAGGATGGGTATTGAAATTAAACTAGAGCTTTCATTTTAATTCAACTTAATCACTCCACATAAATGGAGTATTAATCTACGGAGAGTTTGTGGACGAGTTAAAGTTATAAGAAAGCAGAAATAGAGTGGTTGAAATAAGGAAAGTTTTTAAATGAGAATTTAAAATTGTAAAGTAAAACTTTATATTTTACACATATTTTAGCTACTTTGGAAAACAGTTTGCCAGTTTCTCAAAAAGTTGAAAATAGTGTGCTATATGAACCAGCAGTTCCACTCCTAGGTATTAATATATACTTAAGAGAATTGAAAATATATGTCACATAAAATTTTTTACATAAAAATGTTCATTGCAGCATTATTTGGCTATTGCCAAAAAGTAGAAACAACACAAATGTCCATTGACTAATGAATAGATAAACGAAAAATGGTTTAGCTATGCAATAGAATATTATTCAGCCATTAAAAAGAATGAAAGGCACTGAAACATGCTACAACACAGACAAACCTTGAAAATATTATGCTAAATGAGAGAAGTCAGGCACAAGAGACCTCATATTAAATGATTACATTTAAATGACAAGTCCAGAACAGATAAATCCACTGAAATGGAAATTAAATTAGTGGTTTTCAGGGTCTCGGAAACATGCAGAAATGGAGATTGGCTGTTAAAGCATACAGGTTTCTTTCTGGGATGATGAAAATGTTATAGAATTAGGTAGTGGTGATGGTTGCACAACTTTGGAAATATACCATATCTACCATTGTAAATTTTAAAGGGTGAATTTTATGATGTGTGAATTATATTTCAATAAAAATTGTATGAGAAAAAAATATTTTACAGACAGAAAAAATTAGAGCATAACTATAAACAATGCAAGTGATAATAAATCACTTGATTCTGTTCATCATATTTCATCTTTAAAATGTCATCTGTGCAGTTAATAACCTGTGTATACAGAAGCATCCCCTCACAAATAACCACCATGTACAAATAACACCGGCAACGTAGAGAGGGTTGGAGCAAAATTCTAAAGGACTGGGAGGAATCTGGAGAAGGAGAATGCCATGTTAGGCTTCAAGGAGACACAGAGGAAATAGTTCTGTATTTCAGAAGCATCTTGGGGTCTTTGAATCCCAAATCTTTAGAATACTCCTGAAGGAGAAATATGAATTTAGAAGACTTTGCAGAAAATAGACTGGTGCAGCCATCTAACATGTTGATATTATTTAGTGTTAACCCCTGAGCTATGCCTCAATAGCCGTGGCCTTTATGTGACTCTTTGTATACCTTGTATTAGTCCTAATGCCAGCCTTTTCCAAATGTTTTTCTTCTACAACAAAACACCCAAGTGAGAAAAGAAAATTGCTTTCCTCCAGTGATGCAAGTGAACACAGTTGACGTTTTCACAGTAGCTTATAGAATATTCCACATTTTCAGGGCTGTATCTTGATAATACCAACTCCCATTTTGTGCCTTCCCTAGGCAGAGCCTTCTATTTCCACCAGTGCCTCAGAGAATGAGATCCCAATTTCTTAGTGTATGAGTGTGATTTGTTGAAATTTATCTGCAGTCCCAGGCAATGTCAGTTTACCAAAATGGATGTATTTAGTGTTAAGTACCTTACCAGCAATTTCCCTTTTGAGCATTGGAATGTGTAAAGTATTAGAGCTTTATTCTTTGGAGTGAAATGTAATACTGCATGGACTGCAAAAAAATAGATTGGGGAGAACTTCTTGCAGCCATTTGTCTCAGTAATTGACCAACAGAGAACAATGAAGCAGTATCCCTCAATACCAGTATCCTATTGGAAGCATCTTGCCCTTCCTCTTACTCATTTTGTAAATTGGAATCCTAGTAGAACAAACAGACTTCTCCATTAAATGAATGAACTTGACCCCTGGAACATGAGCAACAGCAGAGTAACACCTACAAACAACAGTGGAGAGAGACATTTCCATTGCATGCCAGAGCTTGTGGGCCCCTTTAAGAATGAAAGTAATCTTTCACAACCCATCTTGAGGTCCTGACCATATTGGCTCTGAAGGTGGCATTATGTCCATCACATTCTGACAGTAAGGATCTGAGGCTAACTTTCTTTCCAAGCAACTAGCAAACTTTATAAAATTAAATAATCCAATGGAAAACATGAAAATGTTCTGCCGCAGAAAGAATACCGTGGAAAACAGAGGAGCAAGGGTTTCACTAAAGGCTGCTCCTTGCATGTTAAAAAAAAAAAAAAACACATCATAATTAAGGGATCCTCTTTCTCTAGAAAGCACAAGCTCCTAAGACATTGTTTTATAAGAAAGATCATCTAACAGCCTAACAGCCTATCCATTTTTGGCCTGAATCTATAGATCATTTATAATATTTACTTGGAAGAAAAAAACATACTTTCCCTAGATAACAGTCTAGTAGATTTTCCAGCCTGAATTCCTCTTTCTCTTTGCTATCTCTGGCCCCAGTGTGCGATTTTTTTTTAAGCCTACCAAAATGTCAATACACAAACAAAGGAGACCAGGAGCAAACCCCTGCTATCACAGAATCTTGTTTTATAAACTGAGAAACACTGACATGTAATGAAACCTTATTCCCTTTTTCCCCTCCTCTTTGTAAATGATTTGCTTCCCCCTCCTTCTTCATGTATAAATAAACAGAAAAGTGTCTGTATATTTGGTGTTTTTTCTCCTTTGGTCTTCATAATCAAGGGCTATTACAGCAATAGATCTTATCTGTGGAATGGCAGTCCCTCTGCACCTTCAGTTCAGATTTTTGTTTATGCTTGGCTGCCATTGTGGCTGTTCCTGATAGTTTTAGGTCAGCCATGACAGACTATGGGTGACACTAAATAAACAAGCTGGGAGACTGGGACCAGCCAGGAAGGAATGGTACTAGAGCTCACAGTTTGATTTTCCTTGATTAATCACCCCTTTTATTTAGAATAACTTATTATGTACAGTACCTGCTTGTCTGGCTAAGCAAATTACACCATCAACTGGCAAGGACTTAGAAATCCTCATAAACAAAGAGAACCAAGGAAGAAAAGCACAGCTTACTCAATTGCAAAGTGAAGCTGCTGGCCTGAGGAGCATGATCAGAGCTGTTTATTTATTTTCTTAAATAGCATATACCTCTTTCTTCTGCTGTTGGTTATCCTGCTCTGACCTATGTAACCTTGTCAAGTCACCTCCCAGGTTGCCAGGATCACCACAACCAGCAGACTAATCATTCTCAATCATAAGAAGAGGCAGGGTTCCCAGCGATCAGTGTCTCAGTATCCATCTAGGCTCCTCAGCGGCACTCTGCATTTGTGTGTGTGTGTGTGTGTGTGTGTTATGGCTATTAGGTTAAGAGAGGAGCTGCTGAATGGGGCCCATGCTTTATTATATTTTCTGTTCTCCAGCTCAGTTCAGATTCATCCTCTGACTTCCTACCAAGTGTCAAAAGCTGCAGTACTAACAGCATATCCATTAATTTCCTCAAACTGTGCTCATGACCAAAGCAAACCCTGGCGACTTATATAGCTGACTATAACCATTTGGGAAGAAAACAATTCATATCTCAAAATCTGCATAGAAGTTAAAAGCATAGTTGCTTTTGAGAATCTTCCAGTCCAAATTCAGCAGGTTAACAACAGTTCCTAGAAGTTGACTATATTGCAATAAGAAAGAGAAGAAGAATAATGGGATTTAGAAAAGTATTTTAAAAAAAGAAAGAAAGAAAGAAAAGTATTTAAATAATTAGATCTGAGAAAAGAGCTATCAAATGCTATGAACAGAGAACTTATGGACAGATATTAATAAATACACTTCACCAAAAAGAACAAATATCAACATTATTAAAACACAGTTCTTCACCTATTAAAAATGCAGCTTTCTTAAAAGGTAATACTCTGTGCTGGTGAGTATATCATGAATTGAGTTTTCTCATGGTAAAATAAACTGACATAATCTTTCTAGGAAGTTAGGAAAATCCCCATGGCCACCACCATACTCTAAGGCAGTCCTACTCAAACTTTAATTTGCTTGAGAATCCCCAGGAGATCTTTTTAAAGCCCTGATTGAATAAGTCCGGACAGTGCCTGAGATTCTTCATTTCTAACAAGCTTCAAGGAAATGAGGATGATGTAGCTCCAGGGACCACATTTTGAATTTTGCCACCTTCTCCCTTCTCTTATCAAAATAGTTTCCGGGTGTATGGTGGGGGAAAGGGCTTATTGGGTCTTTATGGAAAGAGCTGCCATAACAAAGTCCCATGAACTAGGTGGCTTAAAACAACAGAAATGTTTGTGTCACAGTTCTGGAGACTAGAAGTCTGAAATCAAGGTGTTAGCCATGCTCCCTCTGACATCTTAAGGAAAGAATCTGCCCCGTGCTTCTCTCCTGGCTTCTCATGCCCCAGGAGTTCCTTGTGACAACCTAACTCCAGTTCCCGCCTCCATGTGCACAGGGCCTTCTTCCCAGCATCTCTCTGCTATCTTTTCTCCCCATCTTTTAAGGACAACAGCCATATTGGACGAACACCCCACACTACTTCAGTCTGACCTCATTTTAACCTAACTTATTTCATCTGAAATGACCCTATTTCCAAATAAGGTCACATCCATAGGACTGGGGGTTAGAATTTGTACTTGTCTTTTGAGGGGACACAGTTCAACTCATAACGAGATCCTTGGATCTGCGCGCTGGTTGCTGGCTCCTCTGGTCCCTGATATCTTGCCTCTTTCTCACCTGGTTGATGTTCTCTCTGCTGGCCTTCAGGGCTGAAGTCAATAGCTGGTGTTCTTGCTGTATGGTTCATTCCAACTTGATTGGGGCCCAGTGAAGACCCCGATTCACCTTGACTCTTTTTGCATTGATATATCTATCCAGCACTCAGCCTCTGCTCTAAGTTACCTCATCAGAGTAGACACCATGTTAGTCACACTGAATCTCAACTCTGCCACAACTAGAATATAATCAGAGTGAGGGCAGAGTTTTATCAGTATATTTTGTGCATTGCTTTATCCCTAGAGCCTAGAACAATCTCTACCCCAAAGTCTGCACTTAATAAATATTTGTGGATGAATGAATATTCCAGGCTTGATTCTTGCCACGCTAAAGACAAAATCTTCTCTCTTGCTCACTCTATTGTTCTCTCACCTGTTTTCATGTTTCTTTTCCAAGACTGCAAAATCTTTATTTGAATATCAGAAACTGAATATTAACGTGTTTTTTTTTTCACTTTGAGTTGTTTCTCTAACAATTCTAAATCCTTTCTCTCTTCCTACCTTCACAAAGAGGCAGATAGTTCTCTTAGCCTATTCAAAAATGAGAAGCATGGGAGGTGGAGGGAGTGGGGCATATGAGAAGCCATTATATTTTTTTACGAAAACATTTATGTAATCTAAAGCTTCTTTAAAAATAAAAATTAATTTTTAAAAAATGAGAAGCACACAAATATTTAGTGGTCCCTAAGTAGATAAAGAAGGAAAATTTTTTTCTCAAAATACTATTTCACATCTTTTGTAGCCAACTGAAAAACTTACAGCTGTATCTCAGAGGTAAAACCCAACAAAATTCATTTACTCTTCTTCTGAGGCAATGTTCTTCCACACGCTGATGCTTTCTTTCTTTCTATGGGGGTGTTCAAGGAATTTAACTCTGATCTCTTTCCTCACCTTTCATTTCTCCGGCAGAGGTAAGAGAGAGTGTATCAGTCAGGATTCTCCAAAGAAACAAGACTAACAGGGTACATGTGTGTGCATGTAAGGAAGTGGCTATCAAGATTGGGGAGGTTGGCAAGTCCAAAATCGGTAGGCCAGGCCAAAGGCTGGAAATTCCGGTAAAGGTGGTATTGAAGTCTTGAATTCGAATTCTTTAAGGGAAGCTGGTAGGCTAGAAATACCAGTAAGAGTTGATATTGAAGTCCTGAGGCAGAAATTCATCTGACCTCTGTAACCCTCAGTTTTTGTTGTTAAGCCCTCTAACTGGATGAGCCCAATCCCACTATGAAGTAATCTCCTTTACTTAAAGTCAACTGACTGTAGATGCTCATCTCATCTATTAAATACCTCCACAGAAACATCTAGGCCAGTATTCAGCCAAACAACTGGACACCAAAACCTAGCCAGGTTGACACATAAAATTAACTATCACATGGAGGAAATGGAGTTACGTATTTGATTAGGAAATTTGGTGAGTGACTCTGGCCCTCCCCTTGCCTCTAGAGAGCAGGCCTGGCACAGGTCAGTGTTGTTCAGCAAGCCCATTTGGGGCTCTCGAAGCTTTAACAGTAATAAAGGTGATATTTTGGTATCCAATTAGCTGGCTCTACTGATTTATTTCTCAATTAGTTCAAAATTTAGTCAAGAAAGACAGGCACTATTTATTGTGCAGCCTCAGAAATGCCCCAAACTTAAATACTCTCCTCAATCTAGAGCTATCAGTGTATAGTGAAACTCCTAAGTGGGCATAGTTCTGATAAAATAAACATCTAGTTTGAAAAATTGAACTTGGTGCAAAGTGTAGGAGATAATAGAACTCCAGCATTCTGATGCTATCTAGTCTCTTTCATTTGCTTCCATCTTGACCAGGATCATTTACAACATCTTGTTCAGATTTCTTAAAGAAACAGATTTGAAGAACTTGTTTTATTAAACAGTTCCATTTTTAAGGTTAGTATTATAAAGTTCTCCATTGGCTACTAGTAATGCATTGGAAGGACTCTTAGGTGGAAAATAGAGAAGCTTAGTTCATATCCCAGATAACTTCTCTGTGTTCCATTGCCTCAGTTAGAAAGGGAATAGGTAAGCTAGATGATCTCTGACATGCCCTTCTTTACTCTTTCTAGAAAATGTGCCCTTTACATGATATAAAATAAGAAGACAATAGTCTCTGGTAAAGAACAAAGATAGTTGAGCAAAATTCTTCATTTAGTAAACCTTCATAAAGGTGCCTCTAAATTAAAGGCATCTCTAAATCCTCTATTTTCTAATTTGTAATTAAAATTACCTTATCACTTGTTCACAGATGTTATTTGCCAACCAGTTCTGGGTGGCAACTTTTTGCTTCCAAAATATGTTGTAAACAACGATGATGTTCTTTTAAAAGGGGTTGTTGGCCAGAGTAGCTGATACTGGGATAGTTTAATTAGTCATGCATTTGCCTCCTATCCAGGTCCAATAAATATGCATTCATCAGCACAGCTGCATCTCAGCATGCACATTTAAATTAAAGAGGCATCCTAAGAGGCTGGGGCAATCCTGGCATCTCTTAACTTTACCAGAAGCCACATCAAATCCAGAATAAGCTGTCTCCTTAGAATTTTTACATAGGTGTCTTCTTGTGACAATCACAAATATGTTGCCAGATTAGATTTTCACATTTCTGCCTAATAATCTAGAGGCTATTTTAAAAACAAAAATAACAGCACCTAGTTTTTCAATAAAATAGTTTGGGTTTTTTTTTTTTCCTTAAAGGGACATACATCAGTAACAGTTGGTGTAAGAGTTTAAGAACTATTATTGCCCCATGCTTTTCCTTTTATGTTCACTGATTTTTCTAGAATAAAGTAGCATGAATTGATAGTAAAATAAAACCCCAAAAACTATTTTTTGGTACCTTAGGATACAAAGGTAAATTATTTTGTACATTAGGATACAAAGATAAATTATTTCAGCTATTAGGCATGGGATTAACAGATTCAAATGAGATGACATTCCTTGAATGTAAATGTTTTAAATGATGTGGATATTATTTTCTTCCCAATCAGAAATCCCTAGCGAAGAGGAAAAAAGGGCATCATTATGTAAGTTCTGACCAGTGTTTTGTCAGTCTCTGAACATTCTTCCACAGCCTAACAGAAGCAATGACAGATCAGCTGACTTGCTGTTTGCTCTCTCCTGCAGAGAGGACTGGCTTCCTTCTTTTCCAGAGAGCTGGGGAGAAGGACAGAGGATATGGGTAGGCATTCAAGAGACACTTCCACAGGCGCTGTATGTGTGACAGGCATCAGTGTCACTTGTCACCACATAGAACCTGGCCAGAAGGCTTCAGGATCAGCACCAAGTACCCCAGACCAACCACTCATGTTGGATCCAGAGCAGAAATGATTTGGCTTAACCCTCTGCAAGTGGCCTTCTACAGGTGCCCGTATTGCATTGATTTGCAGACTGGCACCTAATTATAAGCGCCACCATCCTCACATGTGAGTAGGGGATTCCGCACATCTCTAAGACAGCCATAGGGAGAATGAACCAGAGGGGAATGGCGGGAGGAGAAGGACAGAGGAGGGAGAAGTGAAGAGCGAAGAGGCTCTGTTTCCCCCGCCCCCTACTGTTTGCTCCTTTAAATAATGAGAAGGTTAATGGTTTCTGTGGTCCTAAAATATACCTCTGTCTTCCAGGTTTCTGAAGGTTAATTGCTGCTTCTGGGGGAGCAGCCCTAATTTATATTGTCTTTTAATGACCTTCCTGTGGGCAAACGCCAGCAAAGGCCTGCCTGCAGGTGTGCTGCACGTGCACCTCCCAGGGAAATGCTGAACATGAGGCTGGGTTATCAGAAAAGTTTATTAGTGATTGGCAGTGATTGATATTCAGGGGCAAATGTTGCTAGACAATTCCACATTTTCCTCTGTCTTATATCCTTTTTTCGTGGAGTTTTCAATTACCTTGAAGGTTCTGTACTATCCACAATCTGCTTCTGTAATACTATTCATGACTTTGAGAGGTTGACAAGAGAACTGAATGGTATAAGGCATCCAAGTCCTGGTCTACAGCTGCAGTTTTTCCCTGTCCCCTTGTGACAGCAACTATATTTTCAAAACCAAAAACTGAGATACACTGACACCTATCCAAAAAAGGAAATTCCAGGACAAGGGATTACCATAATTTTTCACAACAGACTAGTTTCAGTGACTCAGTGATTAAGCTGACTTATATTAGGTCAATTTCCTAACCTGAAAACTGAACGCTAAAGATATATGCATTACTATTCTTTTGATATAAAGGTAGACACTGTTATCAAGCATATGTGTTAGTTTAGCCATTCATTTTACTAGCAATATCAGAGAGATTCTTTGCTTTCCTTTAAAGTATTTCTCACCTACATTTCTCTCCAATCTTTCTAATATGTTGACAATGAGACACATTCATACACACCTGCTCACCTAACTCAAGCCATTTGTAGAAGTAGGTAGGGGAGTTGGCAGACACCTCTACGATGCATGAAAGGACAAGGCTTCTTTCCACTTGTCATACTATGCAAGAAGGGCTCCCCCAACTACATTACAGCTTCATTTCTTTGATTCTGGAAGGGATTCATATCTTCTTGGAGTCTTCTTTTATGTGGTAATAAAATTGATAGGGGTCCAATGTCTTATTTGCTGTTTGTATTAGTTAATGTCTTATTTGCTGTTTGTATTAGTTAGAGTTCTCCAGAAAAACAAAACTGACAGAATATATGAGAAGTAGATAGAGATAGAGATAGAGAATATGTAAATATAAAGGAGATAGATTATGATGGATGGATGGATAGATAGATAGATAGATAGATAGATAGATAGATAGATAGATAGATAGATAGATAGAAACGTAATATAGGAATTGGCTCATTTGACCATAGGGAATGGTGAATCCAAATTCCATAAGGTGAACTGCAAGCTTGAAACTCCAGTGAAGGTGAAGTTGAATATCTCAGGAGAAGCTGGCTGGGTGAAGTAGGGGCAGAAATTCTACTTTCCGACTTCTGAAATCCTCCGTTCTGACTTTTATGACATCCAACTGGTTGGATGAAGAGACTCCCAACATTGCTGAGGGAAATCTCCTTTATTAACTGTACTGCAATCAGTCAGTCATAGATGCAATCAACTGATTACAGATGCAAATCCATCTATGAAATTCCCTCACCATAATAATCAGGCCAAGGCTTGCTGCCTGCTGGACCAAACAACTGGGCACCATAATCTAGCCAAGTTGAAACATGAATTTAACCATCACACTGTGTAAATGCAGTGAGGTAAAATAAAAATAAAAATGAAAAAAATCAGCACAGGGTTTAGTATGGAAAGATATGGAGTTTGAGTCCCAGCTCAGGCACTATGAATTTGGATCCAGCACTTTGTTTCCTTATGCACCAATTTAGTCATTTACAAAATGGAATTAATACTATCTACCCCACCTATGTTCCTGGGAGGTTGTGAGCATTAAAGGAAATAGTGTATTGTCTTACAAACAATAAAGGCTCTCTCAATTCAATGTGTTGTCGTTATTAACTAATGTCGTGTTGGGGATCAAATAACAGCTAAGTTAGATCAAATACAAGACCAAGAAAAAATCTCTAGAATGAAGTAAGAATTCTAGGCTGAAGAAAGCTGGGCATGATGAGGAGAGAAGTACAGATAAGGAATGAGACATCTATAGTAATCATTAATACCAAATATTTCTGCCTTCCTCTTCCCAGGCATGTGGAGGGATTTCAATTTCCTGCCACATTTACAGATAGATGTAGCCAAGTTATTCGCTTATAATGAAATATGAGAAGTGCCATTCATCAGCAGGCTGCCTCTATCAACTTGGATCCTTTAGAGGCTTTGCTATACAGAAACCCTGCTAGCCCAACTTGGATGTGGATTGTGAGCAAGAAATAAATTTTTGTTGTGCTAAGACACTGAGATTTTAAGGTTATTTTCTAGCCCATTCTGCTGGTATGTGAAAAAATAAACTTTGCATAAAACATCTGCCTAGATTTGACCTAGGCCCTGCTGTACTTCATCTCCTGTTCTTTGAGAAGGAGGGAACTCTGATAATGGTTTTCCTGTGGATGATTTACATTTGATAACCATGACTCAGGGTTAGTCAAACCAGTAAGTGGTCTTTAGTTTTACTTTATTTAAAAGTACAGGAATGGATGCTCTGTGGCTCAATTTTTTATTTGTCCAACGTTTGGCAGCTTATCCTGATGCAAACGCTAAGAGATCTCTGAGCAGGGAGAGACAGCTTTGGGATCTGTCAAACAGCAAGTGAATACTGAGCAAATTCTGGAGATATATTGTGTATATTATACAAAAAAGTACAGAGACAAAAGTAGCCATAGTCAGGCAACAGGTTACTAGAATAGAGTATATCATGTGAAGTAGTTACGACCTGGGAAGTGCTGACTTCTCAGAAGAAGAAAGTGAGGTGGATATGAATCCTCTGAAGAATTGTCAGTAGGTGGCTATGGATTTGATCTGGGGATTAAAAGAGGCAAATTAAAGACAACTCAAGCTGCAACAAGAAAAATCAAATCACATAGAAAACTTTAATACTAAACAGATAGTGGTAATTAAAAATGATTCTCATTTAACAACTTTGAAAGTAGCAGACTGGTTTCAAGATTTCTGCAAGTGATTAATCTTTTCTCTACATGATAAATTGAATTGAATTTCTATGTTTGGCCTCAATGCATGCTGATTGGTCCAAAATCTTCTTTTAAATCCTTTTTTTTTTTTTTTTTTTTTTTTATTTCTTTGCCTCCCTTCCTTCTATTCATCACCATAAGAAATGTTCTTCAGATTGTGGTGAGTTCTCAGTGGATTTATTGCTTGTTTTAAATAGCTCCCTCAGATCCTTTGGAGAGGGAAGTGCACTTTTTAGAAGTCCTGCTCTGGGGCACAATGTGAGATCCTGATTCAGGGCTTCTCATATTTTCAAGCAGGAATATGAAATGAGACACCTACAGTACCTGAGGAAACTTGGAATTTTCCTCAGATGACAAATTTTGTTCTTTTATCTTCTTGGTATGTGTGGATGTGGGCTACTCACGTGCACATTCACAGGTCTTCAAAGAAAAGCATAGAAAGGGCAATAACACTGAGAAGCTTGAGGAATGAAGCATTAAATGAGCAGTATGCATCCTTACAGGGAGAGGTTGTGACAAGAAGGAGGGGAGGCCTTAGGCTGATAGACAGCCAAGTGGGAGGATGGAAGTTTTCTAAGGTTAAGAACTTAATGAATTTTAAATTTCCGAAAGTAGAAAAAAATCAAAAGATATATGTTCATATTTAAGAACTCTACACTCAGAGTTAAGAATGTCATTTTACTTAGGTAATACAACTCCTACAGAGAGAAGAGTTTGGACTCTCAAAATCAAGTTTAAAATATACCTTCCCCTAGGAATAGTGAGTCCAAAGTCCAGCTGGCTTTGGATTGCTTTCCTCCTCCTAGCCCTAGAGAGGGACTAATTGAAGAATGGACTGTGAGTAGAGAACTTTATTGGGGCCTTTCAGAAGAAGATCTTCTGAACCAAAGTATTTTGTGGTTTGAGTAGACCTAAATGAATCCCTGAGGCTAAAAACTCAAAAAGAAATCATAACTCTTGGGGAAGGTTTGGAAGGATTTTTATTTATAATGTTCACATAGAAAAAATGGAGATCAGCAGTTCTCCTGGCCTGGTCCTTGTCAAGACCAGAACAAGGAGAAAGAATCTAAATCACAAAAGGAGGATTGTATTGTAAAGATAAAGAAAGACTTCCTGCTCTGGTTCAGTGAGGAAAAAATAACATTGCACTATGGTTCAAGGTTCCAGCCAGAACTTCACTACTATCTATCAGATTGAAGAGCATACCTTACCAAAAGTGTCTGAGCCCCAGTCTCCTCTTCTTTATAAATATGACATTGAACTAGATTCACATTCACATCACTTATACAGTTAGTGACCTAACTGTATGAGAATCCCTGCTTATGGATGCCATCTACCTCCTTAGCCTACTATCCATCTTCAACCTGTATAATAAAAGGCATATATAGACTGGAGAGAAGAGAGATAAGAATTTGTTTGGAAAGAGTTGGTTACAGCTATGCATTTGAAGAGAAAGGGTGATTCCTTGCTATTCAAACCAAGGTGGAGGAAGATTTGAGGAAACTAAAACTGGTACCTGACTTTCACTTGGAAAGGTTTAATGGTAAGTGGTTGGCTTGAGCTGCCTCTAGGAATAAAGGTAGAATGAGGACTGCACTTTCATCAACAGCAGGTAAGAGTGCTTATTTCTTATAGGTGGCATACGATAGCAGGGCTTGAGTACTTGAAACAGTCTTACAGACTGAAAGCCTCTATAAGGGGTGTACTACCAGAAGCAGGAGTCAGGAGTGATCATTCCGAAATTACATCACCTATATCAAGGAATAGTCCAGCAGGAGGTCAATGCCAGGAATCTCTAAAGTACCAACAAAGTATTTCATAAAACAAAGACTCAGTATATATACTTGGTCATACATAAGACTCCTATTTATATTATAAGACCAGCCATATTAAAATTGCTCTTTCCTTTTAATCACCTTCTTCTCCTTCTAATCACTCCAACTTTGGAGATGACAGAATAGCATCTAGAACTGGAAAATAGGTAAAGTTTAGGAAGGAGATGGTGGTCCTGGAAGAGGAGAAAGAGAAAGGAAAAGAAAAAGAAGAAAACAAAACAAACAAACAAACAAAAAAACGAGGAGAAAAGAGGGGAAGGGAGGGGAGGAGACACTATGATCCTTTTCCCCACTACACAATTTCAAACCCAGGTCAAGCATGAGCTACAGTGGGGAAAGGAGAGGTTTTGGATTGGATGACAGAGAAAAATTTTGATATTAGACTCAACTGGACTTACACAATTTTTTTGAATAGTGAGTGACTTCATTTTCTAGGGCTGCTATGACAAATACCACAGACTGGTTGGCTTAAACTACAGGTGTCAGCAGGATCAGGCTGTCTTTCTGTAGCATTCTGGTAGTGCAATATCTCCATCACACAGCCATCTCTTTCCCCATCTGTCTCCCACTATTGTGTCCAAATTCTAATAAGGAATCCAGTCTTATTGGATTAAGACCCACCATGACTCAGTTTGGCCTCACCTTAACTAATAACATCTGTAAAGAGCCTATTTACAAATGGCTTCATATCAACAGACTAGAGGTTAGGACTTGAACATGTCATTGTGGGGGACATGATTCAATCCATAACTCCATAACAGTGGGAAAGATTGTTGTTCAGCAGTGATTCACTCCCTCTATCTCCCGTGGAGGAGTATGCATCTCTGATCCATTAGGCATGTGCGTTGGAAGTCATTGTGTGAACCTAGGCCTTTAGTTTGAATGATGGCGGATTTCTGTCATTCCTCTGGGAGCTTCTGACCTTACCATGAGTAAAATGTGCCCCAGAAAGTCTCTGTCCCACTGTCCTAAACCTCAGAATGAGACAAATAAAGTAGAGATACCAGAGGCAATGTGTGCACCTGGAGCCTGAAGCAGAGCCACTTAGCTGGACCACTTTCCTGTGAGCATGAGAATGTGTGTATATATATATATATATATATATCATCTCATACCTATTCTACAGATGAGAAAATGGAGTCTCACTCTCTCCCAAGTTTCTAAGGACTTTCTATATATCTTCACAAAGAGTTGCCATTGGTATCTTCCCCTCTTGACCTTATTTCTGTGAATGACACTAGTCACACATTCTTCAAACTTCATTGCTGTCTATGAGTCTTTCTTCTCCTACTCCTCACATTTACATTGATTTGCCAAGCCCACACCTTCACAATGATTCTTATATAATCAAAGGACTTTAAAGCTTGAAGGAATCTTGGTGTTAACATAGGAAAGCATCCTGATTTCCCTAGAGAGGGAAACTGAGGACCAGAGAGGTAAGGGGAGGTGTGGTTGAGAAGAGTGTCCTGGTTTGAGTCTTTTGTGGGCCCCAGAAAATTATATTCTTAAGCTAAGCCATTCCTGCATCTGTAAACCTATTGTATATGGTGGTATGTTTGGGTAAGATTCAGTTAAGGGAACTTTTGATTAGATTGGTTTTTATTAAATTGCTTCGGCTAAAGGCCAATTATTTAGATTGTGGGACTCTTTGATTGGATTGAAATCAGTTGGGATTTTTTTTATTGGAGTACTTCAGTGAGGCATGACCCAGAGTGGATCTCAGCCCTCTTGCTGGAGTCTAATATAAAAGGAGAAACATGCAGAGAGACACAGATAGAGCTGCCATGTTTACCCTGCCATGTGAGAGAGAACTCCAGGATTACCTACTGCTGCAGAAAGACAGAGAAACCTCAAGAAACTCAGAGAGAGGGCAGAGGCTGGGTGGTGGAGCAGCCTAAACCTGAAGAGATGCCCGGGGAGAGATGAGCCATATGCCTGATCGCCCATGCTGAGATCTGGGAGAAAGAGAGCTTGGAGGAAAGAGACAGGCAGCCATTTTGCTTTGCCATGCGGTAGGAGTCCAGGATCTGCCAGCAGCTGACCTTTGGTGAGATGACACCTTGGTTTGGACATTTTCTTAGCCTCAGAATGGTAAGTTTTTACCTTAATAAATTCCTATTATAAAAGCCAACCTATTTCTGGTATATTGCATTGGCAGCCTATAGTAAACTAAAACAAAGAGGTAGGACTAAGATTTGAGTCCTCAAGACTCAGGACAGTGTTATTTCCATGAAACTCCCTTGATATACTTCTTTCTCAATATTTCTGCTGCCTCCACCATGGTTTAGGCCTCCATTATGCCTACCCCATTACTGCAACAGCCTCTTCTTCCTGCCCCAATTCATCTACATTCCCCCTACCTCACTCATCTCATAATAGCACAGTTCTGCCATGTTACAGAGGCATGGAATCTGTCAAGGTGTCCACAATATAGACCTAGGATACTGTATTTCACACTTTACCCCTTGTGTAATCACTGTCTTAACTTTGGTCATATTCAGATATATTTTAACATTTACTTTATATCTTTCTCAACTCAGCCATACATTGAATCACTTTTTTCCCCCTAACTTCATCCTAAGCAATTACAGTATATGAAATCCTGCATATGGCATGCTAGTGTATTTTTGAACATATGTCAAAATATATTTTATCATTAAAATTAAAAGATGTTTAGCTGTATATGACCTAAGACCATGTCAAGTACCACATTTTAGAGGATTAAATTAAACCAGCAAATGAGTGAAAACTCAAAGGAAGCAAGGTTGGTTTAAGGAAGAATTTTTAAATAATGATAATGTTCAGAAATGAGGTAGCAAGTTTTCTGTCGCTAGAAAAATGCAAGCCTAGATTAGCAATTACTTTTAAGGGATTTTGTAGAAGGATCATATACATTAGAAGCCCAGAATAGATTATAGTAAAGGTCTTGTCCAGCCTGAAGATACCATGATTTTAGGGCCTAACCTGGTGTTTTGCAATTAGTTGATATCCAATTAATGTATTGAGGAATAAATTTTAATTTATCCTTTCCCCATGAAAAAAACTGTAGTGGTTCTTTATTGCCTTCTAAATGAAGTACTTTATGAGATCAGTGAATAAATCCTTCCTTTTAACTTGGAAATAAAACCTCCTTGTTTACTTAATCAAGCAATTTTTCTTAACTTTCACACCTCCAGATTTTCATTTTAGTTACCCTCTGTTACAGTTTGAAGTGATTTTTTTTTTTTTTTTTTTTTTTTTTTTTATTATGGGTAAAAATCAAAATTCTCACAATACATACAAACATTTGTAAAATGATATATAAATATATATGCATATATGTGTATTTGCTTACAAAAATGTTATTTTTTATATATATATATACATATATTTTAAGAGGTGCTTAGATTACCTAAAATATTATACGGAACCCACTCGGATTCCCATGTTGCCCACCTCCCACACCTCCCACCACATCCAACACAAACATCTCCCATAGTGTGGCCCACCAACCTCAATGAACTTACACCTCCTGGAGCCTTGCCACCAACCATAGACCACAGTTCACACTGTAGACCACACTCTCTCCCACTCAGTTCTGAGTGGTGTGTGCTGATTTAAAATGGCCTACATCTATTGCCACAACAGTACTCAGGACAACCTCCAACTCCCAAAGAAGCCCCTGTATTTCAAGATTTTTTGAATCCCAAATGATTATGCTCTTAAACTGATCTATTCCTATGGGTATGGTACCCTTTGATTGCATTAGATTCACTTTAGATCACTTAATTAGATTGCTTATGATTAGACTATATCAGAGAGGCATGACTCAGGTTGGGATTCCACCCTCTTCCTGGATCTTATATAAATGGAGACACAGAGAAAGATGCTGCCCTTTTGACCCGGCCATGTGAGAGAGATGACTTGAGGATCACTAGCAGCCAAAGCTGAAGCACGAAGTCCCCCAAGAGGCTGGTCCCAGAGAGCAGTTCAAGGCTGAAGAGGCAAGCCATATGCCTGATAGCCCACAGCTGAACTTCAGGAGAAAGCAGAGCAGCTGAGACTGAGAGAGGAGGTCCCAAATGAGACAAGCCCTATGTCTGGTTGCCTACAGCTGGGCTCCAGGAGACAGTAAGCCTGGAGAGGAAGGCAGGGATCTTGGCAAAGATCAGCCACCTTCTTGCTTCACCACGTGGCAGGACCCCAGGATCACCAGTAGCTGACTCTGAAGAGAAAGAAGCTCTACTGATGCCTTGATTTGTACATTTCGCAGCCTCGGAACTGTAAGGTTTCACCCTAAATAAAGTTCCCATTATAAAAGCCAATCAATTTCTGGGACTTTGCATTAGCAGCCCTGTGCAAACTAAGACACCCACCAACAAGATAGCACTTCAGCGCCAATTCCAAGATGATTCCTTGAGTAGAAATTCCAATGAAACTGACAGAAAGCACGAACACTATAATTCTTTTGGAGTTAGGGATATTTTGTCTCTTACTGGATCACAGAAATAAACCTGGGCCTTTCTCATTCCTGAATTTCTATTTTGTTTTTATTTCCCATTTTTCTAACAAAAATGACTGCAACATTCCTCAAAAAAGTGAGAAGGGTCTAGACTACTAATCTCTCCCTCCAAAGAAAAGAAAGAATTTATAGCTTTTAAGGGTTGTGAAAACCAGGAAATAATAGAGAAATCATGCATTCTGCAGGAATTCTCCTGAGTGTATTAAATTAAACTGACAGCGTTGATATCGCTATTCATGTTGAAATAATTAGCAATTCTAAGGCTATTAATGGTGTATTGTATCACTGTTTTAGAATTGGTAGGATGAATGCAAAAACCTTTTGGTGACTTTTGCTCCTACTAAAATTTAATTAGCCTTAGTTACTGACCTCATGTTTTATGTAACAGTACACTACAAAATGATCTCATAAAGAATTGAAGTTTTGGAAGAAAGTCATTCTTGCTTTTAAAACTAGCATCACATAAAAGTTCTCTGAGTGTTTTTTAACTACTTTTGCAAAGTATTCTTATAATTGCTAACATTACCTATGGGACTGACTGACTTTGGATTTAATTGAAGTAAAAATGCGTCTCTTGACAAGGTCACTTTTTAAAGTAGAGCTGCACTACTTTGCATTACAGTTCTGATTTTTTCTTTCTAAATTAACTATGACCTATAAAATTATCGATAAAGAATAATACCTAGGCTATCAAATATTAATAATGATTACAAGAGGAGAAAACTACCTTTAATGCATATAAAATTTACGGATGGTAATGATCTCTGCTAAATCTGAAAGACTGGGTAGGCAATGCAGTGTGGTGCAATGGAAGGTTCTGAGCCAGAGAGCTATGCTTCATAAGAAATTTGAGTCTATGAAGGCTAAACTAACTGAAATCAAAGACTTAAAGACAAAACAAAACAAAATAAATAGGAACTACACAATATTATATGGTATCATTATTGTGGGTGGTTGGGAATGAGGGGTGGGAAGGAGTTAATCCACCAATAATTCCAAATTGCTTAGTTGGAGTTTATATTTTGTAATGGCAATATGGTAATATGCACTATAGTATTGACAATTTATTTTGTATTAAGAGAGTATCTTTCTTTGACACTTTAATAAATGTTGCACTTTCTGCTCCTTCAGAGTTACCTTTGAATGCATGCTCCCACTTCTTATGGGTCAGTTAGCCCAGAAGCTTACTAAACTTCCTCCTGAGTGAAAGCCAGAACCATGCTCCTCAAATGAAGCATGGTAGCTCATATATGTTCACAGTACAATGTTTGAGCTGCATGTGGCTCTTTTTAATATGACCTTTGGTTATTTACAACCTCTGATTTCAGAATTACAATTTTATTATACTAGAAGCTACAGGGCATATAGTAATTGTGGGGCTGTCTTGGTTAATAGTATTTGCAAATATCACTTCTGCCTGTTACTCACTGATACACAATTCAATACACCAAAAAGGGGATAGATATTTTCAGGGAGAATGAATGGTGTGACACAGCAAGGACCTATTCCATGTTCTCCTTCAGGTGACTGTTTAGTTTAGAAATCAAATAATGTCTTCTTACTTCTCCTCCAGACATTTTCCAATGAATAACTGTAGCTTGAACACTGTAGATATTCAATGTACATCTGCCCTTTAGAAACATATATACTAAAAAAATAATAATAATAAGTGAAAATGGACTGTATTGGCAAAAATTTAGAATATCCAACATATGTCTATCCAACCAAAGAAGGTTTCCTGGGAAGGTGAATTTTTATGTAGAAAGCTTGAATGAACACACATATGAGTTCCTAGCTTTTGTTTCTTCTCTGAGGTAGATCGGAGTTTTGTTTCTTTTTACTTATAAATACAGTATTGGCACTTGAGTCTGAGAACTTGAGTTTTGTATACAATGGGACTTGCCATGTGACATCAGGTAAGTCACATACCTTCCTTGAGCCTCGGTTTTTCCATTTCAACCTAAGAATTTTATTTGTTCTCCATAATTTCTACCAGAGTATTTTGAATTTTTCATAACGGGTGAAAACTGTAAAAAAAAAAAAAAAAAAAAAAATACATGTAAGAAAACTTTTATGCCTTCTTTGAACACAACATTTCCAAAATAGTTAATGTTTTCTGAATAAACTGGAACTGAAGCTTCAGAAAGTCTACTACAGATGAGGAAAGCTTTAGATGAGACTCAGCTCCCTTTGAAGCGTGTCTCTGATCCTACCAGATATGCAAACAAGTATCCAACCAAAGAGGAAAAGATTATTCTACCTCATCATGGATGACTACTCTTCTGCTTTTGTGGAAAATTTCTAAATCTTCCACTAATTACTCCTAAATATGTATATATATTAACCATTTAGCCAGAATATTTAAAATTACCTTTCTATTATGTTTCTGAAAATTTTCCTTTCAAGCTGTACAAGAACAATAAACTCTGTTCAAGAAAAACTAGTTTCTCTAAGATCTTTCTCGTAGAATGATCAGAAAATGTCTATTCTTTAATGAAAGTATGATGTGATATTATATAACTCAAGAAAATATGGAATTGGGTATCTGATCTAGGGGCCTACGATAAAAACATAATGCGTGAATGAAAAACATGAAAATACAATACATCCACCATTTCTACATGGGTGCTCAGAAAACAGAACTGACCTGTATAGTTAATGCAAAAGAATGGAAGAAATGCATTTTTTTTCTTTTCTTCTTGAATTTTCTCCATGAAAATGGGTTCTTTGAGTAGATAGCGACAAGTAGTCAAAACCCATCTTCTAACCCCATCTTCAAAGTCAGGAAAAGCTCTTGAAAGTGGCTTGTTTTACATTACAGCCCCAGGTTAAACCATAATAATCCAGGAGGAGGAAAACAACAATCATAACCAAAATAATTCCCGCAATGTGCTATATACCCCAGATGCCCAGACTTTCCATGGGATCTTAATGAGAGGCAGAGGTCAGTGCTAAGGAGACTGGTGAAACAGTGAGAATCAAGATCCCATTTCCATTTTGGTGCTCTTTTGTTTATGTTTTGCGTTCTGCAGGGAAAGACCCAGACAACTTCACTTCCAGGCAGAGAAAAAAAAATGCATTGGATGTAGTAGTTTGACAGAAAACCGGGGTTGTTCCATGGGGCATAGGGGAGTTTCAGCTCAAAAAAAATACAAAACTGCCAAACCAGTATAGTGTTAGCTGAAAGTTCTCACACATCCCTGGCCTAAAATTGAAGCACATTATGAAAATAAAGACCATTGTTTTTCATCTGCCCCTTCACCTCTCCACCCACACACCTCCAGAGAAGGCTGCTGGTGTTTAAATTTAGTAGAGATGTTAGTTACATAATTATCATGAACCAGTTCAACATCTCTGCTTCCCAATTTGTCATGCCTGACCTTCCTATCACACTCAGATAAACTTTATTCTGTTACAGCTGCTTATTTTGTTTATTTTAGAGACTGAGATTATAGTTTAGCATTAATTAAATGTTACCTTCTTTCTCAGCCACTTACTTCTGTCAAAACTTGTTTTTCTCTCCACAGCAGAATTTCTCCCCACAGTAAAATGCTAGACTCCCTCTAACAACCCTTAAACTGCCATCCCTCTCTGAACCTTTTGTGACCTTTGAAATGAGATCCAAATCAACCTTTCATGTAGTTCCTGAGTTTATCTCTTTTAGATAACTAACTTCTGGTTTCCAGGTCGGGTCTAGCTGGAAATCCTGAAACAATATGAGTATGTTCATCCTAGAGGGAAGTCCAATAGGGATCGGAAATGCCACGGTCTCTTCTATTCTGACCTTACCAAATGTAGTTGGGCCTGGCTGGGATTCAGGATAGCAAAGGTCTCAGACCATCCTGTGGTTAGATAGGTGAGAGAAAATGACATGACACCCTCACCGAAAAGAGGCAAGGAAATGGGATGCTTTGTTCTGAGCCTAGTACTAAAAATGAAATAAACCACAGGCCTTAATGGTTATCAAGCACTATTATTTATTGAGTGTCCCCTCTGTGCCAAGCCCTGTGATATGCACTTTATGTGGATTATCACATTGGGTCCAACCAATGATCTTATACAGATCATTATTGTTATCCTCCCCATTTTACAGATGAGAAAACTGACGTTTAAGAAGGTTAATCTTAAAGTTGAAAAGCTAAAAAGGACTGGAGTCAGGATTTGAATCCATCTGATTCCAGAGCCAGCACCTGTTTTCTTCACTCTAACATCCTCTGTAAACATATGGCTGGCTGTATGTCAGAATCACCTGAGGAGTTTTTTAAAATTTTGTTTACCTGCCTTCACCACCATCTCCACCACTTCCCAACAAGATTCCATTTCCAAAAGCAAAAGCAAAACAACAAATACAGGTGGTTCTGATGCAAGCCAGAGTTGGAACTACTATTCATAATAATGTAGTTCAATATGTTCTGTGAACTGTAAAGCACTCTATGAATGCTTATTATAATCAATAGGCTTCTTGTGGGCAGAAACTTCATCTTACAGATCTTTGTATTCCTTTTTCTAATCATTCACTCAACAAGTATCTGTTAAGTGCCTACTATTTTCCAGGAATAGTGAGGCCCTGTCATAAGCATCAGTGCAGGCCTCTGAACTCATGGATACCTTATGACAATGGAAAGTACACAGTGGGCATACAAAAAGCAGCTATGGAATTGAATTGTAAAACTGTGGTATGGGGGTGAAACAAAATATTTACATGCACTGCTTTGCTTTTAACCTTTTAATTGTAGGTTGGGTCAGATGTAATCTCTAAGAACTTTCATTGCATAGGAAATGAAAAAGCCTTGTATTCTGCATCCACACTCTCCTACACCATCACCCCAAACTCCTTCTTTTAAACACTAAACCCCTGGGTCATGTGGTTTAGAGCACAAACATGACAACATGCCCAGTAGTGGGGAAGATGCTATCAATTTTCTTTTCTAAAGGCTAACCCCATCTTTTTGGGGGACCAAGGAAATCCATTGAAAAGTAGCAGTTCAAGTTGGCCGTGTCCCTGACTACATTCTCAATTTCTAGTTTGGTTTACCTCCAGTTTCTCTGTGGCCATAAATGAAGCATTTCAGTTTTATTAGTCACAAAAGCAAACAAAGAAACAAGATTTGGGGTTTTAAATCCTAAAGGCATGATTTATGCATTTTGATCTTTTTTTTTTTTTTTTAACAGATTTTCATGAAGATTATCTGGTCTAGGTTTCTATGCCTGATAAATAGGAAGTGCCTCAGCAGCAGTCATAAATTAATTAAAAACTTCAGACATGTAAATTGTTGATCTAAAGGAAAAAAGTATACCCTTTAAGCTAAAATATCCCAGAGTACACAGTTGAAATGACTTAAAATATATTCTGCCTTCATAAGGCAAAAATATCACTTCTTTAGTGATCAACTCTACTAGCAATCTCTTTTCATACTATCTCAGATTTATTTTTTCCTAAAATAATGATTTTAAAATATACATCTTATAAATCCCTCCTTTAAAACGAAACAAACAAATGACCAATCCCTTTTATTTACTTCTAAGTTGTTTCTATTTAAAAATACACCTGATTTCAGGAATTTGCAGTGAGGTTTGTTTTGTTTTGTTTTTAATAAGAGTTAGAGAAATAAGTCAAGATAATATTTGACAGCAGTAATTCAAAAGTTACAGATATATTTTATATTAATCATTTCTCAAAAGTTGATTCCTTCTTAGAATGCCTAAAATCAGTGATACTCACTGGAATATAATCTAAGGAACTTTTGTTTCATTGGGAACATGGCCATAAACTTGGGAAAAGAGGAGATCAGGCCAAAAGCTTGACTTCTTTTTGAGGAATATTTTTGAGAGTGAAAATAAAGGATATATTTACACAGACAATGGGCACTCACAGGGAATCAAATGAGGGGAAAAAACATTTTTAAAGGGAATGCTGAAGAAAGAGGTTGGATTCATATGGATAGCAACCCCAGTGTCAGGAGCCTGAGCTCACCTCTCAATGGGCAAAGTGGAAACCAAGTGAGGCCCAACATAGTCTGAGAGATCTGTCTAGACCAGAGAACTGGAAATTGGGCCTGAGAACTTTCTGACTTTGTTTTGCAGTCTCAGACTGAAAACAAAGCTATTTTTATTACCTTCTGAACAATTTCCCTTTTCAAACACCGTTTGTCAATCAAGTTGGACATACAGAGCAGACTGAAAAGTCTGTGAAAGAAAACTTCCATATATAGGCTGGAGCAAATTCCAGTCCAAGATCTGTTGCCTATTTATTGAGTGCCTTTTTCTTACTAATCACTGGGAATAGAGTGGGAAATAAGAAAGGCAGAGTAAACAAGGAGAGTTATCAAGAGACCTGAGATGAAGCTAAGAACTGTGTCTTAAACAATAGAGAAATATTTGCCCACCCAACCAGTTTTAGAAACTGCAGTTATGCCAGGATTTTTACTTCTTGGGCTCACTATTTCTGAAGGACAAAATCTAACAAAATAAAAAGTAAAATTTAAGCTATGTTACTTTATTTCACTTTTTAAATTTCTTTTATTTTTGTGGTTATTATTGTAATTAGAGGGGAGAATGCATAACAATTAAAAGATGAGCCACTGATTTGCACAATAATTTTTTTTTTGATGAGTTTATTTTAAATTTCTGATGATCATTTGTAAGCAATTACCCAATCATCTGAGACATTATAAAATCAAAGTACTTGGACTTCATCTGTTTCTCTTTGTAAGAAGGAATTCTTTTTATACTATTTTATTTTATTTTATTTTATTTTTTCTGTTTCCACTTCTTTTTATATATATATATATATATATAAAAATATATTTTAAGAGGTGCTTAGATTACCGAAAATACTACACAGAACCCCCTGAGATTCCCATGTTGCCCACCCCCCCCACCTCCCGCCACGTCCCACACAAACATCTCCCACAAGTGTGGCCCACCACCCTCAATGGACTTACACATCCTGGGGCCTTGCCACCAACCCTAGACCACAGTTCACATCGTGGACCACACTCTCTCCCACACAGTTCTGAGTGGTGTGTGCTGATTTAAAATGGCCTACATCCGTTGCCACAACGGTACTCAGGACAACCTCCAAATCCCAAAGAAACCCCTGTATTTCAACTACTCATCCCCTCCCTGCCCCAAAAGTGTCAAGTGGCCATTGGCTCCACCTCATTGTTATAATTTCTTCCATTGCTAGAATCACGATATGTATACAACAAAATACCATCAAGTCCACTCTAGCCCATAGTTCTTCCCCCAATCCTGAGGGGACTGGGATGGTGATGTCCACTCCACCTCCAAGTGAGAGAGGGCTTATATCCCACGGATATGGTGGGTGGGATGATCCTGCCTGCAGATGCAGGCCCTCTCCATTCCCTGGGATTGCTGTTGCCCATCGTTGTCTCCTTGCCAGGTGACTTGGATGAGCCCATTGAGCTGTAGGGTAGGAGTTGCAGCTCCACCGAGATTCCACGCACACCTGGCACATAGGTAGGCCAGAGGCTCCAGTCTCTGGAAGTATACCTAAAAACTTCTGCATCACATATAGGTTTGAATAGAAGGGACTGATGAACCCTGTGCAGGGAGGACTTATTTGAGTCCAATTCTGTCACTCTTGTGAGCACAGATTCCAAAGTAGAGCCCACTGATAAGGCATCAATCTCTGGGGCTATCCCCACTTATATAGGACCTGGGTGTCTCCAGAGCTCTCAGGAGCCCCTCTGCGTGGGGTGATAGGCACTTAGATGTCTATGAGCTCCTACTGAGGTGTGCATAAGAGTTACCTCTGGGATGACCTCCCGACTCTCTTTGAAGTCTCTTAGCCACTTGAACTCATTTGTCTTTACCTTTTCCCCCTTTTATTCAAGGTCTTTTTCCAGTTGTGTTGCCAGTTGGCATTTGGTATTAATCCCTCGTTGCCAGGGAGGCTCATCCCCGGGAGTCATGTCCCACGTTGGGGGGAAGGAGACAATAATTAATAGACATTTGAAAGCAACTACTAGTTTTGGCCAGCCTCACATCAAAGCAATGAAAATGTTTACTCCAATAGGCTGGCAATAATATATTACTTTATATAAGGAATATTTTTAAACTGGCAATTCTTTAAAGGGATTCAACATTGGGAAGTAACCACTAAAATCAAATTTTCATTACTCTTACCCATAGATTCACTATAACCAGATGTCTTAGAGTTGTTTTACAACCCACAGATGGGCACTTTACTGAGATAAGTTTGAAAAGAATAAACTTTGAGGTATGGGGTAAACCCTTTAGAAACAAAGCAGACATACCTTAAGCAAATGAATGTTTTGAATAAGTTAAACACCTCTGTTCTCCGAAACTAAGAGAAGCCTTGGTCATTTTAAATATCATCTTAGTGTTTTGGGCTGTTGCATCCAAGTGACCCATCCTTCTACTGAAACCGTCTCTTTTTCATTTCAGTCTAAATATGATGGATATTTCTTTAAATTCATCCTCTTTTTAAAAGGCATCTTATAATGAAGGGAAAAAGAACTCTATTTCTCCTACCTTCTAACAAACACATTCCTACCTCCCCATCTCCCTTAACTCACTAAAGAGTTACAGGGTCTTCATACAAATCAAAACAAACAAACAAACAAACAACAACAACAAAAAAAGCAATGTAAAAACAGTATTGAATCTGAGTTCCCATGGGAGACAAGCAAATCTATATACAGGGAAAATAGGGCTTGCCTCCTCTGGGGCAGTTTAATACCAAATTGTTCCTTTGTGTTTGATTAATTGCTCTCTAAGGTGCTCTTAACTCTAGAAAATACAGACTTTTTAAACTCCATCCCCAAGGATGCAACATTACTTATTTCATGAGGTACATGCAAATATTCATCTATTTATACCAAATTGGGTCAAATTATAGCACTTCAGAGAGTATGTGTGTGCTTTCCAAATAGGGTGAAAAAAAAAAAAAGTGGGCTCCTGGAAATCTCTTATAGATAGCACTGTGGGAGGGAAACAAAATGTCCTTCTGTTTTCCATTAAAGTTATGTTCTGTACCAAGTTTGATTGCTAAACATCTGGCAGTCTTTTCTCTGATAATGTAGTTCAATAGGGTGGACAGTGCTCAGTCTTTGAAGCTCTCCTGTAGCTCTTAAGTGGTATGTGAACAAGAGAAGATAAGAATTCTAGGTTTTCCTTCCTATCAAAAGTTACAAAAGAGGGTTACAGTTTTTGCTTATTTTCTTTATTCTTTGAGGCTTCATCCTTCCCTTTCCCTTGAGTAGGATATAGGAGAAACTATGAAGAAAGTCTCTAGAACACATCATCCCCCCTCCACTGCCAGAAACAAAGTCTTCAGCCTTTTACTTCATGGCTGGAAAGGAACCAAGAAATGACTGAAATGTTCATGATCTTTAAATATTTATATTGGTTGAGAGAATTGGGGTAATTCCTGGTGTGAGAAAAATCAGAAATATCTAAAGTAAGGAGATCTGAAAGATTCTTCTATATCCTTTGGCTCTGATAATGAGGTTATGCATCATTTGGATTCGGAAGAGCCATTCTCTTCCCTTCATTTATCCAGCCTGCTATTTCCAACAACTACAGCAAAAAGTTATTTATATTAAGAATCAGTATTGTGAAACTGGAAGAAATCTTAGAGATGACCTGGTCCAACTTTACATTTTAAAAACGAAGCAACTCTCTCAAAGAGGCAAAGTTGCTTGCTCAAGATCACACAGTAATATAAGAATATTTGAAGTCATTTACAAATGCATAAAGCAAAGTCTTTTTTTTACAAATAAAGAAATGGGTGTTTATGAAGTAAGGGAGGAAGAAATAAAAGTCTGTGATAATATCCCAAACTCAGTAGAGTCCTGTATAATTGACTAGAGATAGATCGGCTACAAATTTGCCTCTGAGACTCCTAGCAACCGATGCAAAGTAAGAAAACTGATAGGTGACAATTCACTGTCGATAACATAAAAAAAAAGAACTTTTATGTGATGCTAGTTTTTACCTGGATTTTAATGAGCAAGATCCTGCATTATAATGTGAATAATTCCTAGAGTAAACCCATGCCCACAGTAGTAAGTTTCATGGAGATCATTGCCTTCAAAGAAACTCATGGCATAAGCTCATTCCTACTAGAGACCAAAACAATTCCATTTAGGTGCATTGCTTTTGATGGTCTGATCCAGAGAGAAAACTTGCATGGAGGAATGGATGGACTAGAGATCTTTCAACAGTGTTTAATGAGCCAGCACTTACTCCCTGCCAGTTTGTTTTCAAGGTGCTTTATGTGCATGAACCAATTTTATACTCACAGCAACCCAATGAGATATATAACATGTATTCTGTTTTTACAAATGGAGAAAATAGGTGTGTAACTTGTCCACATCCATGCAGGTAGTGAGGGCTGGAGTTGGGGTTGAGGCCAGCCCTCTAGCTCCAGGGCCAAGCTCTCAACCATTGGGGCTAATATCACTACTGCTTGACTCCTGGTAGGGAGTCTTTCTCTCTTCTCTAGTGTGCTACTTTCTTGCAACAAGTCTCAACCTTAAGATCTACTAATGAGTAAATATTGATACTAAAAATTATCTTCTTGATGAATAAATAGTTTTGTTTTCCAGCCTGTACAACAAAAGTAGTTCAAAACCGGCATTTTAAAGCTCTGGGTCCATGCTGGAGAGAAACCAATTTCCCAAATTGATTTTCACCAAAACCACCAACCCTTAGAAATGCTGAAAAGCACGGTTTTCTCCTGATCTCTATTAGGAAAGGACAACAATAAATGCAAGTCAAGTTCCGGGGCTCCCAGGGAAATAATTCACCATAGAAAAGGCTCCTGATACCGCAGGGAAAAAGCACTTCTGCTAACACTTCTAAATGTCCCTTAACCATGCTCTCCTACTTACTTTGTAATGATTGCATGTTTTCCCTTTGGGCCTACTAAAGTATTTAATTGCAATTACACTCATTTACATAGCAGATGAGGCTAATTGCTGGTATTAGTTACCAAATGTATGCTTGTATTGTGAGGGTGAAAAAAATGCCCTACAGAAGAGAAAATGTGCCTCTAATTAAGGAGTTATAAAGTCAGAATGAGCTGGTTCCAAGACATAAATATGAAATTGAGGGCTTTCAGAACTCTATAATGGTTTTTTATTACTCCCTCTCACTTCCTTGATTACGCACAATGTTTACGGACTAAAGATAAATACCAAGCAATGACAATAGTGCTGACCTGATGGCTAGGCACATTCTCACACATGTAGATTAAAATAAATGCAGTTGTCTTGCAAACCAGTGATAAATGGTGGGTTATGAGTACCTGGTCTTCATTTACTTGGCTATTCAATTGCTAATCCTGGCTCCACTTATTGCAGGAACAGCACTGGAATCATCAAACATACACAATTTGATATTTGAGGCTTGCCATGCACCCAAGATATATAACAAGCAAAGAAACTGTGAAATATGGTGCAGATTCTTTGCGAAAGGTCAAAAGTTAGAGACATATACGTTATCCTATTCTTCCCTGATTAATTTCTGTACTTGGCACCATAATATCTAAAAGAACTTTGTAGCAGAAACTTACCTTGAGGAAGCTTAGAATCTTATTGAGGAGACAAAGTTTTTACCCCTGAAATCATATATATATGATTATTATATATAATTTCCCCACCCATTTTGTGCCAGAAAGAATGTCACATAGGATGATAGCCAACAGTAAAAGCTAATGTTTAGTGCTAACAGTAAAGCCAGTTCAGTGGATCAGAAAGGCAAGTGGTCAGAAAGGACCAGGGCCATTTGAGAAGGCATCATAAGAAAGCTACTTTGCTTAATGAAGATATGCCCTGAACAAATAGACAGCTCCACAGTACTCAGATGCAGGGACTGACAAAGAGGTGTTTAAGAATTTCTGTCTCTCACAATGATTTTTCTTCAGTAAATTTTTTGTCTAGTTCTCATTCCTCTCTTCTCAGTTTTGGCTCTCCCCACCCCTCCTCTACCACCTCCCGAACCTTCTCTTAAAGATAAATTGTTTCTTAGAAAGAAAAAAAAGAGAAAGAAAAACTTTTCTGGTCTTAAATAGACTTGCTCTATTAAATTTCTCTTTACTGAAAGCTTAGCAATGATAATATTACATTGTACGGTGTTCAGTTACCTACACAGGTCATTTCATGAAATGAGTTTGGCTGCCAGCCAAGCCTATGCCTCTTCCTCTTCTCTTTGTTCAACAAAAAGGAGGAAAAAATGAAAAAGAAAAAGAAAAAAAAAAAAAAAAAAAGAAGGGGAAGAGAGGGAAATGATGAAGAAAAATCCTCCAAGCCACCAAAAAATGCATTCCGTGGATACCATGGCCTCACCCTTCTTAATAAGTGTTCTTTTTAAATACAGGCCTTTGGTAAACCAATCCCAGGTGGTGTGGTGGCAGGGTCATTTGAGTGTTGTTTTTTAAACTTGTGTGAAAAATCCATTTTGACTTTCATCCCATCTCTGGGGCACTCAGGCAGTGCACTCACTAAGTTCTGGTGCCAAATGTAAACAGGACATCCTTTCAGATATCAAGGTCCAGCTGGCAAGAACACACACCCTCTGGTTCTTGCCCTGTTCGGGAAACCGACCCCAGTCCTTTCATACAGAGATGCTGGAGCAGGGGAAACCTGCTCCCTCACGTGGGATGTAAACAGAATCCTTAAAAACATCTTTTCATGGCTATTGTTTGATGTGTTCCTAACCACCCCTGAATTCTTCTTACACCACAGCAACACCTGCAGGCTAAAATTGTCACAGACACTTCATGATCATGATTTGTCATGAAGTTTGCCATGCACTGGGGAGAGTTTATATCTTAGACCATGGGGCATCAGAGAATGTTAGAGCTAGAAGCATCTTAGAGCTGATCCAGAACAATTTTCTGATTTTGCAGATAGCCAATGCTGAGGAGTAAAAAAAGGTATAGTATTTGAGTAGCCCAGTCTTCCAATGAATTGCTGCCCAAGGTACACTTGGGAGCAGGTGAGTAATAAAGAAACACATAAAACGTGAATCCAACTCTAAAGGAGCTACATATCTATATTCTTACCATTTCTCTGTGTAACACTAAAAAGTATATGATAGCATATTATCAAGAGCTCAGTGACGTACAAGTTACAATCATTGTAGAAGTTTAAAGGTTAAGGACTAGGCAGGAAATGCTTTAGGGAGGACGTGGAATTCTCACAGTCTTCCCCTTCCACACTGGCCAAGGAAAGGAAATACTCTCACTCAGGAGCTTAAGAATGGCTGGCTAATCCCGGCTGATAAAAAGTTACTTGTATCTCTACTGCCATTTTTTTTTCTCTTTTACTTTCTCCTCCCATTTTTCCCTACACTGTTACATCAACTCACAACTCACCATACCCCATTTCAAACTCTATATGACTATACTTACATATCTGCCCAACTCATGCTGACTTACCTCTCTTTGGGAATTGCTCTTCCATTCACAGAACTAAATTCCCAGATGGCTGGTCTTCATTAGTTCATTTCCCCTCTCACCCCACCCAACTCCGCCCGACTAGAACAAGGATGATGGCTGGCCCAAGTTGGGTCAATCGTCTTCTCCCAGGAATTTGGGAATTAGACTATTAGAAAGTTTAGTTAGTCTTTACATGTGATTGGAAGTATAACTAATACCCCTGAGAACTGCGTGCCATCTACGTGTAACAGAAGCATAAAGAGTTAGAGAAAGAATACTTTCTGGTTTTCCTAGGAACTGCTTCAATCCCTTTCCAAGGACTGGCTGCACTCTTGCCCTCAGGTACCCAGAATGTCCCTTTATTCCTATCGTAAATCCCCAATGTTTGCTAAAGTAGTTTAAGTGTTTTCTGTTGCTGGCAACCAATGAGTGTTGATCAAAAACTCAAATCTTGGGCTTGAATCTTTTCCACAAGTTCTATCTGAAAAGTCTCCTTTTTCTGACTATCTAATTCTAGAACCAATCCATTCAAGCATTAAGAGTGAGTCCAAACTGGTTCATTTTTTTTTCATCCACAGATCTTTCAAAGAAATAGCACAATCAAGTTTAAACAGTATTTAATACCAGTTAGCTAAAATCAGATTTCTCCTGGCAGCTTTCAAAATAGTAATTTAATTCAAGGACATACATATTGAGGTCTCTGATGCAGCCTAACAGCTAGATGTTGACCTATTGAAGTAGTCCCACTTTAAATAGGACTTGAAATAATATTGTTACTCTATGTTTTATTAGTATGTAAAAAACACAGAATAACTATAAATACATTATTTAATATATTATTATTATATACATTATTTAATATGATAGTTAAAAATTCAGTAAAGCAAACTTACAATATAATATGGCACAATGATTTAAAATATTTACAAAGGAAGTTTAATTTTATAATCAGACTTCCCAAGTCAGTCTGAGCAGAGAAAGGACTACCTATAGTTAGAATTGACTTCTCTAAAGAGAAGAAAATATCTATGAGAAGCCTGGACACTTAAACTGGACTGTCGAAGACACTGTGTAGTCAGGTAAATACATCAATGAAAACACTGTTAGAGATTTTGGATCGTATAACCAGACTGATGTTTTCTAAAGAATGAGTAATTCCATGCTTCTTCAAGAAGGCCTCAGAGACCCTGAAGCCTCACATCCCCCCACTCCCATTCCTTATTACCAGTCTCTCCACCACTCCTCCATCATAACTGTACAAGAGGGCAGAACCAGTTCTAGGCCAATTTCAGTAACTGCCCAGGGAGTCTCCCGGGGACCTTACACTACCACTTCTACCTAGGACTACTCCCCATGATTCTCCTTACCTCAACCACAAACCCAGTGCTCTTGACTTCACCCTTCTAGTTTACTTCTCCCAGTCCTCTTACCTCAGGGCCCTGATCTTTGTAGATACAATAAGTATTTAGTTGTTAATAAATTAATTCATAATCTCTCCCAGATAATTAGATTTACATTTTGAGAAGACTGTTTGAGACAATGTTTATATTCTAGAAGGCCAGTAGTATGTTTTTTGTTTGTTTGTTTTTGTTTTGTTTTTAAGATTTTATTTATTTATTCATTTATCCCCCCCTTGCTGCTTGTGCTCGCTGGGTCAGCTAACCACACCGTGCGGGCGGGCTTGCCTTCACCAGGAGGCCCCGGGAACCGAACCCGGGGCCTCCCATATGGTAAACGGGAGCCCTACTGATTGAGCCACAACCGCTTCCCACAAGTAGTATGTTTTAACCTTCTTCTACATACCCTACAGTATGTAATGGGGTATAGAACTTGTAGTTGGTGCCCCAATATAAACTTGGATAGAATTCCTGAAGAGAATTATACCTGATGAGTCATTCTAGGTTTTCCCCAATGTCTTTCCATGCATCTCCTCTCTCCTTTCCCACACGGTCATGTCAGAAGAGCCTACGTTAGTCAAACAATATGTGGCTCTAGGTGAAAACTGCATAATATATCTAGAATTTATTGGCTTCTTTCTGTATTATGGCTCCATTGAAGACGTTTGGACATACTTTACCACAAGTTCCTCTTCCATGAAAAGAGATATTATTGATCCATTTATCCTAGAGCCTTTGTAAACATTCTATTTTGGTAAAACACTTTGGGAGCCTTTCAAAAAACTGTCAGAGAAAATTAAATATGTACTAAATTAGTTTTTAAAAATGTATTGAGCATATATTTTGCAAAAAGCAATGTATCAGATGTCATGGAAAACACAACCATGATTAAGATTTTTTCCTTTTATATTTTAAAAGATTTATTTTATTTATTTATCCCCCACCCCCATTGTTTGTGCTCACTGTCTACTCTCTGTGTCCATTTACTTTGTGCATGTCTTCTCTTTAGGAGGCACCAGGAACTGAACCTAGGACCTCCCACGTGGGAACAAGGCACTCAATCGCTTGAGCTACCTCAGGTCCCTACTTTGTTGTATCTCTTATTGTCTTCCCTCTTTGTGTCTACTTTGTTGGATCATCTTGTTGCATCAGCTCACCGCACCTACCCATCGTGCCAGCTCGCTGTCTTGCTCATCTTCTCCAGAAGGCACTGGAACCGAACCCAGAATCTCTGGTTGGTGGGCAGGAGCTCAATCACTTGATCCTCATCCACTTCCTACATTTTTTCCCTTTAAAGATCTTAAAATCTAATATGGAAACTTAAAATCTAGGTTGTTTTACTGAGAGAAAGTCACAACAGGAGCAGTAACATTTCTTTAATTGTTATGAAAAAGTCAAGTATATTTTTACTTATCTTACAGAAACTTCCCTCTAAAGAAATGGGGGTAAAAATGATGAAGACCCACACAGGTTACTGAAAAGATATGGCCCAAAACCTGGGCAAGCATCTGAATGATTTTTCTATGTTTGATTGATTAGGTGACCAAACAGAGACTGATCTTATAGTATCTTCAGAAATGTCCTTTGAATGCCATTTCCCTCCATAGACTCTAGGAATTCACTGTAGTGTGCCCTGCTAAAAGAGTGGTATACTCTGTTAATGTTAACAGTGAACCTCACGTCTTGCTGAATGTACTCAAGGGCAATACAGCAAAGAACTTCAAAACCCAGGAGACAGCTAAAGAGAAATGAAGATAACCGTTAAGCTAGGGAAAGCTGAAGGTTGGTTCAACTTTGAGTGGCTCTAAACAGAATTTCCCCACAAACGCACACATGAGTCAACAGGAGGCACGTAGAGTCAGTGCTTGACTGAACACTGACCCTGTGGCAGATTTATATTATTCCAAAAACTACCACCTCTGGAGTGCAGATTCAGCTGGAAATGACACTATTTTACTTGAAGATGCTGAAATTTTAACACATAGTCCTTCTGTCAAGATTACCTTATGTAGAATCCAAGAAATTATAAAGTCAAATATACCTAGGCATGTTCTGAACATTCTTCAGAGATGCAGCTGTTAACTTGTCTCTGGGATTAAGACAGACATTGTGTTTTGGTTTTTTTTGTTTTTTGTTTGTTTTTTTTTTCCTAATTCTTTTTCATATGAAGGGAATCCATTTCTGAAATGAATGAATTTTGAATATTCATGCCAAAAACAAGGTTGGAAATTTAAGAGTGAATCATATTTTTCCATTCTGAACTTGGAGCTTGACCTGCCAGTTTCTTACCCAATGTTCTAAAGAAAAAAGACTTTCTTTTTTTTAAGAGTACAAATATAAGTATTTCTCACTTCAAAACTTTCCTCTCTTTGTAAGTTACAGTTTTTGAGTCAGGACATGAGCCTAGCATTAAAAGCAGCTGTCCAAGAAGTAGGTGTGTACAGGAAAAGGGAGGGTGACAGACCGAGAGCAGCAAAAGGGCATTTTTATCTGGTCTCTGAGAAACTTGTGGAAAAAATTTCCAAATATTTTTTGGAATGATGGAGTCAAATGTTTGGAATTTAGGTAAAAACTTTACTCATGGATAAATATGGCAGAATTATAAAGGCACAAAATTTTCCATCTTTAGGCTTAAGGAAATTAATGCTCTGTATGTGTATGTATTTTAATTGGGGAGTGCTAAAAGAATTCAAGTCTTAGGCAATCACATTTTTTTCTTTTTTTTTTATTATTATTTTTCTTTATTTTTACTTTTTTTAAATATTTTAAAAGATGCTTAGATTACATAAATGTTACACAAAATGTATAGGGATTCCCATGTTCCCCACCTCTCACACCTCCCACAATCTCCCACATAAACATCTTTCATTAGTGTGGCACATCACCTGCAATGGATATATACATCCTGGGGCTTTGCCGCTGAGCATGGACCATAGTTCACATTGTAAACCACACTCTCCCACACAGTTCTGCATGTTATATGCTGATGTAAAATGGCCTAAATCTGTCATTGTAATGACACTCAGGATAATTCCCAAGTCCCAAAAAAGCCCCTGTATTACAACTGCTTTTCCCTCTCCCTGCCCCCAAAGCATCCAGTGGTCACTGGCTCCACATCAATGTTGTAATTTCTGCCATTGCTTGAATCACAATATGTCTACAACAGAATACCAGTAAGTCCACTCTAGTCCATAGCTCTTCCCCCAATCCTGAGGAAGCTGGGATGGTGATGTCCACTCCACCTCCAAGTGAGAGGGGGCTTATATCCCATGGATAAAATGGATAGGATTATCCTGCCTGCAGCTGCAGACTCTCTTCATTCCCTGGGATGGCCATTGTCCATCCTCATCTCCCTGCCAGGTGTCTGGGTGAGTCCATTGAGCTGTAGAATAGGAGTTGCAGCTCCACTGAGATTCCAGGCACAGTTGGCACATGGGCAAGCCAAAGGTTCCAGTCTCTGGAAGTACACCTACAAACTCCAGCACTACATATAGGTTTGAATAGAAGGGACTGATGGACCATGTGCAGAGAGGACTTATTTGAGCACAGATTCCAAAGTAGAGCCCACTGATAAGGCATCAATCTCTGGAGCTATCTCCCCTTATATAGGACCTGGGTGTCTCCAGAGCCCTCAGGAGTCCCTCTGTTTGGGGTGACATCCACTTTGGTGTTCTATGAGATCTTACTGAAGTGTGCGTAAGCATTACCTCTGGGATAACCTCTTGACTCACTTTGAAGTCTCTTAGCCATATGAACTTATTTGTCTTTACCTTTTCCCCCTTTTATTCAAGGTCTTTTTCCAGTCATATTGCCAACTGACACTTGGTAGTAATCCCTCGTTGCCAGGGAGGCTCATCCCTGGGAGTCATATCCCATGCTGGGAGGAAGATTATGCATTCATATGCTGAGTTTTGCTTAGAGAGAGGCCACATTTGAGCAACAAGGAGACTCTCAGGTGGCAACCCTTAGGCACCCATAACAATAGGCTAAGTTTCAATTTCAAGAGCAAAGACTCATAAGGCTCGTCATCAATAACAAGAACCCATTAGTGGAGCATCCTCCTTAGCCAGACACTGTCCCTGCACTTGGGGGACTGTTGTTGCTCCCTTGGAGAATGTGGCAGAGCTTTCCAGGCTAGGAATTCAGTATTCTCTCATTTATTGAGTGATTCTCCACCCACTGTGACCATGCCCCACCACTTGATCATTTGAACAATTTTATATATCTTTTATGCATATTCAGGTGAACTTCCTCCCATGAAATCCCCATCCTTGACACCCCCCACCAATGATCCTCTCCTGCCCCTGTTGTAACCCTTCTGTGAGCCAAAGCTTCCTTAAAGATGAAGCCCATATAATATCCAAATACATTTAATAAGAAAATGAAATAATAATGATAAGTTTAAGTGTAATAGATAAAATAAATGGAAACTTAAAAAAAAACACTAAAAATTAAATTAAATTAAAGGATTGGGATATTCAAAAAATGGGAAAAATCAAAAAAATTTAAAAGAATTCAAGTCTTAGGCAATCACTTTTTTTTCCTTTTTCCCCCCAAAATTCCTCCTATATTAACCAGTTTGTCAATTGATTGAAAGCAAATAATCATTCAAAAAGAAATTAGGCATGTTCTCATACTTAAGTTCTACACTACTAGGGAAGTTAGGATGAAAAAAAATTTTTTTTTAATTAAAAAAAAGAAAGAAAGAAAAGAAAAAAGAAAGGATATGCTCTACCTTTTTGTACATATTCTTTAATAAACCCTCCTTACCAACACTCCCTACACTTCTTTCTGTGTCTACTTTATGATTCAATGCACAATATTATAATATTGGGTTCTGAATATCAAAAAAGTTTTATTGTGGGAAGCAGATGTTGCTCAAGTGGTTGAGCACCTGCTTTCCACATACCAAGTTCTGGGTCCGATCCCCAGTACTTCCTAAAAACAGAAAACAAACAAACAACAAACAAACAAACCAAAAAAAACCAACTCAGGAAAGTCGATGCAGAGCAGTGGTCAAGGGCCAGCTTCCTACACACAAGGTACTGGGTTCAATTCCCGGCCCTATTACCTCAAAAAAAAGTTTTGTTGCATTCTTCCAAAGATGGTGATTATGTTTTATTTAAAAATAAATTCACCTCAAGAAACCCAACTAAGAACTTGGAGTACAGAGATAGATCAAGAACTTGGAGCAGAGAAATGGAGCTCGGCCATAACTGTATCTGTGCAGGCTACCATTTTTAAGAATTGGTCCTTCAACTGATTTGATAACAAATTTACAGTTTTAGAGAAGCCTGAAGTTTAACAAAAAACTCCTCATGTATCTGCTCCTCATCCCTTTGTATCATTTTGTGTTAAAATATCCAGCTTGTCAAGTACTTTGGCCCTTCAGAGATGAGCACTAGAAATACATGAATACATAGATGTCTTTTTGTAGGCTTTTTCTAACCAAATTTAGCTGCAGGGGGATATAAAAGACAAATGTGTTGACAAATGACAAGATGTTACTCTGTAAAAATATTATTGCATGCACACAATTTCCTGTTATGTTGCATATATTGACTGCAACTTTGTTCAAAATGAACTGCATACTAAGAGAAACATCTTGCCTTCTGATCTGTTCTAGCTTTATTTTGAATGCTCTGGAAGTTGCTGTTTAAAGACCCTGTCCTAACCTAATAATCACAAATAGGTGTTTATTTCCCCATGAGATGCCACAAATTAAAAAATTGATTTTATTTGGATCAAAAGTAGTTTGTGCCAGAAATAGATCAAAATATTTCAGATAAAGTATGTGAAAGATGCAGCTCTGGAGACAAATTAAATAGTGTAACTGTCAACCTCTGCTGAAATGAGTGTTCTTCAATAATAATGTGGAAATAAGTATGTGACTATTTTAGTTTATTATCTATCTTTCAGTTAAGTCAAAGTCTTTAAAGACAAATTTGGCATTAGAAATATCATTGGTATTTGTGAGGACCTTGGAAACTCTGACCTCATAAGCATTAAGATATATTAGTTCCAAAATATTGATTATCCAAAGAATATATATGGAGGATCTTATTACCAATATCTACTAGTAATATTAACAGGATTATATAATCCAGTTTCTTATTTAGCTGAATTGAATTTTCTTTTAATACAAGGTATCAGATGTTAAAAGTGATGTAACCAGAAATTCATATAATAATAGTTCTTATCCTCCACCAAACCTTAACACACTTAAATATAGGCTAATACCATATTATATAACCTTAATTGATGAATCAAAATTGGAGCAAGTGGAACAAGTTAAACATCAAAGGAACAAACTTGAAAGTACTAGTTTTAAGTAGCCCAGAACTCTTGGACATAGAACTCATTGTGCTTTAAAAAACTATGTCACAGAGGACATCAGATCTTGGCTAGGGTTATGAGCATAGATGTCTTATTCTGCAGGACTCAATCAGTTGGGCCAAAGTAGCACCAGCCAAATGTTATTCAATATTCTTAATGTTAGTTACAGTTGTTCTGGTGGTTTATGTTATGTCTGGAAAGAACATGACGAGCAAGCTTATTCTGAATTAGATAAGGCATATGGTAGACTCAACACTGGACTCAAGGTCTATATTTGGGCATCATATGAGTAAATCCTAACTGTGTCTGGCAGAAATGCAGGTCTAATGATTCTTCCCAAGAGTAATCCAAATACAAGGAACTGGCTGAATTTGGGAAAGTTTTCAGCATACTTTATTTCATACAAGAAATAGGTCCACTTATTTTTCCAGTTGTTATTTTAAGTCAATATTTGAATCTAAATTTTTCCTATTGTCTGCCCTAGTCTACATATCTTACAGAACCACCACACACAAAGAGGCAAATTTTTCCGTTAGATCTTCAGGGTGGGGATTCTATTGAGGTCAGTGTTTCAGAGCTTGGTACAGGATGTCCCTTCAGCTTTCTGAATCCTGGTTCAGTGAAATCACTGATAAGCTAGGCCTTTACTCTTGATTTCCCACAGAGCTGAAAAAAAAGTATAGCCAAAGCAACTCAGAGAAAAATGGGTAAAATGTATTTTCCCAGCCCAGAAAACTCCCTCCACTCCTTATAGCATATTCCTACTTGCCATCTCTGTCTCTTTTTTTATTTTTATTTTTTTCTTCCTTTTTGGCTTATGCCGTTCTTTTTTGGTCTCTGGCCCTAGTTATGACAGCTGATTGACATAGCTGGCAGTTCCCCTGGTGTCTGGTTAGGCAGAATTCCCCCTGCAAAACTAGGATACAAAACAAAGAGCAGACAACAGTGTAGAAAGAAAGACTGAACAAAACAGAACCAGGAGAAAAGCAATATTGTTTGGTGAAAATATTTTTAAATTTTTGAAAAAGAGGGAGCAAACCTTAAAAGATTGTTTTAATCTTCTGTGTTGCTTTTTTTCTTCCCTCTTCTCTTTCTAGTCATCCCTCCCCACCCCATCCCCCATACACACCACTTTTTGGCTTCCATTTCTCCATCTGCCTTTCTCCTTGTATTTTTTTCCCTGAGTCATAAACATTTTATCTGTAAGAATCCTCTCTATTTCTGACCTTACTCAGAGCCAAGCATTTGTTTCATCTTACTTTTTTTTCCACCTGGAGAGTAGAATCATGATTGCATCAAGTGAAATTGTGAGCAATTATTGCTCTGTCTCCCCTCATTTAAACCATTTCTTCCATTCTCCTACAGGAAACCAGATTTTATGCTGCCCCCATCTACTATCACTGTGCAGGGTCCAACACTCCCAACATGAGATAGCCTTCCCTAAAATTTTCCTATGTGAGAGATGGCCCTTTCTATTTTCCTTCTATTTAAACATTTTGGATGAGTCATTTCTCTGAACAGTTTTTCTAAATTCTCTATCAAATTGCAAAAGATAAGATAATTTATGTTCTTTAAAATGTTGGTAGCTTAATATGTCATCTCTTTTGGTGGTACATACCTTTTAATATTAATAACCCAAAGAAATAAATATCTCATGATGCAAGTTCAGGCTTCAGCAACAGGATGAGTTATTTTCTGAATTTTAAGTTAGACACCATCTACATTCTTTAAAACAGAGTTTTGTTCTATGTATTAGTCAGAGTACAAAAACTATTTAATCCCCTTTTTCTTATATTAACTTTAACTGAGATTTGAACTCAATACTATTCTGTTGCTCATTTTTAGGTATTTTGTTTTCTTAAACTTTTAGGAGCCTTGGTTCACATAGCTTTTCTATCTTCACAGAACATTCTCTTCTATTATTTTTGTGCATGTTAAAAAAAAATATGATGTATCTGATAAAGGACTTGTATCCAGAAGATATAAAGAACTCTTAGAATTCAAAAATGGGTGGTGGTGGGGGGAACAATCTAATTTAAAAATGGACAAAAGATTGAACAAACACTGCATCAAAAGATACATGGATGGCAAATTACCATATGTAAAGATGACCAATATCATTAGTCATTAGGAAAATACAAATTGGAACTGTGAGATACCACAACATTTCTATTAGAATGGGTAAAATTTAAAAGATTGACCATGCCAACCAATGGTAAAGATGTGTAAAAACTAGAACTCTCATACACTGCTGGTGGGAATGTAAAATGGTACAACCAGCTTGGCAGTTTCTTAAAAACTTGAGCTTGCATGTACCTTCAGATCTAGCAATTCCATTCTTAGGTATTTACCCAAGACATATGAAAGCTTATGTCTTTACAAAGACATACTTGTGCATGAATATTCAATACTTTGTTTGTAATAACTACCAACTAGAAACAACATAAGATAATGATTAAAAACACTCCTTTTGATTGGTGACTAGGAAGTCATGGTTGACTTTGTCAAGAGCAGTTTCAGTGGAGTCCTGGAGACTATATTCTGCCTTTGAGACTATATTCCCAACTTCAATGAGCTAACATATGAGCGATATGTGGAAAAATTGAGGCAGCAAAATGGTTGTTTCATAAAGCCTGCCTATGAAGGATTGAGATATGGCAATAAAATAAAAAGGATGCAAAGTCACACCAGTGTGTTTTATTAAGAAGAGAGACTTTTTGTTCACTTGTGGTAAGGAAAGAGTAGGAAAGAGAGGTATAGAAAGAAATAGTGATTTTTTGCACCACTAGAACCCTTGTATGGAGGACTTCCAAAAATTTCCCAACATACTTTGGTGATGTAGGGCCAGGTGTTATGCAAGGCAGTGGGTATACAAAGACATAAGACTCCACCCTTTCCTGTTCCATGAGATATTCACAGGCTAGTGAAGAGGGCAAAGAAGTAGACTTACTTAATTTACTAATGACATAAAATATCTGAAATTGTCTGCATCAGCATTATGTGCTATGTCGTAAACTAGTTGGTGGAATTTGATTCCTGGAAGGGACCTTAGCAAATATCTATTCTCTATTTTTTTTTACATCATTAAACTGAGTCACAGGGAGTTGCATTAACTTGTCTAAGGCTAATCTAGCTCATTAATAGAAGATCCCATACTAGGGCTGAGTGTCCAGATTCCCAAGCTAGGAATCTTTTTACTTGGCAGCACAACACTTTACTAAAAGCATGCATATTTGTATTATTTTTAAAGTACTCCACGTGTTTTTAAAATATTTAACATCTAATTGGCCAATTCCATTAAAAAGCAGTCTTAGACAAATCTGAAGCAGTTTTGCTTCTAGCATCCAGAAACAATGGGAAGCACAACAAAGGTTTTAATGAATATCTAAGTTTGAAAGAAAGTAAGGGAAAATCCCAAGTGGCTGGGGCAAAGAGGAAACTGAAGGCCCTAAGACTAAGCACTGGAGCTGACTTTACAGCAGCCCTAGGGTATGGTACTCAGGTTTGGCAACTGCCAGGGGCTTAGGATTGTAAAGCACACTCAAGGACAGGAGACAAGACGCTGGGCCTATATGATGCAAGGATTTAGAATTGAAACTTGGCATAAAGTCAGGACCTTCAAAGCATACCCTCAGAGGAAAGAAGTACAGAAAGAAAATAGCCCACCACCCAAGGGAGACGACAAGGAAGCTTGTCTATGAGCTCTGGGGAAAAGAAAATTATTATTTAAAATCCCAAGTCTGCAACATGAACATATTTAGAGACTGAATTTATACCACCTTCATAATGCAGGATTACCCCCAAACGAGAAATTAGTATAAAAATTGGCCTAAGGACAATGAATCTCCTGGGACACTAAGAAGAGGCAAATCAAATTAAAAATCAGTCTAGAGGGATTATTTTATAAATCCAGGAGGCAGAGAATTCACACACACATGCACACGCACGCACACACACAGAGCACCACTAAAGATAAGTGCATAGTTAAAACTTCAAAAAGCAACAAAACCAATAGGAAGATTAACTTCCTGCAGCAAATGCCATTGATTGCCCAGCCAGTATGCCTTGGACTTAACCACTTAATGTTGTCAACTCCCAGGTGCAGGTATTTGCATGTCTTTGACTGAGGAGTTTCTCTAAAGCAACAGCCAAAGTCAGTTCTTGGGCATGGCAGGCTACATGTTCCATGGAGTTAAAACCCCAGAGCCTCCCTCAACCAATGATTAATATAGAAATATCCCAGCATCCTTGGTCCTGGTGTGCAGAGGGAGAGAGGGGTGGTAACTCTGAGACATGTGTTCTACAATGTTTCCTACACATTTCCTTCACCTCCCAAGTAACACACTGACACTTGAATCTTCTCAAGGTCTGCTTCTAGAGAAACCTGAACCAATAAAATAAATAATAGAACAACAATCTAAATAAAAATATAGAACAATTATATTTAAAAGTGTTAAAGACATGAAAGAGGGAACAGAAACTATAAGCAAAGAACAAAATGTCTATCAGAGGAGGAGACAGAAAAGAATGAATAAAAGTTACATTACAAAAAACATTATCATTGAAATTTGAGGGAATAGGTTAAATCTTCAAGACACAACTGAGAGGCAGTTAGTGAACAAAAGCCTAAGTCTAAGGAAATTACCAAGAATACATCTCAGAGAGTAAAGGAGGAAAAGATATGGGAAATAGGAGAAACAGAATAATAGTGATGAAGAATAGACTAAGAGGACCATCCTTCCCTAGTAAGGATGACTCAGAAGAAGTGGAATAGAGACAGTACTCAAAGATAGCATAGTTTATAGTGCTCTAAAATTGAAGAAAAACAAGAATACTCAGAAACACAAGTCCTGAGCAGGATATATAAACATAAACTTACATTTAGACATATTCCTAATGAAATTGTAAAATCACCAAAAACAAACTGAAAATCTGAAAAGCAACCAAAGAAAAGAGGGTCCCCACATAAAACCAGCATTTGCAAGTATAGCAGTTTCTTTCAATAGAAACATTAGAGATGAAATAATATCTTCAAAGTGTTAAAAGAAAATAACTGTCAGGGGGGCGGATGTGGTTCAAATGTTTGGGCATCCGTCTCCCATATGGAGGGACCTGGGTTCGATTTAAAAATAAAGAAAAATATAGAAGGCACACGGGCCGCCAGACTCCACATGCAGGTGCACCATCAGGACCCACTGAGCCACAGAGCAAGATGATGACGTAACAGGAGAGTGACACAAGGAAGAGCCAAGACAAGATAAGCCGAAAAACCAGGAACTAAGGTGGTGCAGGCGGCAGGAAGCCTCTCTCCTACATCGGAGGTTTCCAGGATGCAATCACTGTGAAGACAGGAGGAGAAGAATGAGAAGAGAGGTCAGGAAATAGACACAGAGAGTTGCCCAACGAATGGACACAAAAAAAAACAGCAAAAACGGGGCTTGGGGGGTAAAAATGGATAAAAGTAAATAAATAAATCTTGAAAAAAGAAATAAAATAAAATAACTGTCAACCCCAAATTCTGCACCCAGGAAAATGATTATTCAAGAGTAAAGGCAGAGTAAAATATTGCTCAGAAGAACAAAAATTGAGAAAGTCTGCCAATCACAGATCCTTTTTAATAGGACTACTAAAATATGGATTGAGAAAAAAAGGAATTATATAAGAAAAAATGTGATACAGGAAACAATAATGAGCCAGGTAATAGATAAATATGTATGAAAACCTGAGCAAACATCGACTATAAAAAGTAATAATGACTTATTTAGAAGGAGGAGCTAAAAGCAAGGTTGTAGTAAAATACCAGGTAATAGTAGCAGGTTAGATAGGGATGGTAACAGAAGTTAAAATCATCTGTTCTGGTATTGTTTGAAAGGAAGATATATGGATCATCTTTGGGCCTTAAGTCAAACATACACATTAAAAATGTAAGAAAAATTACTAAGAAAAATGGAAAGTATTTCTACCTAACTAGTTAAGGGAAAAGTGGGGAAATAAAGAAAACCTTGCCAATCCAATACATAGCAAAGAAAGAGAGACAGTGAACAACGACCAAAAAAAATCACAAAACATAGTACACACACATACATCAGTAATCACAATGAAAATGGATTAAAGAGATGCTCAGATTGGATTTTTAAACTCTAGCTATATGATATTTTAAAGAGACTAAAAAAATAGCATAGGTAAGACAAATAGAAACCTGTAATAAAATGACATATTTTAAAAAGACTGTATCAGTAATTAAAAAATGCAAGAGATCATGAAAAGATTAGCAAATGTCTTACCAGTTATATAAGTGAGATGTTGCTACAAAATAATCTATCCCAAAATTCAGTGGCTTACAGATTTAACACAACCCCAATAAAAATTACAACAGCATTTTTTACTGAATTGGAAAAGCTAATTATGAAATTTATTTGGACGGACAAGGGTCCCCAAATAGCCAAAATGTATTGAAAAGGAAGAATCACACTACCTGACTTTAAAGCATACTACAAAGCTACAGTGGTCAAAACTGCCTGGTAATAGCACAAGGATAGACATGCTGACCAATGGAACCAAAGTGAGAGTTCTAATGTAGATCCCTACATATATGGTCAACTGATACACAACAAGACAGCCAAGCCCACTCAACTGGGACAGAATGGCCTCTTCATCAAATGGTTCTTGGAGAACTGGATATCCATATCCACAAAAATGAGAGAGTATCACCATCTCACACCCTATGCAGAAATTAACTCAAGATGGATCAAAGACCTAAATATAACAGCCAAGACCATAAAGCTCCTAGAAAATAATGTAGGGAAGCAGCTATGAGAACTTGTAGTAGGAAATGGTTTCAAATATTTTACACATAAAGCGTGAGCAATAAAAAAAAATAGATAAATGGGACCTCTTCAAAATTAAAAACTTTTGTGCTTCAAAGGAGTTTGTCAAGAAAGTGAAAGGGCAGCCTATTCAATGGGAGAAAATATTTGGTAATCATTTATCCCAAAAGGGCCTAATATCCAGCATATATAAAGAAATCCTACATCTCAAAAATAAAAAAACAATCCATTAAAAAATGGGCAAGAGATTTGAATAAGCACTTTTCCAAAGAAGGAATAGAAATGGCTAAAAAGCACATGAAAAAATGCTCAACATCACTGGCTATTAAGGAAATGCAAATCAAAACTACAATGAGATATCATCTTACACTTATTAGACTGGCAACTATTAAAACAACAGAGAAATACAAGTGTTGGAGAGGATATAGAAGAAAGGAAACACTCACCCTTTGCTGGTGGGAATGTAGAATGGTGCAGCCATTGTGTAGGACAGTGCCTAGCAAAGGAGGACAGGCCATTATGCCAGGCCCTTGATATTGATCATTGTATTTATGTTTCTTGTGAAATTGAAACCTGGCTTAATATTATACATTGCCTAAGAGTTACCTCCTAAAAGCCTCCTTGTTGTTCAAATGTGGCCTCTCTCTAAGCCAAACTCAGAATATAAACTCGTTACCTTCCCCCTAGCATGGGACATGACTTCTGGGTGTGAGCCTCCCTGGAACCAAGAGATTATTACCAAGTGCCAACTAGTGATGCATTTGGAAAAATAGCTTGACCAAAAGAGGGAAATGTTGAATACAAATGAGTTGTTATGGCTAAGAGATTTCAAAGTGAGTCAGGAGGTCATTCCAAAGGTTGTGTTTATGCATGTCTCAGGGGGATCTCTTTGACTGCCACAGTAAACATTTCCTCAAGCAGGGGTGCTCTTGAGGGCTCTAGAGACATCTCAACACTATAGGCAGGACAGACAATCACAGGAATTCGGCACCCTGTCAGTGAGCCTTACCTTGGGATATATGTTCCCCAATTGTAAAGAGTTAGACTCATTTATAATCTCCCTACACATGGCTCTTCTGCCCTTTTTATTTGAACCTATAATTAGCACTATACTTGTTAAATATATGTCCTAGAGACTTAAATCTTCCAGATGTTCATATGCTGATTGAACCCTAAATCTCAGCAGAGTTGCAATACCTGCTCTCCAGTTCATCAGACTCACCCAGGACAACTTACAAAAGAATGATGATGGACAACGCCCATCCCAAAAAACAGAGAATATCTACAACTGCAAACAAAGAAGTTCCATCCATCTGTCCCATGGGATCTAAGCCCCCTCACAATCAGAAACAGAGTGGGCATCACCATCCTAAAATCCTCAAGACTTAGGAATGAACAAACATAAGGGGGAATCCAACTATGGACTAAAGTAGACTTATTATTATTCTAGGAATGGAAAAGCTTGTAACATTGATATAAAGGCAGTGGTTACTAGAGCCATTATACATTTTGTCAAAACCTATAAAAATGTGCAGTGAAAAGTGTAAATTATAATGTAAACAATTGACCATGGTTAGTAGCAGTGCTTCAACATGTGTTCATCAATTGTTACAAATGTACCACACTAATGAAAGATGTTGTTAATGAGGAAAAGTGTGAGAGGGAAAAAGTGTGAGGTATATGGGAATCCCCCTATATTTTCAATGTATCATTTATGTAATCTAAAGCTTCTTTTAAAAAAACAAACCCAAAAACATAAGTATTTGTAATTGCTCATGAATCTCAGGTCCACTAAGAACTTCTGATATGGGCCTGGATCAGCTGACTTTGTCTAGACTCACTCACTATACTGGCATTAGCTGGGAATTAGCTGGGGCTATTGGTCTAGGACGGCTTCATGCTGTGCATGCCAGTTCTTGGCTGAGGCAACAGGGGTATGGTTTGGAGGAGTGGGGATGAATGGAACACAGGTCTCTCATTGCCCAACAGGCTAGCTTGAGCAGTTGCAAAGTTCTAAGAGAGACCAGAAGCACAAGGCTGAAGCTTAGAAGTGGCACCCTGTCATTCTATTGGCCAAAGCAAGTCACAAGACCAACACAGATTCAAAGAGTGTGGAAATAGATACTATCTCTTCATGGGAGGAGCTACAAGGTCATATGACAAAGAGCACAGACATATAGAGAGGCCATTAATTAGGACCATCAATGCAATCAACCACACCCAGTAAATACTAACAAAAACAAATGTAATGCAGTTAAAATACCAGAGGAAATATATTTTAAGATTGAGGCCAATAACAGGGATAATGAGAATCATTATACATTATGATAACTAAACAAGTTACCAGAAATATATAATAATATTAATACTATATCACCTAACAAATATTCTTAAAATAATTGACAGAATTACATGGGAAAATTTATAAATTAATTATAATAAGAAATATTAAGGAACTACACATACAAGTTTATAAAAAAAGATTAAAAATTAATGATATATAAGATTTGGATAGCAAAATAATCACACAATCTAATGAACTCTGCATCTGACAAATTTATGTATACATCATCCTATTAAGCCTATGTTGGAAAACTTATAAAACTGACCATGTATTTAACCCAAAATAAAGAATCAACGAAACTGAAGAATTTATATCATACCAATCATATTATATTTCGACTACATTGCTTTAAAGGAGAAAAATCAGAAATTTATATAAAAGATAGCTCCCCGCTTAAAAAAAAAAAAAACGCTTAAAATCAGAAGTTTGAAAACACGCAGATATAATGAATCAAAACTGAAACAAAATGCAAACTGGCCAAATACTTAGACGTGAAGACCAATAAATATACTACACATTAATATGCAAAAGGATAGCTGAAGCAGTACTTAGAAGAAAATGTATGCCTATGGAATACCCACCAGCAATTAAAGAATGAGATGAATATAATAGCTAATGTTAATTCAACATTAGTACACTGTATAATTTCATTTAATACTGTTAACTACTATCATTATCTTTATTTTACAGATGAGGAAATTGAATCTCAGAGAAGTTTATTAATTTGCCTAAGGTTACACAGCAAGTACAGAGATAAGATTCAAACCCAAGTCTTCTTACACCAGAGCCCATGCAGTTAGCTATGTGTAACTATACATGTACTTCTATGAAACTTTCTCTAAGACACATTTTTAAGTAAAAAAAGTAAGATATATAATGATTCCTATAGTATAAGCTCATTTATATAATATCAAATTCAAAAACTACGCATGTTTCTATAACCATGTATTGTTACAAATGAATATTTTTTGTTAACTATAGGGAATGGAAGTGAATAAGACACAAGATGAAAAGGGATTTTCAATTTTTAAGCTATATACTCACTGTCTGAATATTTTTACATAATGAATGTTCTCATATATTGCTTTGTGTACTTAAAAATAAACAATTCAGAGGAGAAGGAGAAAGTAAATTAGAATGTGATCTTGGAAAAAAACTATAGTGGGAAAACTTCAAAATTAAAATGTGTATATATTTATATATACATACATGTGTATATACATACATACATGTAAGGACAGTTTGGTTGTTTAAACTACTAATCATGAGAAACAGTATTAGGAATATGTATGGCGTATACTTCCAGTATACCTTTTTGGAATGGTTTTTGTGACTCCAAGTTTGGATGGTTGTCATATTGAAACAGCCCTCCATGAGAGCTAACAAAGACTTGATTAAATAAAGATTAAGCTCATTTATTTAAATTTTTAACCTTGTTCCAATTAGTCTCCTGTATCCTAGGGATACAACAATGACTAAGATAATGGTAATTTTCCTAAAAAAAAAGTTGGAGTTTAGTGGAGTGTGAGGGGCCTTTGTGCTCTGTATTCAATACTAGAGATATCAGGAAATCAATGCTAATCCATAGGGTTCTGGAGAAAAGAGACATCAGGCTGATTTTAAAATACAAAAATTCAGTAGGTGACAGAGGATGCAAAACAAAATTAGCACAGATAATACAGGGTAAATAACAGTATGGAGGGGGTGGAGACATGTTTTTTCCTGAAATAAATGGCATACATCAATTTTCAGATTATGAAAATGTCCTTTCTCCACTGCCACCATCACCATCACAGCTGTCTGCAAAATATCCATTTTATGTTAGTTATCTTACTCTTGCTTATATCCTGAGCAACAGCAGCAGCACATGCACCCCAGAGATTACAATGGGTCTCCTTCTGTCAAAACAGTTTTCAAAGTCAGAGGCATTTCTACTTATTCCAAACTCGTTATTGTACTTTCTTACTGTTTTCAATTTAATCTTACCAATTTAGCTGGCATTAAAGAGTAGGCAGGCAAATTCTCTAGTTAGTTATGTCTAGGGCGTTTCATAAAAGAAGTAACACTCATACAGACCATCAGAGCATAGGACTGACGAAATAGTTTCTGAGAAAAGGGTCAAAAACAGCGAGCATGTCAAATTAAATTGAAATCTTAAGTCCTTCACCCACTGAGGTATAGAAGAAGAATTATGTGGACCACAAAAAAGGTCGTTGTCTTTATTATATTTTCAAAAACTTGTACAACCTGCTTAAGTTAATAATGGTACTAGAGGAAATAATCTGAGAGATTTGAGAAAGCAAATACTTGAAGTATTTTAGGGGGTAAAATTTGGAACTTTAACAAAAGTCCTTTTCAGAGTATTCCATATTTAAAAAGAATTTCTGCTATCATTTAGAATAGCAAAGGAAATACAAATACCCTGTGAAGGTGCAAAAAATTAAAATGTCTTAACCAGGATCATGCACTAGGATTCAGGCCTTTCATCCCTCTATTATTAGCAAAAACAGAGTAAGGAACTCATCCCTACTTACTCTCTTTATCCTGATGACCACCATAGTGCAAATTTCACTGCATCCTTTAGGATTCCACTGAAGTCATCTGGTTTTGATTGCCAAGTTTACAAATCATGAGACACAGTTGAGGCTAGGTCTCTTCTTATTTCCCTGAGTCTGAGACAAAAAAATAAAACTGTCTATCTATATTGGATATTTGTGTATCTGAAAATTATTGCTTTTAGTTCCTTAATAACAGAGGTACATGTGGCTGGAGACAAAATAACATGCTATCTGTTAAAAGATTTTACAATGATGCTATTCAGTTGAGAAAATTTCTTTAGAAATTTAGCTCCTCATAAAAGAGAAGTAGATGCTGAAGGGATAAGAGAATAGGTATCAATGCAAAGACTTGCATCTTTAGCAATAAAAATCATATCCATAAGGCCAGTTAATCATGAATATTGAATCACTTTAATACCCTATTTTACTGCCTAGAGAAGTACTGCTTATTTATAAAAGGCAATTTTTTATGCAGATTACGGTATTTTCTGGAATGAGGAAATGCAAATAAGCTTAAGCAAAAAATTAAAAACACTAGTTTGCTTTTCCCAAGAAAGTTATGTCCTAGAACATTTGGTATTATTCTACTTATTTTTTCTATGTTAAGCTACTCGAGCTAAATTACTGTGAGACATGAAGGAAAACAAAGAGAAAGGAGTCTGTGGAATGGTTGAGGAGGGCAGGATCATCAGTCAAGGATGTGTGGGAGAAACAGAAGAAAGAAAAGTCACAGACTTTATAATCCAACTGGGGAGAGAACACCCACACACATGCAGTGACATCAGGTGTGATAGATTATGGTCAAATGTAAACTACTATGGACAAAATTTCCATTAACCAGCACCTTTAGGCAATTAGCAATGTGCTGTAATTAATTTCATTTTTGTTTCATACATGTTTATCTAAGGGCCAGGGAGGGAGAATCAACACACACACACTCATATACACACATTTTTATTGTTTAAAAAACTTTCCAAAATATGTTCTTAGTCCTTTGCTGTTTTAGCAAGTGAAGTATAGTTGCAATAACCATGGATATTGGATTTTCTGGGACAGCTCCTATGTCAAATACATGGCTTTGCTGCTTCTATAAGTACGTTTGCACATGTCATGACATGCTTCCAGATTTAAGGTAGATGATCTCCATTGAATCTTTCATTCAAAGTTTTATAAACACTTCAGGCTTGCAGGCTGAACATCAGCAATCTCATATAGAGCTGTTGATTAAGAAGGTGTATCAGATTGATACATAGACATATTCTATGAATTACATTTATAAAAAAAATCTACTATGTAAGTTAATTTTATTAGCATATTTTCCTTAAACATAAAGTATATTAAAAAAGATTACAGTTTGTTCAAGTTTCCAGTTCACTGATCTACAAAAGAGTTTGCAAATATAAATGAAATATTCATAGAAACCTTTCAGAGTTAATGCAAATAGTTTGTCTGGACATTGGAGTCAAGTAGTGGCATTGGAAATGTAAACTGGCATTTCGTATCAGACAATGTAGTTTAGTTCACTCAAAATTTAGTCCCAAAAAGTTTCTTCCATTCCTTCCTCTACTGTAAAAATAGGAAAGTTAAATATTCAATCTTCAGGCTCCCTTGTAACTAAGGTGGCCACAGCCTTATATAATATACAATGAGAGGTAGGCCAAATCTTCCCTTCCAGAATAAAAAGTCAAAGCATCACACAATAATGTTTTCCCTTCTTCTGCTTGACGCCTGGAGGTTTAATAGTCATTTTTAAACTAATGAGTACGAAAAATGCCAAGACAACCCCCGAGATGTGGGCCCTGATATTGTTAGGCTGCTCAGTCATCGCCAGCAACAACTGATTTCTGGCCCTTTTTTTTGTATCCAAAAACACTCAAAACACAACCCTTTTTTTTCAGTCACTGTTTATTTTTTCTTACAACTCAACACACCCCTAAGTAATGAAAATGTCTTCTATTTTCACAATGTTTAATAGGGGCACTTTTGCATCTACTATTATTTCATTGTTTCTAACCACAGACCTGTTCAGTAAGCATAGTAGTATAAGGTATAGACATAGTGACAATAATAACAATTATAGAAATAATAATAACAATAGCAGTTTAGATTTATAGCACTTACCATATGCTGGCAATATGCTAAGTGTTTTATAAGCATTATTTCATAAAAGCCCTAGTCTTTTTAAAGCACCCTCAAAATTTTTTTAAAAATCTAAGTTTCAAAAACACAGCACAAATCATTCTTGTACACATATTAATTTAAATTCAAAGTATAAATAATTCTTATCTATTTTTAAAATCATTTTTCCAGGAAATGTCAATAAGAGTCATTTGAAGGAGAGGACATTCTTCCTTTTGCCCTGCCCACCTATCTAGATTGAGTGTTGCACTACTGTGGTCCCATAATACCATTTGAACATTCCCAATAAACTCTGTGCTACATTCTATTAGAGTTATCTGTCTGTCTGTCTCCCTGATTTGGTTTTCCAGCAGCTGAGACAAATACCACACAATGGTTTGGATTAACAATAGGAATTTATTGGCTCATGGTTTCAGAAGCTAGAAGACTTACTTCCTCCTGGAGCTAAATACCTCAAGTGGCCAGCAAATCCTTTGGTTCCTTGGCTTTCCTATCACATGGTAATGGCCTCTCCTTTCTCTTCTGGGTTCCATTCACGTTCAGCTTCCAGCTCCTCCCTGTGGCTTTCTCTCTATAAGGCCTCCTGTAATAGGATTAAGATGAATCTTGATTCTGTTGGCTACAACTTAACTGAAAATAACATCTTCAAAAGGTCCTATTTATGATGGGTTCAGACCCACAAGAATGGGATTAAAGTTAAGAACAGATTATTTTTTTTCTGGGGTACATAAATCAATCTACCTCACCCACCAATGAGACTCTTTTATGCATCTTTTCTTTCCTGTACCTAGTCCACTTCGTATAATATTGCCACTAGTCAACAAATATTTGTCCAGTAAACAAACCTTTTAAAAGTTGTCTTTAACTTTTTTTTTTTTCTGAAATAACCCTGCTCTTGCCCCCACAAATATTTCATTAGGTTATATTGTCCTTTACATTTCTGCCTCTAGCAAAATTTTTGAAAATCTGAAAAGGGCTTCCAGCAGTTTAGTCATATGACTGTGAAGACTGGTACACCTCCATGATGTCAGCATAGTTTGTCTAATTTATAAGGATGGCAAACCACTGGTAAACTTGCCCTCATTTAACAAAAAGGAACCAAAATAATTAGTAAATATGTCAAGTTACTTGTTCCACTTAATTGTCAATTCAAGCACAATAGTAAATATTATTTGTCCATGAAGCACAGTTTAAATCTAGATAACATATCCTAAAAGTGAAGAATATTTCCTCACTGACCAGGACTTCTCTTTCTCAGTTGATTTTGTTTGTTTGTTTGTTTTCATCAAAATAATAGTAGCAAAATCTAAAAAAAAAAAAATAGTAGCAGGAATGGATGTGTCTCAAGCAGTTGAGTGCCCGCCTCCCACATGGGAGGTCCCAGGTTCAGTTTCCGGTGCCTCCTAATGAAGACAAACAAACAAGGAGCAGACAAGCAGACATTGAGCAAAAACAATGAGCAAGACAATGAGAATACAACAAGCAAAAACAAAACGAGCAGGGAGCAGATATGGCTCAAGCAGTTTAGCGCCTGCTTCCCGCATGGGAGGTTCTGGGTTCAGTTCCCGGTGCCTCCTAAAGTAAAAAAAAAAAAAAAAAAAAAAAAAAACACAAGCAGACAAAGAGCGAAAAACAGTGAGCAGACAATAAGCAAAAAAACAATGAGCAAAAACAACAAGCAAACTGGACGAGGGAGCAATCTCAGGGAGGAGAGGAATAATAGTAGCAGTTTTTCTAAGAGGAAATGAATATAAAAATATATAAAATTATATATGCATACATATAAACATACATATACACATATACAGGTGTACATACACAAATACATTACTTTGACAATATTTGGCTCACTACATGCATTCCGGAATTGATAAAACTGTTGTTACCTTTCAACCTCACAACCTCTAAAAATTAGTGACATGATTGATGAAACCACAGTGTGGTTGAAAAAAATAAAATGTTCAACCTCTGAATTCTTTAAATGAATGATTCACATTAATAAGATTTGCCAGGCTTGGACTTCATATTTACTATTCCAGCGTATCTTGATCATTGAGAAATCAACAAAATTATTCAAAGTTCAAGGAATACCATTTGTTGCTTTGATATATTTATTCTTGGAAATAATATCATTATTCTAGCTATCAGTACATATGGTTTTAAGCAAGGAGTTATGTAAATGCTATTGGTCTATGTCTTGGTTAGACGATTATCAGTTTGCAATTATATGCTTTTTATAATGCATTGAGTCTTTAGATCAATAAACATAAAAGGAACTAAGGAAGGAAAATTGTTATTGCTATATTGTTTGGGGGGCAGGCGGAGAAAAGCCACCTATGAACAAATGTTTTGGATGAAATTCAGAGTTAAAAAATCATGGTTGCATGCGGTTGAATTGCACATGTTTGGGATTTTATTATAAAGGCAACAAAATTGTGAGCATCATCTTTCCTTTCTTCCTTCTGAGCAAGCAAGATCCCCAAAGTAGCTTTGAGGATACTTTATTTATGGGCCTGCTAGTTCAGGAGCCACACACCAATTCATCATGCTCCTGCTTTGTGCCATCTGTTATAAATAAATATCCCTGCCTGCAACTTTCTGTCGGGGCATGTGTTTACTGTTATGCAGATGAATGCAATATGGGAAGACATTAAAGTTAAAAAAGAGAAAAATTGCTTATGAAAATGTCTATCGAACATATATATCCCTCCTACTTGTGTACAAAGGTTCAGATCACATGAAGTCCTATAGCCTGAGCAAACATTAACTCAGGCTCCTCGTTTAGTTTGCAACCACCTGGGGAATAAGTGAAAACAAGCAGGGACAACGTTGTGAGGTGAACAAAGAAGTACATGGCAAGAGCCTTCTTCCTCAAATCTTTTCACCATTTCACACAACATATTGCTATGACTTTGAGGAGCGAAGGACAGATAGGTATTGTGGAAATACTGGTAGAGCATTTTGAAGGCAGCAGTTAGCATCTAAGCTAAAGAGTGATGAGAAGCCTCTGGGGGTGCCGGTGAGAAGCAAAGTGATATGGTCCAAGCTCTCAGAGAGCAAAGTAATTCTGAGAAGTGTGTAGAAAGTGTTTGAAGTGGAAAGGGAGGCTGGGAGCAAAGCCAAACAAAAAATGATGATAGTGACTCCGAGTGTGAAAAACACTGAATCACCTCTGTAACCAGTTACTGAATGCACATAGTATTTTTAAAAGTACAATGCCCCTTTCTCCTTGAGCATCTTTTGCCTCTCTTTTGCCACTTCCCCAGAACTCCCACATACTTACAAATATGGAGGTTTTAAAGGAGCCATCTACAAGGAGAGAGCAGAGTATATCTTCAACACACTAAATTTCGTAAGTAGATATTACCTTTAATCCCATGTTGATGAGGACACCTAAGCCCCAGAAAAATCACATATGACAATATAATGACAAGAAAACATCTCATTGACTTAAAAACTTGAACCAGGCTTTTTCCTCAAATAGGAAGAAGAAAAAAATTAAGATGAGCAACCTAAAGACATTCATTTGGTTTCAGTTGCTTCCACTGATTTAGGGTATATACAAATAATCATACATAATAATTTAGGATTATTTTTCATACAGTAGTACATATCACAAAATGTATTTTGTTTTCATTATGCCTCCATGGCAGAATAGAGGAATTTGGTATTTACTATGTATAATTTTACCTTAAAAATCTATTTACATTCTTGATATATTCTTCATGCTATAAATAAAGAAACTATATACACTTGGCTGTGGATTTATTGGAGATAGTTATGGTCCAGATAGAATGTTTTACTTGGTAAATCTACGGAAAAGGTACCTCCAAATTAACATGAGAATAAATGGTTTTCCAACTTGAAGAGAAACTATAACCGTAATCCCCAAGACATCATTAAAGACCTTGAAATATCCTCTAAGGGATATTTTTGAAAGTGTCTTCAATCTACATTTTAATATTTTGTAATATTTTCTGTTAGTCACTTTATTATTTCCTTTAGAGATTCAATTCAATTCTCTTTGATATGTTTCTCAGAAGATTAATTGTTCCTGTTACTTATCTTTAGAACAAGAGTTCTCTTTGAGAATAGGCCCTGATCCTTCACTTTTTTATTGGACTTAAATATTTCTAATTGAGACTAAGGGAGTTTAAGGTCAAATTTAAATTAAAAAAAAAAAACAAAAAACAGAATGCCTTTCATTAAAGGTGGATGTTATCATTGTAACCAGTTTGTTTTGCTCACAGTTGTTTTCCAATTTTGAAAGTTTCCAGCATGCTAATTTAAAACTGCTTATTATAAAAAGCAGGTTGCTGATAAGAGAGTGCCTCTGATTGCTCATTATTAACCAAATTGCTTGATTTGGGGTTGTAGTAATCACTAAAGGTGGTGAACACTAATTAATTATAGGGCAAATTAATAAATACCCAATTACACTTCTAAATCACTATCTAAATAGATTTACATGTTAGGAGTACAGGCATTACTTGTGCATACCTTCAACTGGAATAGTTGGAAATTAAGAAACAACTTTCTCACCTGGAGTCTTGAATGTGATAGAATGAACTGTACTTTTAACCATCACAGTCATTTAAGCGATTGCACCAGAAGTGACTGGAAATGGATTGCACCAAACAAAATTCACACTCAAATAAAGACAAGTGTGCAGCATGAGCATCTATGGCTAGACATAAAGGGGAAGAGGTGACTCCAAGTTTCAGGGCTTGATATTTTCTGCTTTGACAATCGGCTCAGTGTTTCTAAGTTTCTTTCTACCTGAACTGTACAGTTTGCAGGATGGGAGATAGCAAATAATGAAGCTGATATTAAGTGTCCAGTGAGTTAGAACAGTCCCATCTAACCAAGAGAAAGAATGCCAGGTCTGCAAAAGCCAAATGAACCAAAGCACCCAAGAGGAAAAGGCCGGAAGCAACTCCAGCACCTTGGGTCTCCTCCCCAAACAAGCTCTGGGCTGCTATCAGTTTTGATAAGCAGGCTTTCCTTGCCCATGAGGCTATAACATGATAATGTCATTCAATAACCCTCACACCCTTTCCTGCTATTTGTCCAGCACAGGAAACCCAGGATTTTCTTGTCGTATGGACACAGCGGAAATATCTAGCCAGCAAATACTAACTCTCGCATGCAAACAGACCCATATCCTCTTTCCGCCTGACAACTTCCTTCCTGCATACTAAGAACAATCTACTCTTCTTTTTTTTCTGGACTGCTTTATACTGACTACACTGAAAGCCCCTGGGGAAAAGACCAATGTAAACTTTCACCCAACAGCTGGATTCTCAGACAAATAGGCTGACTTTGAATATGGTTTAAGGTATTGGAAATGCCCTCTAAAATATGGTGACATGGTATTGGAGGCTGTTTTTACACACCTCAAAGACAGCTTGTGCTTTGGCAGTTATCTGAAGAATTTTGCCCACGTAGTCCATCACACTAGATATTTCAGACCCAACCCGAAATATTTAAATTTATATCATAGGCCAGGAAGGTCACTTTTCCAGCTATACTGAAGAACTGGACCTGATATCGTTGTATGTTCTTCAGACCTGGGAATTTAAAAGACAAAAGTTTAGAGCTGTAGAAGCAGAGGATTTTTTGGTTGTATATCCAATTTAGCAGCTAAATCTATTTTGCTCACACAAGCAATTTAGGCATTTCAAATCATTGATGAGCTTTGAGGTAAGTAGATAAGACCTAGCTAGGAAAGTTGTTTTGCTGGTTAATCACAACTCACACCTCAAGCAAGGACAATGTGGCTTTAAAGTTTTCTCCCTGAGATACTGAAAGCATAAGCCAGATAGTTATGAATGGGAGCTACATTTGGAATTCCTCATCAGAATAACTTCTTTATATTCAAAAGACAAAGAACTCTAGCTCTGAAAAACTAATCCAATTCTGAAATACTACTAGGCAACCTGTGCATCTTTCCAAGGAAATAGTTTCTTAGAATTTGATGGTTTAAAATGTTAAAAACCTGATTTAATACTGTTGTCAATAATTTCACTTGGTTTAAAACATTTTACTTCCTGGACAAATCTAATATCAGGCTATGACTATGCGGCTGAGATTCCGTGGTGTATATCAGGGAGGAGAAGAAGGCTATCGGTGGAAAACAATGCTGCCAAGCACGAGGTCTGCCATCACCAGCTGCTTCTCACTTCATATATACTAAAGTGCTTCCCAAAATATAAAATGATACCTAACAATGGTAAAAAAGAATAAACACTGCTATTTGTTATGGCTGTTGTTGAAATCGTAAATAGTATTCATGGACAAATGGTTAGTTTTTATCATTTTATTCAACTTATAAAAGTTCTTAGGTCTTTAAAACTTGTATTTATAGCTTATTGTAAAATATATGATAGTAAAGGAAGTGGAAAGGAACTACAGGTGATGTTCTCCAGTACTCTAGTGAGGAAGGAAGGGATTAAAACTCAGTCTTCCAGCCCCCAACCAGTGACTCATTTGATCATATATTTCATCACCATGATCAAATAGAATAAACATGAAAATAATATTTAAAATATCCCAAACTCTAATTAAGTGCTTCCTATATGCCAGGAAAAGTGTTAAGAGTTAAACCTCACTACAAACTTAAAAGGTATACCTATTTTACAGAATTATATTCAGAACTGACACTTACTGAGCCTTTACCATGTCCAAGGTGCTAGGCTTAGAGAACTAATTAAATTCATCTTAATTAGACCTCTGGGATGAAAGTTTTATCCCCATTTTTACAGATGAAGAAATTGAGGCACAATAAGACTAAGTTACTTGCCCAAATTCATTGAACTAGTTAGTGGTAGGGCAAGGACTAGGAATCAAGGAACTTGAATTCTCATCACTCTAAGTCTCGGAGTCTAAGATCTCTTGGGAATCACTGTGTCTCAGGTTCTTCATCTTTTAATGTGGGCTTAAAAATAACTGTCTTTCCCCCCTAACTGGTCAGTTATATGGACCAAATGAGAGAAGGAGTGTGAACAATTAATGTGGAATTTCCTTTACCCTTAATACACACAATTTCAAATCACTAAGGCTAGAAGACAGGCTGGATGTCGATTAAAAATAAAAGCTAAAATTCTCCTCTTGTGGCTTTTTGTTTCCTCACTTTCTTTAACAATTTCTGACATTTTCATGAGCTTGTTCAAAAGAAAGAAAGCCGTGCCATTTTGAGAGCAAAGAGCAATTTACTTCATAATTGACTGGGTAAAATGTCAAGAAAACTAAGAAACAAGAGTATTGGTATTGGCTGCAGCTATGAAAACAACGTACAATAACCTGGATGCAAGTTTTTGAAAAGCTCTTAGGAGACAATCTTATGCAGCTATGGTTATTTGCTTAAAGATGCTGCTATATCTGCTCTAATGCTCACCTATAGAGTCAAGGAGGTCCTTAATTGGCCAATTTCAGCTGAGTACTTTCTAAGGGTTGCCTGTTCTCAGAGGGAATGCTCAGACCAGGAGGGGCGCTCGGTGTCTCCATCAACCAGGCCGCAGCTTCAGGCAGGCTCTTGCTCACATCTCCACACCCACACAAGGTCCCTATGCCACAAAGGCAGCTCCTGGGAATACTGGACCTCCCCAGAGTGAATTGGCACGTGTGAATGGACACACACACTTCTGAGTGTACTCTCAGCTTGGTTTGAAAATATGAGATTCCAGAACCAGGGAGGAAAGGGTTTTTAGTAATTTTGTATATTATCTGCCTCTGTCCTCCCTTCCATGAAGGTGGCTGGATGAAACCTGACCGTATATGCTTTTGGAATAATGGCAACAGTGATAACAGCTAATGTTCATTGCATGATTTCCATGTTTAAGACACTGTGCTAATCAAGCCCCACACATTTTCTCTCTTATTCATCACCACACCTTAAAGTTAGGTGCTATTATATTTTTCATCTTAAACACGAAAATTTGAGGAACAGAAATGTTCAGCATATACAACTTGTAAGCGACAGAACCGTGTATAACACTTACAATTTGTTCCATCCCCCAGACTCCTAATGATACATTAAGGAATAGCTTCTGATAAAATAAAAAAAAAAAAAAAAAAAGGCAATGAGAAGAATAATAAGCAGTGAATTTATTTCAATCAATAAGTCAACAGATAGTTGTGCCACACTAGTTATAAAATAGTGCACAACACGGAGCTTACAGGTTAGCAGAGTAAAGAGATGTTGAACAAATAATTTTGAGTATACTGAACCTCATCTAGCATGAAGTACAGGTGCTAAGGGAGCATTTCTCAATGACATTTAACCTAGTCTGGGGGATACCTGAGGAAGCAGCATTTAAATGGAAAGAGGAAGGATAAGCAAGTATTAAGTAGATAAAAGGAGTATGAAAAGCCCTCCAGAGAGAGACAGTGGCATATGTGAAGACAGGAAGGAATCTTTCAATACAAAACAATTTCCCCATATATTTCTACTCATTTACTGTGCATATGCAAAGGACTGTGAGGGTTCTGAATTATACAAAGATGAGTAAGGTGACGAAACCCACAGTCCAGTGGGAGAGACAAATCCATATATAAACACAAGCTAAACTGTGGTGTGTGGCACATTGAGAGGCAAACAAGATGTCATGGAAGAATAGAGAGAAATTAACATAGATAGGATTGTTCCTTCAAGGATAGGGAGATAAGCTTCAAAGTGTGCTGAATTCTCCACTCTTGTTTAGGGGAGCAAAAGAGAAATTAGAGGTTAGCCCAGCAGGTGAAGTCACTGCAAGCTCCACTCCCCCCACCTCTCAAATATGAATGAGATCCCAAACTTAGGGAATCAGAAGCAGTTAATGAAAATCGAGGCACGAGGATGACAGCAGGGACAATGGCAGGAGACTAAGCAGGAGGGCTGTGCTGAGAAAATTCCTGGCGTTCACAATTGGTGTTCACCTCCCCCAGAAAGTGTGCTGAGGGGGAAGGCTAATGAAATTTAAAGGGCGGAGACTGTGCAGACATCTATACCCTATGGAATAATATGGAGGAAAAAAGAGAGGGAGAAAAGACTTTACCACACTTGAGAGAACAACAGCAAAAAATGTAGTCCAGAGACCAGTTCGTAGTTGGAACTGAAACATCATAACTAGTCATTGAGTAATTGTGAAGAGAATCTGAAAGCCCATGAAAAATGTACATGAACTACCCAGAAGCAGAAAAAAGTAAAATGGAAAACACAAGCACAGTAAAGAGCAGGAAGAAGCTGGAGAACTGACCTGTGACTAATAAACAATTGTCAACTCCTAATAGGATATACAGTAGTAAATAACAAAAAGCAGAAATACATCTGTACAATATGCCTGCAATAAATAATAACAAATAACAAATATTTGTAGAATTATTTATAGTGCCTGAAGCACGTACTTTGACATATATTAGTTCAACAGATCTTGTAAACTGCCTTGTAAGATAAGTGTAAATCATGTCAAAATAGAATGCCAGTAGATACTTATCTATTGAGAGATAAGTGGCCAAGAAATAAGATTCTAAATACCTAAATCGTGCTATAGACCAGTCATCCCTCCACAAGTTCCCTGAATTTAAAAAAAAGTTCAAGTGGGCAAAAAAAAAAAAAAAAAAGAATTTATTACTATCTGGGATTTTGACCCCAAGACTCAATTGTTATGATGTGAGTCATTTTTTTTTTGCCCTAGAAAAATAGACTCAAGTAAAATAACACCAAAGCAGGTGTAAATGTCTGTACTACCCCCTACTATCCCAATTCAATATCAGATTTTATCATTGCACTGGAAGAAAAGACAAATCCAGAATGCCAGTGGGAATAGTAGAAATTGCAAAAGCAAGAGTGGCTACGATAGTATTTATACTGGATGCTAGAAACAACTTTTAAGCCACTCTCACTTCATGAATCAGGTTGTAGCAAGAGAGATGGCCTATTCCCCCTAAAGAAAACTTTTCCAAGCTCATGTGGGAGAAAAGAGGTACCTAAAAGGGCCACCTTTATGCGTGATCCAGTCTTTGGTGCAGAGCTTAGCATTGTGCTAACAAGATGGACACAAACAATTCATAGCAGCATTCCTCCAGGAAAAGGATCCTCAGATTCTTTTTCCTACAAAGATGTGTTAGTATTCTTATTTTATAGTTGTTAATGACTTGACTAAGAACATAAAAGAATGAGAAGTGAAACCAGAAATGGAATCCAGAGCATCTACTTCAAATTCCCTGCTCTCAGTTAAAATGAGAACTTGTGTTTTATTAAATTAAATCCTTATGGTGTGATTTGTATATTCTCAGATAATACGTTCGTTTCCAAAGCCCCAACTTAATAGCTCATTTTCTTGAGTAGAAATGCCTGAGTCAAGGTAAAATAAACAACAATATTGCTGCTATGCAATATCTTCTGAGAAAAACTCCCATTAGTGTCCAAGGAGGGACTTGAGACTGAAGACCACAACCTTGGCTCAGACTGCACTCTTTGCTGAATGTGGGGAGGACACAGAGCAGCTCAAAAGCCGAATCCACATATATTCGATGAACACATATATTGTGTTCCTCAACGTCTTTACAAACACAGAAGAAAGCACCAGTAGTTGGATATCTTGTTCTAAGAATCAAGAATCAAGGTTCTGTACCAAGGGACTAGAATGACCCATTAACAAGTTGATGAGTATGTTTTGGAAGCCGTTTTTAATCTAATATTTTACCTCATGAGAGCATGTTCAGTTTTAATAAAAGTCCTCAATAAAGATGAATTACCTCGTACATAATTTCTCTTGCTGCTAATTTAAGAATCTGGTACATAAAAGCATAGAGAGTGTGAAGGAAATGGATCATGACCTTATAACATCTGGCATGATTTCTGAGGCAGGTGGCAGATAGGTTCATAAGGAACTATCTTGCCAAATCTTATCAAAACCTAAAAGACAAAAAGAGAAAAAAACATACACTTTATAATTGACATCAAAAAGGAAGTCATTTTATTTTTAGTACATTTGCTTTGGAAGGAGAGCCAACTAATTGGAAAGAATCCATAATTTAACCAATGTCAGATCCCCTTAATGCATTCTCCATTGAAACTTAATAAATGTTAGTTTCCAGATTTACTGACTTTACAGTTTTCTCCAGTTAATGATCAGCAAGTACATTTTATTACATTAAATGAAAACAAAATGAAGACCTGAAGTCCCATGATCAAGAATTGATTTCTGGCAGACAAGCAAAATTGTTTGGTCTATTTTTATGGTTGATATAATTGTATTCAAAATCTATAAACAATGTACATCCACATCAATACTTTGTCAGCCTGTCTTTGGTCATAAACTTTAATTAAAACAAAACATCCCTTAGGTAAATCAAAGGAAGTGCCATTGAAATAATATAAACACCCGAGGAAACCTTGGGCTGTTTCCATGCTCAAGTCTGATTAGTTGGAAAAGCACCAAGCACTTGTCAGTAGACCAACCAATAGAGTTTGTGATTATGAGAACCACCTCCAGTATTAAAGACCTTTGGCATAGTTTCTGGGAAAATTTGTGCCTAATTTCTCTATTCCAAGAGAGGGTTTTTCCACTTGGAGGCTGTATTATCTATAAAGGCTATCTCTCATGTGTCCTCTATTTAGCTGTCAGAAGGTCTGTCTATCACAGGTCTCAGACTGTCTGTCCCAGTTGGCTGATGTCAGAAACTTACACTAGGGTTATGGCAGAGAAAACATGTTTTCCATTACGCCTGTACCAAAGTGTTGATTAAGGTGGCACATGCCAGACCTGGGAGTAGCCAGCACTCAAAAATAGTATAGACCTTTTACAGATGCTGAAATTGTTTCCAGAAAATTCAGCATCTCAACTTATCTTTTTTTTTTTTTTTTTTTTTTAAGATAAAAAAGAACCCAGGGCCTTTTGTGCTTATTTGTAAGCTAGCACTTTAATAATTTCTGATGTGTCTTTTTTTTTTTTAACCATGTTCAGACCTTTTGTGTTCATGGTCAAAGAATCTTTTGATAATTGACAAGTGGATTCCATAAGAGGCAAAGGTTTCCAATTGTACTTGAGATCTGGTGCTTTCTATAAAAGGATTCTAAGAAAATGATTTTTAACCATTTTAGAAGGTTGAGTTCTTTGAAAATCTATCAAAGCTACGCATCCTCTCTCAGAAAAAAATTGTGCAGGTTCAAAAACCTAATTGAAACACTTAGGGTTCCAAGAGCCTCAGTTTAAGAACCCCTGTTCTAAGTGAAGTCAAAAATAATCATGTGGCTGGCAGATTGAATTTTTACTACTAGGTAAGGATAGCATCCCTTCACAAAACATAAATCCTGATGAGGCCATGTAATTTAAGCAGGTGTGGAGGGTTAGTAAATTATGTCTACCTGTCTTCCCATTTTGGAAAGTTATAAAAAAAATTTTTTTTTTAAAGAGAGAGGTTATTTCAAAGGCCAGAAAGTCCTTATGTGTATGTCCCCTATGGAAAGTCAACAACTTATACAATATATTGGTTTTCAATGACCGTCAGTCAAAACTGCCTTACTTGCCTTGTAGGAAATATAGACCAGAATGTCTGAAAAATGATAAAGACTAGGGTTGCCAGATTTAACAAATTAAAATACAGAATGCCCAGTTAAATTTTAATTTTAGATAAAGAATGAATACTTTTTTAGTAATGGTATGTCCCATGCAATATTTGAGAGATTCTTTTGCTAAAAATTAGCATGAGACATACTATTACTAAAAACATTCATTTTTTTTATCTGAAATTCACATTTAATTGGGTGCCTTGTATTTTGTCTGGCAACTCTACAATGGCCAAATAATCTACATCCAGATCAGGATACTCCTAACAGTGGGAACTGGGTTTCTAGTATTTTCTCAGTAACAAGTGATGAGAGTCACCTTTGGATTTCCCATTGCCACTTCAGTGAACTTTTGTGCTATTAGCAGTTGAACCAAACCAAAGCATAAAAGATTGCAGTTTATCATTCTTGTTTTTTCTCCCTAATTATCTGACTCTGGTTCACTAACTCAGCTGTTCTTCTCTCTCAGGCCTCTAAATTTGGATATTTGACTATCTTCAATCCTCTACCCTTTCTCTTCTTTACCTTTTCAAACCTTCTTTGCATTTTTCATTCACCTCCACCTCTTTAATCTTTTTACCAATGACTTCCCACTCCACGTTGCTAGTCTCCCTAACTCCAGATTGCTTTTTCCATTTGCAGAGCCTCATGGACTCATTAAACCCCACAATATCATAGCATCATTTGTACTCTTTATTTCCCTTTTTTTTTTTTTTTCTTATTTCACATCCCCGGAACTAATTGAAAACTAAATCCTAGGTATCTTTTATTTATTTATTTATTTATTTTTACCGGGAGGTACCGGGGATCGAACCCCGGTCTCTCCATATGGTAGACGGACGCCGAACCCTTTGAGCCACATCCATTTCCCACCTAGGTATCTTTTAAATACTTTTTTTTTCCATCACTGCCTCCTTTAGTTCCTCATCATCTCTTTCTGGTATTATTTATTGCATTAGCCTCTAATTTTTCTCCCCACTTCTAGTCTTTTGCCTCTGCAGTTCTTCTACAACACTGCCACATTAATCTTGCTTTTGAATTTAACCATTTACTGGATCCCTAATATAATGCAGGCACTTTCCAACATGATGGCTATACAAAAACAAAGAGTGCTTTTTGCCCTCAAGAAAAGTACATACCAGTAGAGGAGGCAAAAATGTACACAGCAAGTTACAGAAGAATGTGATCAGCCAGCTTTAGGACAGAGAATAACACAAAGTTACAGTGGTAAAGGGAATATGTTAGGAGAATGGGTGACAGTGATAGAAAAGTTTATCTGGTGCTTAGCTGAGATAACACCTGAATTGAGTTTTAAAATGGACCAGCATAAGCCATTAAGCAGGAATGGAGTTTCAGGCAGAAGGAATATCATGTGCAAACACAGGGTGGTATGAAAGAATGTGGCAGTTCAAATAGTCTAGGATGGCTGGAACTTGGGACTCCAAGGAAGGAGTTATGAGTGATGAGGCTGCACTGGTAGGAGAGACCACATAAGCCACGTTAAATATCTGAATTCTACCATGAAAGTAATGGAGAGCCTTTGAAGCATTTTATGTAGAGTGGTGACATGATCAGATTTGTATTTTAGAAAGAGTGTATGTAGTCATTGAAAAAATAGTTGGTTGTTAACAAGGCCAAAGGCAAGGAGATGCTTGATGTAGGAATCTCTGCAGGAATAGCGAAGGCATTTCCTAGGTCAGGGCAACAGTGCTGCAAGGAAAGGATTCAAGGAGAGTTTCCATAACTTAATGATGGATTAGATGTGGAGGGCAAGGAAAAGCACATCTTTGGTTATACAACCAAACCTATTGTCTGCAGTGATGATTTTCAACCAGGAGCGATTTTGTCCCCCAAGCCATAAGGCAAAGTCTGCAGGCATTTTTGGTTATCAGAAGAGGGATTAGAGAGGAAAGGAATGCTCCTAGGCCAGGAATGAAGCACAGGATACCCCCTCAGAGCACAGCAAATAATTATATGGTTCCAAATAGCTACAGTACTAAGGTTGAGAAAACCTGGTTCACAGCCTTAAGTGGATCTCTTATCTTGAAATTTAAGGCTCTTTACAATATTGCTCAACTTCCTTTCCAAACTAAATTTCTGTCTCCCTACAAGTCTATTCCTAGTTTCCCAAACATGCTTTTCACTTTCCACCTTACCAATCTTGCTTTTATTAGTATTTTTCTCCCACCCAGAAACATTATCCCTTCTATTTATTTGTCAAAATGCCACTGCTGCCTCCTTCATAAAGTCATTAATAGTCTGCCCTTCTGAATAAACTCTCGCCTTCCCTTGCACTTCTTTTGTGGCATTCATGATATTGTACCTGGTAAGTGTACTACTACCTGATTGACTTTGTCTTATCTTATACCTTGAAGAAAGACTCTAATAGGCCAAGCACAGTGTCTTCAACAAAGTAGATGCTCAGTAAATATTTGTTAAAATTAAGTATGATTTTCCAAATATCTGTTGTCTGGAATCACCAATGCCAAAGCTTCCCCTTTTATTCTTGTGGCCAATTCAGAGTTGACTGGTTCTCATTTATAAATGCTAAATAGTATGTAGTACCAACAAACTATAACCAATACTTAATTCTGTAAATAATGTACTTTCTCAGAAAATTAAATATGATTACCACATTCCATGAACCATCTCAGAGCCTTGTCCTAAGGTCTTTGTTCCAGTCCAGGTTTTGAATTTGTTTGGTAGCGTAGATGCTTAAGATTCCTTATACATCTTTACACACTGATTTACCTGCCTACCAGGTGTTCTACATTGCCCTCCAACTGCTCATTTTAAGCTATTTGATTCTGCAATGTATGTTTCATTGCTGATATCCTTAGAAAATTTTTCTGCTTGGTAAAATAAAACCTGTTCCTTGTCAGCTTAATAGAGGCCACTAAACTACCTTGTAGAAACAATTGGGATATATGAATGGCATGGGTGGCCTAGACTTTGCTTCTGGATTTTTACTTTATTACCTTTTGACTTTTACAAAACTTACTTAAGGACAAGGATTGAATATTGCTTAGCCCTCTGAGGGCCATGCATTCATGACAGGCATTTCCTTTGCCCATGTTCTAATTCATCTCTCACCACCTCTGAGACAGTTTATTGTTCTTTTTTCAAACCCTATAAGAACTGTGAAATTGAAAGGAACCTGTGAATCACTGTGTAACTGTATACAGTGAGGGTAGGTTTGGCAGTTCTGGCTGCTGCTGCCATCTTTGGCCTTGGAATATGTCTAACAGCTTCAAATGCAAGGGACAGACAAATTTTCAGCAGCATAGTATAACTTAAAAGCCAAGCTTTGAGGAATTTTCCTCTTCTAGATTCTAGCTGGTAAAAAAAATTGAGATAAAGTATGCTTTTTCCCCAAATCAGATGTTTGTGAAGCCTCTGGACCAGCAAGGCTCTGTGCATCCAGATTAAAAATTTACTGTTCATCGTAATTCTCCCAACCAGTATCCTTTGTGGCAACTGGGTTTGGGAATTGTAGTCCATTTTGGACTCTAAGAATAGGATCTAACTTTACTCTTTAGTCTTAGTCTATAATTAGTGCCAATGAATATATAAATGTATAGTGGCAGATAAATGTTTGAGCAACACACACATGCATGTATATTTATTTTACATGCATAGATGTATATAAAACAAAGCCCTAAGAAACCAGCTCTTCTCGATAAGATAAGAAGTAGGAAAAGAAAAAATCAGAATCTTTTGATGTTTACTTTGAACTATCTATTCCAGTCAGAATTATAAGCCATTTACTTAAATCCTTCTTCCACTGGATCAGCATGGGATAAATGTATTTTTCTTATGTATGCCTGACTAAATGTGAATATATTTCACTAAAGTATGAGCCCCTAAAGATTATGAACCACATTTTATTCATGTTTGTTCATCTTCACATCAGGTGGCCCAGGATTTGGCATATTTTTAAGAGTCCAATAATTGTTGACTTTGATTTTGGTCAATTGTGTGGTACTGTGACAGGTGTGTTCTGAAATGACTTCCCCAGTCCTCGCTAACTGCACATACTCAGTGTATATTGCTAAGTGTTGAAACTTCAGCTTTCAGATGAAATTCTAAACTAACATTTATCACAATAGTATAAAAATTGTATTTGTCTCTTACAAAATTTGATAATCTATCAAGAAAGTTATTAAGTAGAAAGAAAAATGGTAGGGAAATGAATAAAATTATGAATATTAGCATAATAAGAACCGATTGTAATAAATGTACTACAGTTAAATTCTGTTAATTATATATTTTATCCAAATGTTTAAATTGCCCAAATGCCTCGTGTGATGCATTGTTTTGATATAGTAATAATATTGCTTTGAAATAAGCAGTAAACAGAAATTAAAGAGTTTCTAACTAGCTGTATCCTTCCCCAAAAGTTCAAAAAACTAACATTCAAGGTCTACTTCAGGGCAAGTCCAACCAACAAAAAAGGAAGTGCATATTTTTCAATTGCATGTTAAACATTAACAACAACTTTAATAATAATGATTGCATGTACAAAATCATGAAGCACTTTTTACATCTTTAAAGAACTTCCACATATCATTTTAATGCTCATCATCTTTACTTGAACAAGGCAAGCTTTAGTAGTCTCACTTTACAAGATAAGAAAATGGACGCACAAGATTTTAAATGGCTAGCCCAAGCTCAACGTCTTTTAGTACAGGCAGAGAAAAGAATGAAACTCATCAGATTTCAAGGCAGAGACAACCTTCTTCCTGCATCTGTACCATTAGAATATATACAGCAGGGTGCCTGGCACATGGCAAACACTCAAGCATTTTAATCGTTCATTTATTCAAAAGTCATTTACTGCATATTCCTAATGAAGAAAGGAAGGAATAAAAGTCATCTACTCTAAGACTAAGGTGTTATTCTAAATGTATGGATAATACATCCACAATCAAGGTGGCTGATGCTCTGGTATACCACCCAGATTCCCTTTCAGGAATGAAGCATTCATCCTGCCAGGCCACAGATCACAGCCACTTCCCTCTCCAAAAATTGCCTGTGGCCAAAGGAAATTCCTGCCCCAAGTTTATGTTTGCTCCTGGGGACTGCCTGTATCCAATGACTAGTAAATGCAGAGGGGGAAAGACCCTTTGCCTCAATTTGAGGAACTTCTGAACACCACCCCAGCTTTAAAAGGCCCTATTGCAACCACATCATAGTTCAAATTCTTTCTCTGCCTAGTCCTGCTTCTCTTGTTCCCTCACAAGTGTTAGTCCTGAGAAGACTTCCCAATAAACCTGCATACAATAAAGTCTCAAGTCTGTTTCCCCAGGATCCTGAACTGTGACCCTTGGTACCAGAATTTGTACTAGGAGGCAGAATCTAAAATGGGATTCTGACTTTTGGAAAGCATCCAGAGACCCATTAAGCTGCATGTGCCTCCTGGTCACTTTTGTCTCCTCAGAACAAGAGATTATCGGGTAAGGAAAGAAGTCACCATCCTGGCAGAGATAATTGACTCTGAAAATCAGAAGGAAGTCAGGTTATAATTACACAGTGAGGACAAGGAAGAATATATTTAGTGTCCAGGTGACCCAGAGGGGCATCTCTTGGTATTCCACACACCAATTTTAATGCTAAATGAACAAGAACTTTAGCTATGGCCTGAGAAGAGCATGGTGGCTATAGGCTCAGCATAAGAAGTCTGGGACACCTTTCCTGGTAAACCACCTGAACCAGCAGAAGTGTAACCAAGAGTGAGGGAAAATCTAGAATGTACAGTTGAAGAGGGAAATTATGAGTATCAGGTACAGCCTCAAGACCAAATGACAAGGGCTCTAATTCTTCCAAATTTCTCTTGTAAGTTTCCCCAGGGAAAAAAAACATAAAGACAAAACACAGAATTCTGGAGTAACTCTTCCCAGATGGAGTGAATTTACTTTATGAAGCAAGTGCATCTGAATGGCCAAAAGGGTGGGCTTCTACTGGATGTTGAATGTGCCCCTCCAAAAAATTCCCTTCAGTACCAGACTATTTATTTCCTCAGCTGTGTTGACTGCTGGTGGCTTATAACTGCATCCTTCTCCAAAAGATGCCATTGATTGAAGGAAACTTCTTCACCAAGTTTATGTCCCCTCCCCAGAGACAGCCCATAATCAATGATTGGCCAATGCAGAGTTACAAAGGTTCAATCCTCTTGTCTAGATCTGGGACATCTCCAAATGGATATACCAACTTCAGAGCTCCCTGTGGAGTTGCCTGAAGCTATTGCTGCACTACATTGTAGTTTACCTTCTCCGTCTGCACAGGCCCACTTCCTCTCACTCCTCAATAAACCTCCTACAACCAAACTGCCAAATCAGAGTCTGTTTCCCAGGGAACCTCACATGTGAAAACCAAGAATCCAGTTTGATAATATTTCCATCATATATACATATATATGCCTAATTGATCCCAAAGCTTGGTTTTTCTTCCTCTCAGTTAAAACTTGTCATTCAGGTGACAGATTTTGGAAACAAAAGTGAAACAACTACTTTTTCCCCTAATGATTTTAGAGGTAATTTTACTGGCTCTTGGGTTATGATCACCTTACTATCAGAAACACTGTTGAGCTTTAATTTTGTCTTATACAGTGGCTTTTTTAACAGCAAATATTTTATAATGCTTGTCTGCTTGCTGACTTAGAACCCATGTGGTAGCGGTCTCTGACAAAATATATTGTCATGATCTATTAAGTCAATAATCCATGCACTAAAGAAAATTTACACTATGAGTTCCACTCTACTCTCCACTATGCATCACTACAAAACTTGGGGGAAAATCCAGCTGCTGCAACTGGTGCATAAAGAGGTAATTTCCAGGTTAGGTTTTTTTTTCATGAGATACCAGAATCAATAAGAGAGTTTAGTCCTAAGGCTATCTAGTCAATCATACAAAAATTTAGCATCACAGACCCACAGAAATATCAAATTGATGGGACCTCAAGAATCATTTCATGCAGCCTGACTCAAAGCAAGCTTTGCCTGAATTATTTCAAATACCTTATTTTCTAAAGTGTTCCTAAAGGTTTCGAACGGCATTACCCATTCCAGGATTCCTAAATCCTTATTGGCAGTAAATTCTTCTGCATTTCATAAGAGGATTTTTTCCTCCATATTGGAGAAGTGAAACATCTGGCCAACATCTTCATAATCATCTTTCCTATACTTAGAAAATAGAAAAGGCTCTTTCAACTTTTCTTTAATGAACTTTTAACTTGTCATTAGATGGTATCTTTCAAGCTTTCATCTAAGTTCTAAGTTTTACATATTACTTTTGAATACAGAGGAGCAAAATTGAGAGTTAAAATTTAACTAATTGAATAAAAATTAGTAGAGCCTTGACCAATGGCATGTTATCTTATGAATGCTAAATAAAAAATAGATCAATTGAAACAGTCAATTGACAGACTAAGACCCCTATGCCCAAATGTTGGGGACTGAATTATATTCCCCAGAAAAACATGTTCTTAAACTTAGCCCATTCCTGTGGGTATGAACTGATTGTAAATAGGACCTTTTAAAGATGTTATTTTTAATTAAGGCCAACCGAATAAGTTTTGGATTTGATCCGAGCTGGAGTCCTTTATAAGCAGAATGAAATTTAGACATAGAGAAAAGACCATGGGAAGAGCAAGAAGCTTGAAGTCAGTAGAACCCAGAAGAAAAGAGAGAAGATATAGCCATGTACATTGCCATGTGACAGAAAAGCCAAGGACTGGAGGTTTGCCAGGGCCCAGCCCCAGAACACCACAGCCTTGCTGATAACTCAATTTTGTGTTGCTCCTAGCTTCGATAACATGAGCAAAAAATTCTTGTTGTTTAAACCAACCCATTGCATGGTATTTGCTTTAGTTGCTGGAAACTAAGACACCAATCCTTTTCTCTCTTCAATCACATTAAAGGGGAAGCGGATGTGACTCAAGTGGCTGGGCACCCATCTACCATATGGGAGGGCCCGAGTTCAATCCCCAGGACCTCCTGGTAAAAAAAAAAAAAAAAAAAAAGCCGAGCAGGTGAGCTGGGTGCATGTGGTAAGCCCAGGCCCATGTGGACATGTGGCGAACCATGCAGCAAGATGATGACGCAACGAAAGAGAGACACAGGGGAGAGTCAAGGCAAGATGCACCAGAAACCAGGAACTGAGGTGGCGCAAGTGACAGGGTGCCTCTCTCCCACATGGGAGGTCCCTAGGATCAAATCCCGGTGAAGCCTGGAGGAGAAAAATGAGAAAGAGAAGGCAAGAAACAGTCACAGAAGATCACCCAGCAAATGGACACAAGACAGTGGGGGTCAGGGGAGCAGATGGAGGAACTCATAGAACTGTACACCAAAAAAGAAAAAATAAAGTCATTTTATATATATATATATATATTTATGTCTATAAAAGCTCTAATCTTAGCAGGTAATTAAAACAAACAAAAAATCACAATTAAAGCTAGAAGAGCTTAATATTAATCGAGTATTTATCAGCCTTCCTTGTTGCTAAAAGTAGAAAATGAGATATAAGCAGAAGTCTGCCATGGCCTTCTGGGAAAGCTCTGCTTTCTTCATAAAAGGGGGCAAAGTTCACATGGCCTCCCCTCTCCTCGCCTTCATGCTGCCCTTGACAAAGATTACGTATGGATTATAGCAGTCATCTTACAGCCATAAGGTAACAAGCAAGTGGACAAAAAGCCAACACAGTAAGGACAGTGAAACAAAAATGTAGAAAAAGAGCATGGGTCCTCAATGGAATCTTCCAGCACCTGAAGCAACAGCAGCAAATAACCTGTCTCCTGACTTCTTGTTACATGAGAAGCCTGTTTTAATCACTATTCATTGGGTTTTCTGATACTTGCAGCATAACATGATACTCATGGGGGTTTTGAATGAGATTGTGTCATGCTGGCTTTGGGTGGGTAGACGGGGAGGGGTATGGACAGGGAGAAGACTTCTTAGACATCTTGGGATCCAGCTGCATATGAATTATTTTTCAGTGGGTGTCTTCTTTCCATTATTTTCCATTCTTTTCTGCATGAAAAGTAATGAGGCAAATATATTGAAACCTCACCCATTTTTTTCCTTTAAAGAATTTCTGGCAAAGGCAGCTTATTTCTCAACCAAAAAGGATTAATTTTCAGTACTAAAGATCTTTTTAATAAGCTTAGTCTCATCCATTGGATGGCCCTACAGTTTCAATTACAGTGACAGCATCATAATAAGATTCCAATTTTCACTTTTGTGCTATAGGAGGCAAGCATTTGCAAACATCTTACATATGCCAATATTTTCAGGAGATTCAGAGCTCTTTCTTTCTTAACACCATAATCATAACCATCACCAAATGCAATGGTGCCTTCCTTTGGTGAATGTAATTTCTTTCCTGGGTTTCTAGAAAAAAAACTTATTTTCTAGATGTGAAAATGTATGGCTTATGGAAAAAGCATTTTTCATGCTAATTTCTTCAGATATTTGTAAAATTTAAAAACTTATCAGAGAGAGAGAGAAGACAGAAGAAAAGCACTGAATAATCATACTGAATGTAAAATGTTAGGTAATTTTAGTTTTATTGAAATATTGTTATATTCCTGAGTTTATGAAAGTATTGATCATATACATAAGGCTTTAAATAATTTTTTAGGAGTTGACCAAGGAATTAGAACTTTGTAAAAATTTTAAATCTGAAATTGTGGCTTTGCTACCTTAGATGAAGAAAAAATCCACTTCTTTGGAAAATGAGACAGCTCTGATCTCACTGAACGTAAGTTAACTAAAACATCCTATTCTTCCAAATAATATATTTAATCAAGAGCTTTCCATTAAATCTTATTGGAGATCATTATAGACACATAGTCATTAGATCACACTTTGAAGTTTATCCATGATGTTTGTCATAATTCAAAAAGGAACATGTAAGAGAACTCTTAACTAGAGCTCCATCCTTCATCTACTTGCCTTTTTTAGCCTGTAAATGGTCACTACAATTATCTACATTAAAAGCAATCCAGGGAACGGATGTAACTCAAGTAGCTGAGTGCCTGCTTCCCCCATGTATGAGGTCCCCAGTTCAATCCCTGGTACTTTCTAAGAAAAAGGAAAAAAAAAAAAAGGCAATCCATTTGCTTTATTGAAATCCATAGAAGAACCTAGATTCCCTAAGAATTCTTTGCAAAAATATCATAATTAGTGAACAAAAGATGCCAAACTCTATCAAGATTTGTTGGAGATTTTCTAAAATCAAACCAACTTGAACACAAGTTTGTACCTTGCCTTATTCCATCTAAAGACTACATAATGAAAAACCTTTTGACAAGTTGATTAATAATACTGAGCTGTTAAAGTTCAGCTGAGTGAGCAATTAAACATTCCAAACAGCAATGAACCTTCAGAAGGTAATTTATGATAATTTTATGCACAAGAGCTCAGTGGCTTTTTAATTTGATAGAATGTTAGTAGCACGAATTTCTAACAAGGGAGTGTCAGGGTTCCATACATCACTGAGATTACTTAAACATTTCAAACGTGGCTGATGAATGAAGTTTCTTGAAATGTGGGGCGATACAGAAGGTGTTGGAAGGTTGAGATTATTCATCATATCAATTATTGAGAGTGGATGCACTGACATCATACTCCCTGATCATATTTTATGTCCACAGTAAAGACAAGTCAAGCTTGAAATAACAGACCTTCCTAACTACAGTATCTGCAGGTAATTCGACTCTCTTCACTTCCTCCCCTTCTTCTTTACACCTTCCTTCAAACTCATTGCCCTCTTCTGTTCCTACCAAGCCTTCTCAAATATCCAGACCTCTTCAAAAATCACAGTGATATAACTGAGAATAAGGGCAAGAAGAGAAGAACAAAAGAGAAGAAAGAGAGAAGCAAAAATGAGTACAAAGCTAGAATCATAGGCTCAGAGAGTTAGAAAGAACTGGTGAAATAATATATTTAAGCTCCCTCTCTTTCCACCAATATGCTACAAACACATACATGACACACTTGTGCACACTCACACACACACTCACGTAGACACACATATAACAAATACAAATCCCCTTACCACATCCCCAGTAATGGCCATCCCACCTCTTCTTTACTACTTCAAACCTTGAATTAACACACCACATCCTTGGTAACCTTTTTTTTCCTTTAGATCACTTAAAAATGACAGGATCTTTTTATTTGAGCTGAAATAAATTCCTTCTTGCTAGAATTTCTACCCTAGAATCTATGAATTTTAAACCTGAGTGAGACCTTGGAAGTCATTTAGACTAGAGGTTCTAAACTTTTAGCTCATGGAGCATGATACAGCTTGCTGACGTGTTTGTTTCACCCATACATTTTTTTTTTCTTGCTTTTGTTAAACTTTAAATCAATTGAAAACTTTGAAAAACTGGGCCACTTTACAAAACAAAAGTCTAGGTTTATAGCCTGAAAAACTGAAAATAAAAATTAGTAGCTCTGTAAACACATGTCCCTCCATTCCTACTTGGCAGCATAATGTAGCAGTTACCCATTTAAAGAAGATATTCTTTCTCCAGTTCATCTCAAGCCCCACCACCACCTGTAGCCTTATACTTATTTACTCATATATGATACTGGCCTGGACCATGTGGGAATTTGGCTTTGTGATCCTGATTTAAATTAACTTCTTTGTTTTCTAGTCAAGGAAACTGAAGCCAACAGTAATAATGTAACCTTAACCAAGGTTACCAGCTAGTTAGTGGCAGAAACAGGATCTTTAGTTTCTAGTTCTGTGCTCATTTCATTACACTATAGTATCTTTCAGCTCAGTTCATCTTTCTCATCACTTTTATTTGTTTTCTAATGGAAAAAATTCATTAACCTGATATGATACAAGTTATGCCTCTATATCAATTTCCATTCATTAAATTATGAATAGAATGAATCAGGCATATTTAAAGCCATATGCAATTAAATATTTCTTGACACAGGGATATTTGGTTGCCTACTCAATTCTCTCTATCTTTGATAGAGATTCCCTGCTCTAAAATCAAACCAGCACATAAAATAGAAATTATATTATTGGAATTATAACAAATATGGACTGTATTTACACCTATTTCTATTTTCTTCTATATATGTTTATTATCTACATTACAAATATCAAATACTGAAAAAGTCAGTTATGTTTCTCTGCTACAAACACAGATATTGAGTGCAAGATCACTATGACTATTTTCTAATGCTTTTACTTCATCAAATGGATTGGAAAACAAAACCAAACAAATAAACACAAGCTCATCTAGCTATCATCTCTGCAGATGTCATTTCTTGGTAATGTGCTATTATAATTCATGTCAGGTAAACAGTCTTGCAGATGAAGTCAGAATTATTCCGGGAAGTTTCTTCATACCACCCTGTAAAGCTGTTTTCCTCACATGGAAAACTTCCACAAAGACTACTTGTTTACAGAGACCATGTGCCTCATGATCCCCTTTTGTGTTTTCCCCTCCCTGGTACTGAGCATATGTTTTTAATGTTAACACTCCCTCATCTATAGAGACCATCTGCTTATTAGAAAGAGTGTTCTCCTCCCTTCTAAGATGACTTTTTGCATGAAGACTCTTCTCTGCCGGTTCTACAGATTCAGGGAAGGGGGAGGGGTGGGAAGCTGTGCTCTCCAGTTCCAAACAAGAGGGCTTGGGGAAGTGGGTGGTCTTTGTAGAAAGAGTGGAAGGTGCTCACATTAATCCCAAGAAAGAGAGATGCCTCAGCACCTGAGAACCTGAAGCTGTACTTTTTCCGCCCACATAACCAATGGATAAAGTCCTTCTCTCCTACATCACCACCTACCCCTATGAATTCAGATACTTCATTTTCCCCAAAATTCCTGCATTTAGTGTTGAAAGTTGAGTAGTAATCTGCCAGGCAGATGAAGGTTACAGGCAGAGAGAACTCCAAATGCAAAGGCATAGTATAAGAAAATGTGTTCAAGAGTAGTATACATTGCTGAGTATTTTGAAAGCCTAGGGTATGAAAAAAGGAAGAGCAAGAAACAAATGAAAGAAAACTGAAGGAAGACAAAATATTGAGCATGAAACACCTCACACTTATTTAAGGATCATTTGGCTGGTGAGCTTGGGTTGAATTTTGACACTGCTGGTCTAAGGAGAAAGATCTCAGTTCAGAAACTAAGAAAGGGCAGTGTAGTTGTAGCAGTCACCTTGGTCTGTAGAATAAAAGAGGAGAATAATCTTGGCAAAAACTCCTCATTTGGGGTTGTTGGTCCATGACAATTTGAAGCTTTTTGTGGATCCCAGTAAAGATCATGTCCTTGCAGTTCAACCATTCTTATGCATGTAAACCCATTGTAGGTGGGAACTTTTGATTAAATTATTTCCGTTAAGGGTCTTTGATTAGATTTGTGACTCAGAATAGGTCTTAATCCTCTTACCAGAGTCCTTTATAAATGGAGAACTAAAAGCAGCAGACACACAGAAAAAGTTGCAGAGACAGAGAAACCCCTAAAGGCTGAAAGAGAGGTACTGGAGCCTGGAGGCTAGAATCAACAGAGCACAGAGGCAGGGAAAGAGACCCCTGAGAGGCTGAAAGAAATGAGGCCAGAGAAGAGGGGAAAGACAAGCCATTTGCTTGGTCACCCACAGCTGAGTTCAGAGAGAAGGTAAGCCTGGAGGAGAGGGCAGAGACCCAGACAGGCAGAACCACCATTGTGTCTTGCCACGTGGCAGGAGTCTAGGATCACCAGCAGCCAACCTTTGGTGAGACAGCATCTCTGTTGATGCCTTGGTTTGGACATTTTCACAGGCTCAGAACTGTAAGCTTTTAACCTAAAAAATGCCCATTATAAAAGCCAACCCATTTCTTGGATATTGTTCCCAGCAGCTCTTAGCAAACTAAAACAGTGTCCAAGAGTACAGGAGTCCTGAAAACCTCAGCTATCATCAACATCAGTGAGTCTTCTACACCTAAACCACAGCTGCTATCCACAAGTTTTAAGCTGCACTGCCTAGGAAAGGATAGGTTGAGAAAGAAAGTGTCAGTGTGGTACAGTGGTCTTCTCCCCACCCCCCAGGGTAGAGATGCCCACTGATATTTGTAAGGAACTTCAAAACTTAAGAGGAAATTAGCAATAGTAGGAAGGGAAGGCAAGAGAGGTAAACACGTCCCCTGAGGACTGAACCACCAACTCCTCGATCTGGAAGGAGAGAAGTGGCCAGAAAATGACTGGAATAACAGGCTCTCTGCTGGGATGCAAGGGCTCTCATCTTCACCCAGAGAATACTGTGAAGCCAGGAGAGGAACTGGGGAAGAAGTTTTGGTAGTTATCATGTCCAGGTGCTTTATTGTCCAAATGGATACATTTTTTAGAATAAAAAGAGGCACAATTAATAATTGTAGGACAACAGGCATAAACAAGAACTGTGCTGGTTACACTGGGACAAATGATAACTCTACCTAATAGGTACCTGGATTTAAAAGGCTTAATCTCCTAACTGATCTCTCTTCACTGGCCTCTCAGCTTTCCCATGCTTCTCCCTCAACCTATTTTGACTCAGTGACCGAAGCCAGAAACCCGATTCCTTCCTTTCTCTCATCGCTGATATTAGTCCATTGCTTAACACTGTTCAATGTTTCAATGCATTCCCATTGCACTTAGAAGAAAATCCAAACTCTTTATTGTGGCCTACAAGGCCTTGTAGGATCTGGCTCCGGACTACTTCTTGAAGCTTGTCTAATATCACTTTCCCTCTTTTCTCTATCCATTGGGACTCTTCTACCGTGTGGCCTCTGTACGACTGCACTTCGTCTAGTCCTTTACATCTTGACCCAGCCATCTTCTGGAATAGGTTAGGCCTTCCTTGACCCACACCTAAAGATGTTCTTCCCCTTCTCTGCACACATACATTTCAGAGTAGCCTGTTTTATTTTCTTCACAAGACTTGTTAGAGACTGGAATTATTTTGTTTATCAATTTAGTTCACTTTCATATCAACTGTTTCTCCCACCAGTAACAGAAAGCAAGACTGTTTCATCCATGGCTAAATTACCAGTGGCTTATCCCAGAATCCAGCTCTGGGTAGACACATACTATCTCTTTATTTGAGTGAATGTTGAATCATTGAAAAATGTCTAAGGCACTTTTCCAGCATTAGGGTCTACAAACCTTAATCAAGACAAAAAGAAGGAAAGGGAAAATGATGGACACACAAACCAAAAACCAAAACAAGATCAAACACACCCCATAGCACAAAGTTTCATGTTTTTTAGCCTTTCATGTTCTTAGCCTTGAGCATCCCTCAAAACTTCCAAATCCCTACTGAAGAAATCGCCTTGTAAAGGATTGAAGGGGTCTGAATGGGCACCTTTTAAGGGCTCTCCTTTCTGAGATTCCAAGAACTTCTCTCCTGCTGTTTCTAGTGCTTCATAGACATCAGCTTGATATATTTTGAACATGGCTAAGAACCAAAATTGGGCCTGCTGGTGGATTTATCATAGCTCCAGGCTAAACATCTTTAGTTATCTGACAATCAATATGCACAAATGTAATTATTTGTTTTCTAGGAGTTAGATGAACAAAATCATTCTACATTCTTATGTTATTAATACATGATAATGAAAGTAAAATATTAATGACTTAGTCAAGTGTATTAAGAATTTGAAGTGCTGCGCAAACTGAAAACTTGCATCTTAGAGGGGGAAAAAAAGCTCGAATGCACCAGATGGTTTGGTGACAGCCATTTTATTTAGTGCAGTCTCAGCAGATATGTTTGATAGCCTTCAGGAAAGGCCATCAACTGTGCAAGGGAGGGTGATGTACCTGATTGTCTGGGAAGGCGCTGCCTGAGGAAATCAAAAGGATGGAGCCGAGTTGCACTTCTTTGTGTTTTAAGTGTGTTCTGCCCTGAATGAGTTATGAAGGCATCTGGGGCTGTCAGTGAACTGCAGAGGCAAGGTCTGCTGGTTTGTTCTTGCTCCCCCGTGCTGTGCTGTCATATCTATGACTGACCTTAGAGTAACAATATTCACACATCTTAAAACGTGATGGGTGGACAGCACACCAGGGTAGGAGTCAGCAAAAGTGAGCTCTGGCCAGCCCAATCACGGAGGATCTGAGTACCACTAAGCAAATAGAATCATGCCTTTGTGTTGAATTTTCCTCATCTGTAGCATGCAGACAATAAAACCCACCTCTCTACTGTTCTGGGTTTTTTTTTAAAGATCAAAAGAGAGAACATTTTATAATAAACAATATACAAAAAGGAAAGTATTAAATTGTTTTGAGGCTGGATTTCCTTTCTCCGTTATATTTTTGTATCTTGATTATTTATACTTTCACAAGAAGCATGCCATTTAGTGATATTTTATTTACTCAAGAATTGCCTTTCTTTTATTTCTTTGGATGATCTGTTTGCTGGGCACATGTATGCCTATTCTGTCATTTCAGTGCCCTATCCTTAATTATTACACTTAATAATTTCAAGATTAAGAGTACTTTCCAAAAAAGGAAACTGGTTATTTACTCTATTCACATTTTCTCCAATCTAGAACCATAGATGAGGATATGCTGACCACAATTCCCACCCCCTACCCAGAATCTGGAATGCTTGTCTGTCCTAGAGCAAATGGAGAGAATTGGCCCAGGTCACATGACAAAGAATAGAAGGCAATAAGGATTGAAGAAATAGTTTTAATTTGTATTTTTAATAGGGAGAATACTCCCTTTCCTTCTTGTATTATTATGTTACCAACTCTATGGAGAAGATGCCCGTAGAGACAGAAGTCCATGCCAAACAGGAGACTCCCAAAGAGCAATGCCTCAGAGGTTGCCACTTCTACGTCATTCTCCTATGGAAGGGGCCTGGTAGTTTAGAGATTAAAGACTGATGTGTTTAAAGGACTGGCAGAATTTTCTCATTAGCCCACACCTGTTTCCTGTCTTAATAAATCACAGAAACCAGCTTGCCACTGTGTACTACTAAGGGAGTTTGAAATGTAGAAATTCTGCTAGTTCGACAGTAATCTTCATATGCTAATCCTCAATCTCCTTCTCCTTAATAAATTCTGCTTCCAACTCTGGATGTATATCTTAGAAAGTTCTGGCTTTTATTACCAGTTATTCCTTTCAGGCTCTGTCTTAATGGTTTCTCTCCGTAACTATTCCACGTCGTTTATCATTTCAATAAATATTTACTGAGTATCTTTTAGGCCCCTAGCACCCAACAGGTCACTGAGAAGGATATACATGAACAAGTAATCTCTACCCCCAAAGATCTTACAATCGAGACAGGGATGACGTGGTTCAAACGTGTTTAATGATCTGACCATCAACATATACAAATAAAATTATTGTTCTTTGTAATAGTAGGAATAAAATAAATAGACTATGCTTCAGTAACAAATAAACCCTAAATATCAGTGAATTAACACAATGAAGATGTATTTCTCTCACTCACATTAACCTGATGCAGGTTGCATGGCCCTTCTGTGCTGGTCTCATCAAGCGGGGACTTAGAGGCCCAGGCTGATTCCAACTTAAAACTCTTGCCATTTCAAAGACTTTCATTTCTAGCCATAGAGATTTAATGTCTCTCTTATTCTTACCTGCCTCTGACCAGAAGTGAAACAACACTTCTGCTCATATTTCTTTAGTAAGAATTAGCCACACAGCCCCATCCCAATATATAGGAGCTGGGAAATACTAAGGAGCACATGAGCTTTAGGAAATACCAGCATTCTCTGACAGTCTTTTAAGAGAAAGACGAGCAAACTCTAATAGTCATATCTAAACTTCATATTTTGAAACAAATGTAAAATATTAAAGTCCACATGAAAACTAACTCCTAGCATGATGCCTGGCACATACCAGGTACGCAATGATTTGTGTGTGTGTGTGCATGTAGACTATAGCAAAGAATAAATTATGTCAGTGAAACAAATGACTAATATAAACAACAAGGAGATGCATAATTGAAAAGTTACTTGAAAATCCAAGGCAACAAACCTTATATCATTTTATAGTGCCTCTACCTGGCAAGTAAGTTGGACAGGTGACAGGTACTTAAGAGGTGGGAACAACCACTTTGAACTGGCCTAGACAAAAACGTTTTTATTTAGTTTTGATTTAAAGAGATGGGACTTGGTTGACAAGAGATTAAAGAGAGAGATCATAACAGATATAGATCATTGTGATCAGAGATATATAAGTAGGCAAATACAAAGTGCATTTGAAAATCAGTAAGTCAAACAGCCTGGCTGTAACAGAGGAGTCATCTTGAGAAGTTACCATAAGAGACATTCGGAAAGGTAGATTCAGAAATTTAGGTTTAGGGAAGCAGATGTGGCTCAAGCAATTGGGCTCCCGTCTGCCATATGGAAGGTCTCGGGTTCCTTTCCCAGGGCTTCCTGGTGAAAGTGAGCTGGCCCACATGGTGAGCGGGCCTGCATGGATAGCTGGCCCCCACGGAGAGCTGATGCAACAAAAAGAGACAAAGAGGAAAAACAGTGAAAGATGCAACAAATCAGGGAGCTGAGGTGGCTCAAGCGATTGAGTGCCTCTCTCCCACATTGGAGGTGCCAGGATCAGTTCCCGATTCCTCCTAAAGAAAAGATGAGAAGAGAAGACAAGCAGACATAGAGAGCACACAGCAAATGGACACAGAGAACAAGACAGCAAGCATAAAACAAGAAGGGGAGGGGGGAATAAATAAATAAAATAAATCTTTAAAAGAAAAAAAAATTTAGTTTTAAATCATTACCTGCTACACACATACAAGATAAAAGTTTTGAAAGGAAGAGTAGCATCACAGAAACCACAGAAAGTAGTTTTGGCTCCTGTTGATGTCCTCAAGCTCTGGTCCTAGGTCTAAGTCTTGCCTCAAACTAAAACAGGAGGAGAATAAGTACAAAGAAAGTATAAATAAGAGTCCTGCATTAAATCAATGTAGAATAACTTCCCATCATTATGGCAATTTTGAACTACATGGATGAAGAGGGGTAGACCATGAAATTGGTATAGCAAACTCTGACCAATCATGGGAGCTCTGGGCATCTATGAAGGACAAATAACTCAAAGGTATGAAATGAAGTTAATGCTAGTTTGGTTCATTAGTTAAACAGAAACACTGTCAAATTATTTAAGGAAATGATTTCCACATCTTTATAATTTACTTATGATTATATTAAAACCTTTCTTATACTGAGGGAATGAGCATGATGGTTACTAATACAATGGGTGTAGATAGGAGTAGATGTTCAGTTCACAAGATATTCAGTAACTTTCTCTTTAAAATGTTTATTTTCCTCATACCTTTAAATATGGTTCTACTTTTAAATATTTGATTTTAAGACTTTTTAAAGTTGTTTTCAAAATGTTTGGTTGCAAAGGTTATATCTGGCAACATTTTTCAGCTTCACCTGTAATTAGGTCAGTACTTTATTGGGAGTCAGGGACTTAGTTCAGACATTTGTGATCAACCCAGAAGATATTTAGTTTCATCAAGCTACTTATTTTATTCAAGGAAAAAAGAAAACTAACAATTGCAGGAAGAAAAAGAATATGAAAAAATGTGCTTGAGTAACAGAGGAACCAATAACAGGACTGACTCCATTTCGCCAATTTTCTATCCACAATCTAGAGCAGGGGTTTTCAAACTAACCCAATTTTGTGGGTCACCCATTGTTTAGAAAAGGAATAGAATGGAATAGAAAAAATATCCAAACATAACTCAAGTAGTAAAGGTAGATATTTATGAAAATTTTGCTTTAGTTAAGTATGTGTATATGTATATTGGGATGGAATAAAAACTTATTTCTTACTATAGGTCAGGATCAAGATGTTTAAAAAATCACTAACCTATAAGGAATGTAAGGAACAGGCATAAATTCAAATAGTCATGTCAAAATAAGAAAATGGTGATCAGTATTCATTGTGATTATAGCATAGAATCACATCCACAAAAATATGTTCCTTCTTAAAAATGCAAATGCTGGGTAGATCCTTGAGAATATATGGGTATTTTCTAACAATTTCAAAGGCAAATTTCTCTCTTAATTATGCCCAGTCTATCCATTTTTGACAGAGTAGGAACAAAATTGGAGTTAAGTAGTTCTGCTTTATCTGTTACCATTATTCCTTTTGCACCTAAAAAAGAGCCAATGCCTTTCTAGCTTTTCTTGTTCTGAGCATAAATGAAACCAAGCTCATTTTGGTCACCCACATTCTCACTTGACTCTGCTCTTTCAATCTTTAGCTTCCTGACCCCATTCTAATTTATTTGTGCTATACTCTATATTTATCCTGGGTCATGTAACCTTTCTTTCATTTTTGAATGATGACTGTTTAAAAGGGGCATTCATTTGAGATCTCCTATGCAGCAACAGTAAATTTTTAGATGTCTCCCCTTTTCTCTGTCATTTACAATTTTATAACAGAAGATGGTTTTGCTTACTGTTAACCATCTCTTATGGTAAGCAGCCTTGTAGCCACCTTTCTCAACATTTCACCTTCCCTTGACTTATATCCCTACTCATGTTACTAGAACAAATCTCTTCTACCCACTACTGCTTTATTCTCCATTGACATCTGTGGCAGTTTGGTATAGTTATGAATTCCAAAAATAGATATGAGTTATGTTTGTAAACTGGTCTGTTCCACCTGGCATGATTAAATTATGATTAGGGTTTTGATTGGGCCACGTCAGTAGGATGCTGAGTCCCCGCCCACTCGGAAATAAAACTACGTGGTTGAGCAGAGGAGTTAGTTCCAGTTTTGATGTTGGGGTTCTGATACTGAGTTTTAATGCTGAAGCCCCGGGAAGTAAGCACACAGAGGAGCTTAGTTGTAAGGAAGGAGAGAAGGCCCCAGGAAAAGAGACGAGCCATTTGCCTGATAGTCTACAGCTGGCCTTGTGGAGCGAGGCAAAGCCTAGAGAGTCTCATAGTCTACAGCTGACCTTGTGGCGATAGCAGAGGAGCTGAGCCCGGAGACAAGCAAGCCCCGGGAAGAGAAGAACCCAGGAAGCCTGAACCGTCACAGACATCGGCAGCCATCTTGCTCCAACATGGGGCAATAAACTTTGGTGAGGGAAGTAACTTATGCTTTATGGCCTAGTAACTGTGGGCTTCTACCCCAAATAAATACCCTTTATAAAAACTAACAGGTTTCTGGTATTTTGCATCAGCACCCCTTTGGTTAACTAATACAACATCTATTCTAATTCACTTTTAAATATTTGCTCTTTCTTAGATCTCAGGGATGCTCTTGGCCTTTTAGTAAATCCTTCGTTTTCTTCTGCCTCACTTGACCTTTCTCCTTAGCATCCATGCATGCATCTTACTCTTCAATTCAGTCTCAGTATTAAAGCCCGGTAGCTATCCCTTGCATAACAGTACCTTCAGATTTCATTTTAAAGTATATAGTTTTTCTATTGTCATTATTCTCTACCAACCTCGTTGCTTTAAAAAAAAATAGTACCCCAGTTTATGTTGGCCTTTTAAAAAGACAGTTTTCTTAATTTCCTGACATATTAGGTACTTTCCCTGCAGTTATTTCACTTTTTACAAAAGTAATAAGCAAAAGTCACTGCGTAGAAAACATGGGTTCTCTCACTATAATAATGAATTGCAGGATAATTTATTCTAATTTGGTGAATTTTGCAGTTCTTATCTATTTCTCCTTTACAAAAGCCAAACAATGCTAATGACTTTGAAGGTCCATTCTCCCTCCCTTGCCTTTTCATTTAGAGTGTTGCCTCCTTTTTCATTCCACACTTGGGCGTGCCACAGAGCATTGCAATTGCCCAGCCTGTAAAGGGGGTCAGGGATATTTCAGCTCAGAATTATCACCAGTTTATCAAAAGCAATCCAAAGTCGATTTTATCAATGTTTACTTTTTTGACTCCCTCTTTCCTCCTCTCTCTGATCTCTACTTCCCCTCTGTGTGCCTTTCCCTCAAACCCAATGCTGTCATGTACACAAGATTGCTCTTGACATGGCAAAAGTTCAATCTACTAGCCTCATTTGTAGTATGTTAATGGCTTACAGTGTTACACCTTACAAGATAATCTGATGGAAGAAGTAAGAAGGTAATATTTAATTCAAATTTATTATTTTCACTGGGAAATTCAGGCTTGGTGACATGTTTCAGGAGAGAAATTGTAAGCAGAGGTGACTTGCAAATTGTACTATTTAGGTGGCTGATTTCTGCATCGTCATATAGGTCTAACTCAGACCAACTTGAAAAAGGCCTTGTTTCATTTTGTCTATAGAGAGATATCCATCTGCTAGAGAGTTCACATCTCCATTCAGGTATGAGCAGCCCATTTCCCACTGTTTATTATTTCTCTACAAAAATAAAAGTAGAGCCCAGAGATGCTCACTGTATATCCTGGGTTTTTAGAATGTAGCCAATAATCAATCACAGAGAATTGACTCACATAATTCCTAATTATTATCTCCACCACATTTTGATTGTTCAATAAGTTTAGGAACAAAAACTGAAGTAGAAATAATATGAATTCCAGGCTGAATGCAGTGAAGATTTTCAAGGTTTTGCAAATATTGAGAGCTGAATTTACATGCCTTTCAGCCTAAGAGAGAAAGGTATCTGAAGAGTCGTGGGGAGCAACAGTTTTAAATTCTGGTTAGACTCCAGGTGCTAGCTGTACTGTACATACTGCCATCCTACTTGAAAAGAAAGTTACAAGTGTCCTGAATTCACAGGAGCTTGGTTGGCTTCTTTCCAGAATAAGAGTATAGAGGAGAGGTAATCAATATGCCCTAGCCTGCCCTGTAAGGTTTATTTTAAAGATTACTTTGAGTTATGGTAGGGTCTTTGAGAAATAGATCATCCTTACAGAGTAAAGCAGATCCATGGAGGTGTCCTGGATGGGTCTTTCGGGAACCAGAGCAAAATGTCAAGAAGCCCTGGAAGTCTCTGTTTTTATTTTATGAGGAGTAGAGGGTCGATAGTAGTGATTGGTAGAGCCCAGTTGATGAAAAGGTCCATAACATGGGAGGATGCTTCCAGCCGTGATTGACAGAGGGACCAGGTTGCAGCTTAAAGGCAAGAATTAAAGTTGCATAAGCAACACAAGCCAAGTCCAAACACCGGGTAATCTAGAAATAGCCTTGTCAGAAAAGCCATGCTGGAGAGAATTATAGAAATCAATTTTGGTTGCAAGCAAAGCCTTGTTTAAAATTTCAGCTTGCTAGATACTAACAACTGTGAGAGATTCTTCGATTCAAGAAAAGTGGAGGCAAATGCTTTGGGATACTACTGTGTGATTGGCATGGTTGAGTTCCAGGGAAGAAATGTGGTGTCTTTATAATGAGATTGGAAAAATCTTCACATACCACTATACCATAGCAGTCTTTATTATTGCTCTAAATATTACTAGTAGGAGAAAAAAATTTATGAGAGTTCTTTATAAACTTTAAAGTAATTACATTTGTAAATAGTTGCTATAATTTTACTTCTATATTAATTAATTCTCTCAGAATTAGTAGACTCCCTTTTTTAGTCAATCAGAGCTTATGGTAGATGAGAATATATTCTGTGATATGTATAAGGAACAGAGAACAGTTATAGTAGGACAGTCTTTGGTGGTGATGAGAGAAGCAGGTGGAGGCCATTGGAAGTCATTTGTCCCATGAAATTGATAAAATACACACAAATGTAATCTGACTAAAATAGTTCCTCATAAACTTTTGATCCTGAGGGAAATTTTCTGACCATGGTATGTGTTTTTTTCACTGTACCTCTTCTCTGCCTTCAATGCTTATGTTTATCCATCAACTTGTAAACCCTTCACTTGATCCTGCCATTCCTTCTAATTATGGGGACAATTTATAACCAAGTCCTCCTTGGTTTCTCCAACTTCATCTTCATCTTTGGTGTAACTTCTTAACCCCTTTGCAATCTGGCCTTTATCCCTATTAACTCTCCTGCAACCAAATCTCTCCAAGTTCACCAATATTTCTTCTACCCCACACTCTTTCAACCTCTATATAACATTTTATGTTTTGATCACCTGCCTCCTTTTGAAGAACTGGTTGTCCTCTAATCCCTGCAAATGCTCTTTCTTTGTTCCTTATTTAAATTTTCTAAAGCCCTCCCACTGCCCCACAGCTGTCACTCAAGTTTTCTTTTTAACCCTATTTAATTTTCCTCTGCCTTTTCTCCTTCATGGAGCTCATTTATCCTTGAGGTTCCACCACCATTTTAACTTCTAAATACATATCTCCACAAATCAGTCTTTTAACACCATATTCATTGCATCATTCAAACTCCTCTAAAGTTGCAGTCATCACCTTTTCCCTTACACTAATTTTCTTTCCAAATTTCCCAATTTTAATTAATCATATTACTATTCTCCTGGTCCCCCAGATTTGAAGCCTATTATTTTTGACTTGATGCTACTCTCTGCCAACATTAAATCATTGCCAAATCCTATGAGTTATTCCCTTAAGTTTATCCCTTCTTTTCCATTTCCATTATTATAACACTAATTATGGCCAATAACCTACTGACTGAATGATTTTGATAGCTTCTTATCAGTATCATTTCCTTTATTCTTTTCCTCTCAAACACAAGCAAAAGAAAATATTTATTGTATACCTAACATAAGCTAGGTAATACATGTCACATATCTCTGCCTAATATCTTTGAAAAACACTGCTTTTTTCATATTGCTCTTCATTTTAGGAACCAACAAAAATGCTTGGATTCTCCACTTATACTCAAACTGGGCTTCTCTTTTCCTTAGCTACACATTATTACAATTCTCTTTCTATTAAAATGCCCCCCCGCCCCGTTTTTGTCAACAGTAAAAATTCTGCACTTTTCTGAGACCCATCCTCCACACTTAAAGTCTTCCATGATGCAAATCCTGACCAATTCTAGTCCAACAACTTTATCATTGCCTTAAGTTTCCCTACAACTTTGCTATGTCACATAATCTACAATATGCCTTTCACTGCCTACTGTTTTCTACTCTATCTAAAGATAGATAGTCTCAAAAGATAACATACTGCATGATTCCATTTACATCATGTTTTCAAAAAGACAAAACAACAGTGATGGAGAACAGATCAGTGGTTGTCAAAGGTGTGGAAAGAATGTGACTATGGAAGGGCTAACATAGGGGAGTTTTGTCAGTGATAGAACTATTCTGTATCCTGATTGTGATAGTGGTTATACAAATTTATCCATGTGTTAAAATTCATAGAACTTTACACCAAAAACATCAATTTACTGTACTTAAACTTAATCCATTCATGTGGATGTGAACCCAGTGTAAAAGGACCTTTTGATGAGGTTACTTCAGTTAAGGTGTGGCCCAACTAAACCAATATGGGTCTTAATCTCATTCCTGGAGTCCTTTATAAGGAGAATGAAATTCCGACACAAAAGGAGAAAATTAGAGGAAACAGCCAGAAGCTGGAAGTCAACAGAACCCAGAAGAAAAAGGAGAAGCCAGGAGAGGCCACCATGTATACTGCCATGTCACAAAAAAGCCAAGGACCAAGGATTGCCAGCAGCCAGTCCCAGAATGCCACAGTCTTCTGGGAGGAAACATTGCCATGGTGATCCCTTAATTTTCACCTAGCTTCAAAACCATGAGCCGATTAGTCTCCATTGTTTACGCCATCCCATTGCATGATATTTATTTTAGCAGCCAGGAAACTAAAACACTACATGATCATTTTAAAAATAAAATTAATAAAAGATATAGAGATAGAGGTAATATTTTCATCTCTTTTTCATTTTGAAAACTTTGGAATAGAAAGGAAGCTATGAGAAGAGTAGAGCTGGCTCTGTGGATAAAGTTTTTTAAAAGGGTATTTATCTTTAGGATTCTGCATGGCTCCACAGTGATGGACACATGTAGATTGGACATTAGAATCAAGAATAAGCATGAAATAAATTCAAGTTTTACAGTAAGTGCCACTCAGCTAATTTGGCACAAGCTACACCTCCCAAAACATCTCCTGGTAGATTGTGGCTATGAGTAAATCTAATAGTAAAAAGCTAAGGCCTAAGCATAAGCTCAAAATATCAACTCCGAGGGTAACAAAACTTAAGAGAATTTAGGTCACAATTCTTTCTCTTACTTCTTGGTCATTAGAAACTAGTAGAGTCCAATCTCACCCAGAGTTCATAGCTTTTCTGTGTTTTTATTTCATAACTTAATAGAAACAATTATGATATTTTTACATTGTCACCAAATAATAGAACAATGATGTTTCAAATTTATGCACTGATTTCATATATTTTTGACATTATTATGATTCTGCATTATAAATTTTTCTCATTCTGCAATCTGAGATGTGGTGGGAGTGGGAGGGGAAATGTATCATTTGTGACTCCCCTCTTACTCTCCATTCATGGCTAAGTACCTGACTCTAGGTGAACCTTACCAAAACTCTCATTCTTTGGGAGGCTTTTCCTATTCTCTTATAATCTTCATCAATCAAAAGTTACCACCTTAGGGACCATGCCTCCTTTGCAGTCAGCTAGAACTTCCACAACTTTTTATTAGGCAGAGCTCTTCTGAACTAAGGCGGGATCAATATGTCTGAAAGCTAAAGTCAGTCTCCTTTGCTAAGGTTATCTGCAAAAAATTCTTCTATTGCCATTCACAGCTGGAGATGTTGTTATTGAAATGTAATCAGTACCATAATAGCCTTGGGACATTCCACCCTCCCAATTATTTATTCAAAGGCCTTGAAATACTCCTCTTTGAGGAGGTCTAGATCAAGCATAAGAGCTTGTATAATATCCACTGCAAAGACCCCAGGTCCTCTGTAGGACATCTCAGATATTACGTGATAGGCATTTGTCCCTCCTTGAAGCAACTCATCCAAACATGCTATTCAAGGATCAAATGCTTGCTTCCTAGGAACAAAAACAGATTAGACTCATATTATGTCAAGGAGCCCTGGGGAAAGGTAACTTCTTTCCCAGGAGGCCCAGCATATCAACTCTATTTCTCCCCTCAACCTCAAGCATTATTGTCACATTTGCATGGGTAGCATTTCAAAACAGTTTTCTTAAAGAATTCTGTGTCAGGTAATACCTTCAGGCACCACCTTTTAGTGATTTTAACAGGCTTTCCTTTCATCATAAAGCTATATAAACCTTTGGAGTTACATAAAGCAAAAAGCTAAACCAAAGTATAAGGTATACACCCCAAAATGTTTACACAATTTAGGGATTATTATTAGTGCCTTCTCCCTTCACCACCATCCCACTTTGGTGAGATGGATCTTTAAGTTGTCAGATGGCATCTCACCAGGCCCAGATGTTTGAGAATGAGCACAATAGTCATGGAAGAGAAGGTATAGCAAATAGAAAAAAAAATAGGATAATTCTGAGGAAATCATGGACTATCTGGACATCTCACAGCCCTCGCCTATCCTTCTCCTTTTCTTTGTGTGCAGATGTTTCATTATGTTTCTATTTTGCAACACAGTTTGATGTTAGGTCTAATGGTAAGGCCTGACCACACCTTGAACCCCAAACCAGGAACAAAAAGCCCTAGTTGCTTATCAGAGTGGGAACTCGGCATGAAATTTGATACATGATTTTTGCTCAGTGGCAGGACCCCCTCCTCCTGAAGTATATGAATACCCAGGCCTTGGGTGGCATAGTTATCCCTCATCTCTGCTGTGAAGTAGGGTGTACAGAGCCACTATCCACCAAACCTGACCTGGGCAGTTGTCCTTCCTGAGGATACAGCCACAATGAGACCTCTTCCTCTGCTCTTTTGGATTCTTTTCCTGTGTAAGTAATAAAGTGATCATTTGTTAGAATATCTGTTGTGCTTAAGCTGTGTTCCCACAGGACACCATCCAGCAACTCACTACACAGGTAAACATTGCAGTACATCCCAGGAGCAATCTTTAACAATGAGGGAAAGGGTCCTCATCCTTCCTCACCCTTCAGAAAAAAGTTTCTGAAGCACAGTCCACATAGTCTTTCAGGGAAGCCCTAGCAAGACTGAGCCCCAGTTGCCCACAGTGGTAACACACTAATCAATATACCTTTTTCTGGCATACCTTTCTTCCATCTCTCACTTCCTCACTCCCTCACATTGCTTCCTGGGATAACCTTCCAAATAAACTCCCTGTACCCAATCCTTACTATAGGATTTGCTTTTGGTGAGACATAAATTAAGATAATGTCTGTAACTCATATGCAAAATTTCTGTAATTTCAACCTGCCAGGCTTTCTGCCAGTTGGACTTGATTTACTTTTATTTAAAGAATATCTTGAATGCTTACAGGAGAGCAGGCAATTTTATATTATTGTGGAAGACACTGCTTTCATGAGATTTATAGATTAGAAAGAGAAATAAGAGATGAAAATAATTATACCAGAATGTTTAAAGCAAGAATAATAAAAAAGTTGCAAATGTGAGAGGCAGAAAAAGGGACCTCAGAGGACCTGAAGGAAATAACATTAGAGTGGGGCCTTGAAATACAAAAGAATTTGAGTATCCTGAAGTCCTGAAAAAGTGCAGGCTGAGCAGAGGGCATGATGAATGAGGACACTGAGACAGAAAGCATAGGATGTATATGAGAAACAATGAGTAACTCCATTCATCCCAAGCACAATATGTGATCGGGACAACTAATGGAAGATAAAGATGGAAAGGTAGAATATTATCAAATCACTGATTCTCAATATAAGGCATTTAGTGAGTAAGCAACGGCATGCCACTGAAAATATTTGTAAAGAACAGCAATATCTCACCTTAAATATTTCAGTATGTTATCGGTTCAGGTACACTTACCTTTACCATCTTATACCACAACCCCATCCCTCACCCTATCTAGGCTCCTTGCTTATTTCCTTCATAACATTATTATATGATGCTATTTTATTAATCTATGCTTATTTGTTCTCTCCCTCAGTAAAATATAAGTTCCAAGGTGTCCTATTTAGTTTATATATTGAGTGCTTAACGTCCTATAAATAGTAGGTGCTCAATTTAAGTTTGTTGAATGAATGAATGATTGTGTTTTCTGATGGTTCTGATACTTTATCTGATATTCCTCTGATGTAGGTTAAGAGCTCTTCACTTTCTCTTCCTCAATCTGTCTATTCAAATGCAAATTAAATCACAGATAGCTGAGATATCTCATATTTCCAAATTCATATAGAAGAACACAATGTGAATTATGGTTATATATGATTTGAGGGTATCTCAAGAGACCCATCTGACAGGCTCAAATACTCTCTTATCAAGCCTGAACAGAGAATCTAGCCATTTACTCCCCTGGCACATCTAAAGCTCCAGACCTGAAAGCTTCAGTTGGGGGCATGGTTAGTTGGGGTTCTGAGTTATTCCTTCTACCAGGTAAGGTGTTCCTGTCACTTCTTAGAGATGTGTCTCTTGCCACAGACAACCCAAGTGATGGTCAGGAAGAGGTAAACGGAGTGGCATGCTTTTGTTTGTTTAGCACAAGCTTTTGATTTTTCCACAGAGGTCTCTGTCTGCATGTCTGATTAATCTCCCCATTCTCCTTGATTAGAACACATATCCTTCTGTTTTTGATGTTGCATTTTGATGTTAGGCACTGAGAGTGCTCTGTCAATCTAGAGAAACAACTCACAAGGGTTCACCTCAAAAAGAACAGATGGCTATCTTTTCAATTCCCAGTTGGTGTTTGTGACCCCCTGACCTGAGCTTAGGTCATTCCTCCAGTTGAGCAGGTTTGGCCTCAGCACCTTATTTCAACACTCTTGTGCAAGACAAAGTGTCGAAACTGGTACCTCACCCCACTACTGCCTATAGATGAAGCACTATAAAAAGTAATTGGGGTAACTTATACTCTAGAATTTACTGCTATGAGTTTACTCATCGTTTAGTTCATATTAGTGAGACCAAACAATATTTGTTCTGACTTATTTCACTCAACATAATGTCTTCAAGTTTCATACATATTGTCATATGCATCCTGATTTCATTTCTTCTTACAGCTCATTAGTATTCCATTGTATGCATATACTACATTTTGTTTATCCATTTATCAGTTGATGGACAATTGAATTGCTTCCATATTTTAGCAATTGTGAATAATGCTGCTATGAACATCAGTGTGCAAATGTCAGTTCACATCCTTGCTTTCAGTTCTTCAGAATGTATTCCTAGTAAATGTATTGCTGGATCGTACAGCAGTTCTATATTTAGTTTCTTGAGAAACCACCAAACTGTCTTCCACAAAGGCTGCACCATTCTACCTTCCCACCAACAGTGAAGGAGTGTTCCTATTTCTCCACATCCTCTCCAGCACTTGTAGTTTTCTAGGGTTTTTTTTTTAGATCATGGCCATTCTATAAGGTATAAAATGATATCTCATTGTAGTCTTGATTTGCATTTCCCTAATAGCTTATGGTGTGGAACATTTTTTCATATGCTTTTTGGCCATTTGTATTTCCCCTTTGAAGAAATGTCTATTCAAGTATTTTGCCCATTTTTAAATTAGGTTGCTTGTTACTAATACAGGGTGTCAATAACCAGGTAGGTTGTGGGAAAAATACACCAAATGTAAGATATTGGCTATAGTTAGTAGTAATGTTTTGATGATGATCTTTCATAGTTTGTAACAATTGTTTCACAACAATGCAAGGTATTGGTGGTGGGGTAATTTATGGTAGCCCTGTATGATAATATGCATGTTTGTTTTGTAAGTTCACAACTTTTTCTATATACTTATTGTTTATGGATGTTCATTTATTAATGATAACCATCAATAAAAATAGTTTTAAAAATTTATAGGGGAAGATAGAGAGGAAGGGGTTTTCTCTATATAGAGAACCCAAGGTGACATGTGAAGGAATTCAAAGAAAGGCAGGATGGTTTACCACTAACTGTGTTTAACAATAACACTGATCATAATAAAGAGGAAAATAGAAAGGGATATCATAAGTCAAGTTTAAACAACAACAGAATATTTCTAGATTAAAAGGGAAGCAGGGTGAATTTAATCTTGATTTCAACTTGAAAATGTTAGATTTTGAATCTTTCTAAAGATCCCACACTTTCCAACTTACATTGTTTCTGGCCTAATTTTTCAACTAATTCCATTAGTGTTTCCTATGTTCCTTTTCCTAGCCCAGACTACCAAATACTTCCCTATTTACCCATCTTCCTTCTCTTCTTACTTCTCTCTTGCTGTGCCGTTTCTTCCTCGATTTCTTTTTTCTTCCCTGTCTCCTCATACTTGTTAAAAATTATTTGCGAATGGCATTCATAATAATTTCATATTCTTGCAAAGTGACTTGCAGGGGGGAGGCTTTCAATAAACATACATTTAAGATGACTTTTTCCCTACCTCTACTTCTGCGGCATTTCCCCACCCTACTGTGCCATCAAGCCATCAATCTTTTTGTAGACTGCAGAAAGAATGAAGTGCAAGGATTTCACTTCAGGAAGATATGGGAATCAGGACTTTTGTCACCGACTTTCATGAACTGGGCTTCCAACTTTTAAATGTGGTGCATAATTGACACTTTGATACTTTTAGGCTATGGTGTATTCTCACACTCTCATAGGGAAAAAATACTTGCTGACACAATCAGGAAGCAGATGGTGACAAAGATCTTATACTTTGGTGCCAATCAATATGTTTTACTTGCCACTACTAAAATCTCATTTGTGGGACCCAGGAATTTAGAAAAAAAAAATTCTGTTCTTTTTTCTATCTTTTAAAGACTATTTTTAAGAATCTTCAGGGCTTAAAATCTTCACCTCATTTTTCCTCTTCAGTATTATAAAAGTAATTCTAGCAGAGTTTGGGCTTGTAACTACCAGAAAAAATAGTGAATTAAAGAATTTTGTTCCTCACTGTCAGTGACAGAATAAGTCTCTTAACTCTTGTTCCCCACCTCTGAATACCAGCCTTAAGTATAGCTATGCTCCTTGAAAAGTAATCTTCTGTTAAACAGCAAATTCTGCAATTATGCATTGAGATTGTAGTGGAACTGCTTCTCCCATCCCTTCATACCTGCTCATTTACGTTTTAGCGACTTCTTGCCAACCAAGCAAACAAAAGAAATAGTTCTAGAACGGGTAGACAGGAACATTTTTAGTCAGAATATAAAAAATTCATGAATTTAAATTCTATGTTTGAGGAAAATTTAATCACTGCATTTGACTGGAAATTCCTCCACAGACCAGAAGCTTCTGAAGGGCAGGGGCAATGCCTTATTCTACCTCAGTGTCCACATAGCCACATTTAACAAACATTTGCTTAGTGGAATCTGAAGCAGACTGTGAACTGGCCAGATAGGTGTTCCTGATATATTTGACTTGCATTGTGACTTTTACAGTTCGTGATGCTCAGAAATGTGTAGGTAAGTGAAGCTTTACCTAACATCTGCCCAGGCAATCCTGGGAGCCTGATTCAATCAGATATCTTCCCTTCCATTGGGTTTTTCTCTCCCCATATTAAAATCTGTCACTGATATCTTTTGAATGATTTTAAAATATTTTTGGGGTATGAACTACATGGAGGATTGTCTACAATGTGTTGAGCATATACTTCATGCTAAGTACACACATAGATATGTAATTTTACCCTCAAAACAATTGTGCAAGGGAGCTGCTATTATTTCTGTTTCACAGATAAGGAAACAAAGGTTCAAAGATATTGCCACACAACTTGTAGCAAAGCTGGGATATAAACTTATGTCTGTCAGGCTGCAATGTGTGTTACACAGGAAGATTAATTTTACTTTAATTTCCTTGGGTCTACATAAACCTTGTGTTCCTGCTTCTGGGATTGTAAACAGGTCATTACTTATAATTTCTCAGTTACTTCTCCAGCAGCTCACTCAACAAGATTTTGGCTCTGACATCTGAAGAAAGCTTTGCTGATATTTCATCCTTATTAGAATTCCCTCCTAGAAGTCCATAAACGGTCTAAAGACTCCAGTCCTAACTCTTCTTCATATATCAGGATTTCTGATAAACTTTCTAACTCCAAACTGGTTACAATCTTAGCTAACACACTTTTATGGAAGTGAATACATGATAAGTCACATCATATATTTCTACTTCTCAAAACCCTCCAACAAATCCCATTTCACTCAAAGCACCAAATCTTTACTTTCCAATGGTTTACCAGGGCCTGCCTTTTCTGAGCCCACCTCCCTTACCTCTCTGACTGCACTTCCACTGTTCTCTCCCTGGCTCATGCTGCTTCAGCCACCCTGCCTTACATGCATTCTAATCCTACTCCCATGCCAGGGCCATTGTACTGCCTGTTCCCTCTCCTGGTACCTTCTTTCCCAGAGACCCATATAACTCACTCATTTTCCTCTTTCAAGTATTTATTAAAAAGTCACCTTCTCAATGATATCTACACTGACAGTCCCCCATTTAAAATTATTAACTATACATAGCCCAGCACTTTTTTTATTTTATTTTTTGAGGTACTGAGGCTGAGGATTGAACTCCTACATGGGAAGCAGGCACTCAGCTACTGAAACACATCTGCTCACCACCCAGCACTCTTAATGTCTACCCTACTCAGCTTTTTTCTTTGTTCTATAACAGTTATAATTTTCTAGCAGATTATAATTTAATTTTTTGTTAAGCTCCACTTTTATTGTCTGGGTCCCCCCACTAGAATATAAGTTCCACAAGGGCAGAAATTGTTTTAAGCTTTGTTCAAGGATATATCTCAAGCACCTAGGACAGTACATATAATAGGTGCTCAATAAGTGAATGACTATATGTATAGACACATATATATTTGTGTACTCTTAAAAAACTAAGTTTCTTGGAAGGAAGAACATAACACAACATTAAGAACTGTAATAATTAGCCTGCTCTTTGATGTTAGATTCAACTGCCCTACAGCATATTTCTTTTGTGTCTAGAAGTCCAACAAGAGTATCAGTGTAGCCAAAGATCCAGCTGCACACATTTCTTCAAACAGCCATCTTATACCATACGCATTTTATTATTAGCAGTAAAATGACTTATTTGAATCCGAGACTACAAAGTCCGTGTATCAGGGAGAAAATACTCTCCCATAAACTGAAAAGCACATCTAGGTCACCATAAAGAGACTGGCAAGACTCCAGTTTGTCTTTTCATCTGTCTTTTTCCAACTGTCTGTTCATCTTTCAGCTTCCTACTATCTCTTTAAGTCTGTGCTGTTCTCTAGGGTGTAGCCCTCTATTTCTCCCAACTCAAGAGGAAAACAGTCTTCCATCAAACATGGTGCTCTCTCTCAGACTTCCTTAAGCACTGCATCAGATTTATGGCTGGCTTCATCACTTATCAATAAAAGCGGCTCACACACCTTGCTCTATCTCGACAGCCTTCTCTCCAGACGTCAGGAACCAAGGTTTACATAGACTCCTGACTTTATCTGGGCCATGTGATGTACGATATCATGGCATCAAGGCATTTTCTCTTTGTTCTGGGGAAATTTGAGCCATAATGTGCCAGCCTGGTGTTCATGCTGATTGTGATAAAGAGCAACACACTCGAGTTTTTCTCTCACTCTTCTTTCTTTTCTCTCTTTATTTCTCTCCTCTCTCTCTTAAAGAAACAGGTGTTGGCATGGATTAGAGAAAATTACATCATCTCAAAGAGAAGAGGAGGAATGGAAAGGAGAAAAAAATAGAAAAAAAAAAGTGGCAACCAGACCCAAATACATTTGCACATATAAAGCTGTTCTAATGAGAGCCAAATTGATTTGACATTCAGTGGCAGTTTGAAGCCAAGAAAAGCAAAGCAGCCTACAAAAGGCCTAGCTCATTGTTTATGGAGTGTCATACTCTATCATCTGCGAGACCAATAACAGGGATGGGAAGACCTTTAAATGCAGAGTGTGTGCTGGGAAGGGCTGCGTGGATACCACCAATGTCAGATCTGATAGACGGTTTGTATGTAGCTTCCTAAGCTGAGATGGAGTTTGTCCGATCAGGCAGATATTCTTTGTAGATAATGCATTAGCCAGCAAATTTGTAAAGTGTTAGCATTCTTTTGAGGATTTGTGCTATGCACAGTGAGACACACTTTGTGTTAATCTGAAAAAAAAATTCTCATAAAGATATAAACCAATAAAAGAGGGAAATAAATTACGTGTCATTCAAATGTAAACATATGCATAACGTTACAGAAGCGTCATTCCATCACAAAAAAAAAGGATGGCTCCCTCATAGCAGGCAATATACATTATGTGTGCCCTGCTATACAGTCAACAGAATGAAGAAAATCACATTAAAAAATTCTTTCCATTAACCTTATTTTTCAAAAGGAAAGCTTTATAAATGTTTGGTCATTTCAATGCCGTTAACCGGCTGGGGATTTACTATTCTGCAGCTCACTGTTAAAAATACCTGGAGAGGAATGAGGTGTTTATTAAACGTCAGCACATAACAAGGTGGATTAAATAAGTCTTCCAAGAAATACGTGAAATGCTAGCGCATTACACTCTGTATATAAAGTAGCGTTTCTCTTCCTCTCTGCCTTCCAGCCTCTAGCCCAGTCTAAGTATTACATTGGTATTAGATTCTGTATAAGATTCAGATATTAGTGTTTACTTTTGGGCTTCACAAAGGAAAACTGATTTCATTGCAGAGTATTGCTAGGTGATATCAAATCCAAAATTTCAGCCTCTTTCATCTCAAATTTCTAAAGTCTCATAGGGCTAAGAAGAGAATTTGACCTTAAGTAATCTAGACTTCACTGTCTCTCCAATACAGATTTTATAGCACCATAAAATACTGTATATCCACACAAGACAAAGAGTTAATGTCAAAATGGTGTGACAGGGAACATATTAATACATTGCAAATAACTAGAATGCCTATTAATTTTAGCACATATAAATCTTTAATATAAATTCAAAAAGAAATAGAAAGTATTAGTGTTGATAGCAATAATAGTGGTAGGACATATTGGAATTTTATTATTCACATTTATCTTAACAGCTATGAGATCGCCCACTTGATATTGTTTGGGACTTGATATGCTTTGATGCCTCTTTGCCCCATATTACAGATGGTGTGAGTTGAAAGGAGACTGAGTGATAATATGTGAAAAACAACTAGAAGAGTTTCTCCAACCCCCTCATTACCTATGTTTAGATAGTGAGTAGTATCCGTTTATAGTACCCTTGTGGAGCATAAACACCTTATTCTGAACCAAAACAGAATCTCTACCCCTGCTCCCTTTGCAGGCACTAGGAATGAAAGGTAGGGGTGTGGCCAGTCTGTGACACAGTTTGTCTTCCTCCTTGCCACCACCATACCAACAAAGTCACCACAAAGAATTTAATTCTGTGAGCATTTACTGCATCTGCAATGGGCTTGCTGATAGGGCTAAAGAGTAAAATAAGACCCAAGTCCTTATTCCCAAGAAGCATACTGGAATGTAAAGAGCATCAGGCAAGGAGAAATCTTACTCCCTTAAGGTCTTGGGTCCTCACACCACCGTCCATGCTCATGCAGTGGGTAGCAAAACTGTATGCCTCACTGAAGAGGGGGTAAACATTTCTTAATAAAGATCTGATGAGTTTGCAGTCTCAGAGGGTCTAAGTGGGCAGATATGGAAGCCTTAACTAAAACCCATACCCTTTACCTATGGATTACATGGATAAGGAAAGTAAAGGTTTAAAATAATGTTATAACTAAATGTATAGTGGCTGTTTTCATAATGCTTTGACATAGATGATCACCTTTGATAATGTCAAAGAATTTGGACATATGATAAGACGGTTAAAATTAGGATCAAACAGATGAATTACAGTTATACTCAACCTAAGAGAAAGATCTGGTATGATTAGTATAAATCCCACAGAAAGCTCATCTAAAATGATTTAAGGATTCTTCAAGAAGTACCCTTGCCCTCTGGGTAGACTTTGTGCCCCATTTAGACTTTAGGATACAATTTCTATAAATAGAAATAACAATACAAAGGGGATTTGAATTCTGTGTGTAGGTATTTCATGGCTTTGAAAAACATTGGAAGGATAATTTTGTGTCAAACTAATTGGGGCAGCCTATGTGCTACGTAAAGCAAAAATAATTACTAATACAAGTATCACTTTAGGGTATGTTATTTAGATAGTCCCCTGCTGATGGTTTAAGCTAAAATAGCTCTCAGAATTATTCTGTCCTTGGGTGATAATTAAGAGCAACCTGCCTGGGTTGAAATATTGCCTCTCCCTCTTACTAGATTTTCAAACTAAAACAATGTCATCATTCCTTCTATGCCTCAATTTCTTCATCTGTTAAATGGAGATAATAGAATATGTATTGTAAAGGTTAAATAAGATAAAAACGCTGGTAGAAGTCATTTAATACATATTAAAATAATAATGCTAACAATAACTTGAGAATAATCCCAACAACATATTGAAAATAATTAAACACTTGTTTCACTGGATTTATGGTGAAAATTTTATTTTTATATTTTGGAAACTATTTCTTTAGTGTTGATAATAAAGTCTTAATATTATTATTATTATTATTATTATTATTAGTGAAAGATAAAGAATGGTGGCAGAAAATTTACTGATCTTTTCTACTAATCAAATAATAAAGTGGTCAGTTGTGTCCACTTACTTCATATTCATCATTCATCATTGGCATATGAATATGTGGCTCTCCATGCTGGCCAAACCAATGGTGTGGAATTTTATCAATTATTTGTGGGGGCTGTCATTATGAATGCTACCCTTGCTTTTTCTCTGTATCTGCCTTTCTGTAAGGTTGCCACCCTATTCTCAGTTGAGTCAGACCAAAACCCATTATCAAACAAACGCATAGGTTGATATCACTGTCTCAGAAGCAAAAAACTATAGAGAAATTTCATGTTTCTTTTTTCTACTGTATTTAAAACCTGCCACTGGGCCTAAATACAACAATACAAATAGCTCTTCTAGCTAGGTGACAGAAAGTTTATGTTCATTGTCTCATTGGGATTATACCTATATTGTCACTTCCCTATGTAGCTAAACTATAATGGGCATCCCCTAGTGATGGAAAACTGGCTGTCCTTTAAGACTTAGCTATTAGTGATTTTGATTTGTGGCATATCCATCTCCAAGTTCGAATCTGACAGACAGAGAGTAAGTAGGGCACTGGAAAAATTTTGTACAGATTTCAGTTAGTCTGGTGTGACCGAACCCATATTTTTGGTTATCATAAAGTTTACATGAAATACCATTATGCTCACTAAACATATATTAATGATAAAAACTATAAAATAGACAACATCCTTTAAAGCCAAAGACTTAACCTGAAATTTGACTTTCTACTTTGCTTAATATGGATATTTCATATACTTTGCATGATTATGTTTAACAAAGTTCTATAGTCAAATAAACTTGTGAAGTAGTATGATCAGGCATTTGGCAAAGCTAGTTTGCCATTATATCTTCCCCCAACTCCATTTCAATTACTTTGCATGGAATACCATGTTAAGAAATGGCATGTGAAATAATATAAGACATCTGAGTTTTAAGTTGATACATGAGTCTTGCTCCTACCATTAGACCTGGGGTCTAATGGTAGGAGCAAGTAGGCCCTCGCAAATGAAACCCCACAATAATTTGTGGATCATTAATATATTATCTAACACTATAATTTGCATCCATGGTACACCTTGTGTAAACAGGATTTCACAAAAATTATGTTGAGTATATTCTGTATAAGAAGGCAAAAAGTTTCTAATATATTTTAAGAAATATTTCCTCATAAAATGCTTCAAATTTCTTCTTAGTTTTGATATTTAAAGGATGCATAATAAAATAACCAAAATACTCAACACACCAAAAAATTAAGTATTCCTTAAAGTCTCTAAACTGTTGTAGTTTTATGAAATATAATTGTTTTTGAAGAATAATATTGGTGTGTCTCAACTGACTGGTACCCTTAACAGCTCCCTCTCCACCCACAAACAAAGCTAAGGGCTTTCTATAACCACAATTCCAAAACATGTCCAAAGAAATTTCTCTAACCTCTAATTCCTACCCAACCTTCCAAAATCACTAGCTCAGACTTGGTGTCCTCTGTCCCTACCTTGCTTGCTTTGTACCTGCTTTATGTTTCATTTGCCTGTGCTTTAGTTCCAGACCCTGGCTTCAGCACTGGATATAATTTTTCATATATCCCATTGTCCCATGCCATACAGTAGAAAAGTCTCATAGACATAAAATTAGAATATATTCTAACATATATATAATACAATTTTAAATTTTCTAGGGGCTTCATTAAAAAGGTAAAAAGAAACAGATACAATTACTTTTAATATATTTAATTCAAGAAGCTGAAAATAATCAAATATTCATGAGATTTTTTCATACTGAAACTGAAATCTGGTGTGTTCTTTATACTTAAGCATATCTCATTTTGGAATAGGTACATTTCATGTGTTCAATGGCTACTTGTGGCTGGTGGCTACCATATTGGACAGCACAGTTTGAGAGAACTTGGACCATAATCACCTCCAACACCCAGTACCCCATCCCTGGCTGGAGTTTCAGATTCCTTTGTGGTCTCTGCGGGTAGATCATATAGTATGCAACCATATTATTTGCTAGAGGCTCTGAGTATGCATTGATACACCTAATAATAACTAATAATAATATCATTTTAAGCTATTTTGTATTTTTTTTGCTTTTTCTATGAAAATACTTTCAAATCTTTCTGTTTTCCAGTTGGTACCCATATCAACTATGTATCATAGATAAAGCAGGTATCAATATGCCCATTTTACAGATAGAAAAACTGAGACAGATAAATTAAGTGATTTATTAGAGGTTGCCCAACAAATATAATAACACAACAGAAACTCGGATATCTATCTAGAGATCTTTCTATAATTCTGTATACTGCTTAAAACAATTTGGGAATGGACTTATTTATTGATTTTTAGGAGCAAATCTCCAAATTGTGCAGACATCTGGTCAGCAGTAGCCTAATTCACTCTCTTGAGCAATGTTATCAAATATGTATTGAAACATGCACAGTCAACCCATAGAATCAAGGATAATAAAAGAAAGTCTGCATGAAATATGTGTGAAAGAGGTTTTCTCTTCAAGTACAAGTAGAACTAACACTTGGACAATGATTAAATCATACTGAGAAACCTCAAAGACACATAAAAAAAGAAATTCTTTGGGGGATTTGCTTTTTGTTTATTTTTTAGAGATGAAGTGCTCTAAAAAGAGAGGACAAGCTTGTTCAGTTATAGCTTTCATATAATTACCACAAACTCTAATGCAAATTAGACTGTAGGTCTGCTCAATGTACATTTCTGTGCTTGCCAAATTATGTTTGGCAGTTTGGTCAAGCAAGAACAGATGCACACTGGGCCGAGTTTTCTTGGGCGGTTCAATAATTAGGAGGACCATGTATTATAATAAACCACATCCCCTTGGCTAAGATTTGGATGCAAATTGCACACTAATTCACTTCCAAGTTTTATGGATGCTCACGAAGAGAGATGAAAATCAGGGAAATATACTGTTTACTGCAGGAAATTTGTTTAAAACTAAATATGGCTCATTTATAAGACGCATTGGGGAACTCCATAAGAAATGTAACAATAGCTTTTTTCAGGTTCTATTCAGCAGGAATAAGGAAGTGCTATCATGCTCCTTTGAAGAGCTTTCCTGTGTTAAATGTCAGTTCTAACCATCTCCTTATGAGTGCATTGAGAGAACCCAAACTGGAAGATAAACAGCAGCTTCCCATATCTGTAAAATATCACGTTGCTCAAATGGAGGGTGAAATTAGTTCAGTGAGTAAGGCTTTGTCAACATTTTCTGAATTGATTGATAGGTAGCAAGCTGCCTCTTATATCAGGAAGTAGGTGCATTGAAACTTCTTTCTACAAAGCCAAAAATATCCATTCTAATAATAAGAGCACTTGTATTTTAAATGGTTTTTCTTAGTAATCCAACAATTGCAAATAATAATTAGAAAGGGATATTTTTAAGAAGGTGAGAACAGAGGACCACAGCCTATGCCATGTTCGTTGTATATCCTCATTTCCTTGAAGTGAGAAGCCAATACCTTCCAGCATCCTTATCAGCTCCTAGGTAGAAGGCTTCTTAAAACCAGGGCAGTGGGCAGACAACTCCTACTCTTAGTTGTACTGTTACATACTATGGTGTTATTGAGAAGACCCACATGCTTGTTCCCAATCACTTTCTCTATCTTTATCTTTTGACTATTTGTTTTATTCCAATATTTACTTCATCACTGACCTGGTCTATGTATGCTAACTGTGGTAGACACACAGATGCACTGCCTGGATTCCCCTTCCAGACAGAACTTGCTGCCCAGCTGTCAGGAGTGCAGTCAGCAAACAGCCTCCAACTGTCATCTGCCTCAGCCTCAGAGAGCATCTTCATCTGAGGTCATGCCCACTGGGAGTGGCCCACAAGTGGTGACTGAGCAAAGAGGGACTATAAGGAACTGGTCATTGAGTATAACTCAGAATGACTCTGAAAAGCAATACTCACTCCAGAGATATATTTCTCTCAGTCCTTTGCCTTCCTCTTATAGGTGTTAATCCCCAATAAACATCTTGCACCCCAAATTCTATCTCTTCATCTGCTTACAGAAAACCTACCATGTAGCCAAACTTCTGCAAGTGCCCTTATGCCCAACCAACCTGGACCTACGACATGAAAACACTTGGGCATACCCACCCACTGAGTTTAGTATTCCCTTCAAGACTTACAGTAATCACTTCTCTCAGGAGAGATCTTGGTCCCGACTCTTTCTGACCTGGTCTGACCAGGTACCTGATATCATGCTTCAGATCAGAATCTGCAGAAATGGTGTGTACCTACTTCAGTTGTGGATTCATAATGTCTGTAAGTAATCTTTCTTTTTAACTTTTTATCTTGAAATAATTCTAGATTTACAAGCAGTTGTAAGAAATAATACAGATAGATCCCATTTACCCTTCACTGAGTTTCCCTCAATGATAACATCTTGCATAACTGTAGTACATTATCACAACCAGGAAATTGACTTTGATACAATCCCCTGATATTATTGAGATTACACTAGTTTTACATGCACTTATTTATGTCTGTGTGTGTGTAGATCTATGCAGTTTTTATCACATGAATATATTTGTGTGACCACTACATAGTCAAGATGAAAAACAGTTTCATTCAAGGATCAATTGTGCTACCATTTCATAGTCACAACATTCTTCCCAACTCTCCTGTGATGGTTTGAAGCTGGTACCCCAGAAAATCATGTTCTTAAAGGAAACTCATTCCTATGGGTGTAAATCTCTTGTAAATCTTTTTGATTAGGTTACTTCAGTTAAGGTGTGGCCAAGGGTGGGTCTTAATTCTCTTAGTGGAGTCCTTTACAAACAAGATGAATAAGTAGAGAGAACAAGAGAGCAAGAGCGAGAACCAGAGAGAGAGAGAGAGAGAGAGAGAGAGGAGAAAAAGACACAGAAGAAGTTGAAAGCCACAAAACCCAGAAGAAAAGGGAGAAACCAGAAGATGCTGCTTTGTGACAGAGGAGTCCAGGATCACTGGCAGCCGGTCTTTTTGGAAGAAAGCGTCGCCTTGATGATACCTGGATTTGGACATTTTCATGGCCTCAGAATTGTAAGCTTGTAAGCTAATAAATCCCCATTATAAAAGCCAACCCATTTCTGGTATATTGCATTTTTGCAGCCTAGTAAACTAGAACACCTCCCTACCCTGGAAACCACCAATCTGTTCTCCATTTCTATAAAGTTGTCATTTCAAGAAAGTTATATAAATGGAATCATAAAGCATATAATCTTTTGATATTGGCTTTTTTCACTCGGCATAATTCCCTTAAGACCCATCTAAATTGTTGCCTGTATCAATACTTCTTTTCTTTCTGTATCTGAGTAATATTCAGATACATTCAATATCATGGAATGGATGTTTCATAGTTTGTTTAACCATTCACCCAATGAAGGATATTTCGGTTGTTTCCAATTTGAGGATATTAAGAATAAAGCTCCTCTAAGCATTCATGTAAATATGTACATTTTGAATGGACATACTTTTTCATTTTCTCTTGTATAAATGCCCAAGTATGAATTTGCATGCTTATTTATGTTAATTGCATGCTTACTTTTGCAAGAAACTGCCACACTATTTTCCAGAATGTCTGGTAATTTTATATTCCCACCAGCAATGTGTTTATTTTATCACTAATTTTTATTTTAGCCATTCTGATAGGTATGTAATGGTATCTCACTGTAGGTTTAATTTTCATTTCCTAATAGCTAAAGATGTTGAGCATTTTTTCATGTGCTTATTTGCCACTTGTGTATATCCTCTTCAGTAAAATGCCTATTCATGGCTTTTTCCCATTTTCAAATAGAATTATTTGTTTTTTCAGTCAAGTTTTGAGAGTTCTTTATATATTCTACATATAAAGTTCCATCAAATACATGTTTTGCAAATATTTTCTCCCAGTCTACAATTTGTCTTTCTATCCTCTTAACAGGGTTTTTTGAAAACTGAAAGATGCTAATTTTTATAAGGTCCAATTTATCAGTTTTCTCTTTTGTGGATTGTATTTTTTATGTCAAGCCTGAGTAATCATGTTTCACTATTACTTTTAGTCATTTTGGTTTTTTGATAAGAATTTAATTTTATTTTTGGAAATTAAAATTATGCACATGGCAAAAATAAAGTTCAAGAATGTAAAAAATCAATAATATATGTATTTCAAAGGAGCATCTATAAACAATTTTTAAAATCAAACAGCAGCAAGCTTAACTTTTTTTGTTTAGTCTCTTTTTTATTATACAATTACAATAATTAATACTTTATTAACATCATGTTAATAATATAAATGCATATAAATGCATTTAACTTTACTTTTATCTTTTACATTGTTTGATATAAGTTTTCCTTGATTTCAGCACTGGCAGGCATTTCTTGGAATGTTCCTTTTTTATTTTTTAAAGAAACTTTAGATTACATAAATGTTACATAAAAAATATAGGGGATTCCCATATGCCCCACCCCACCCTCCCACACTCTCCTACACTAACAATATCCTTCTTTAGTGCAGTACATTTGTTACAATTGATGAAAACATATTGAAGCATTGCTACTAAATCAAACCTCAGCAAGCTTAACTTTACAAACTGGGAAAAATTAGGAAATATAGCCAGGTTGTATAATAAGAATATAAACAAATATTTTATTGCTGAATATTTGCAAATGATGTATTCTCCAATATTTTGAATAATCACTGCATGCTTGGCATAACCTCTCATTCACTTTCATCCAAAAAACCCTGAAGATGTAGTTTTACAAAAATTCCTAATCCAGTAATATTTCTACATTTCCTGATGTTTCCCCAGAAGGTGAAGTTTTATATTTTTTTTAATTCCAAATAAAGTATTAACTAGTTATAAATAAAGAAGTAATATCAAATTTTATGGCAGGCAAAAATCAGTAGTGTCGAATGATGGAGTAATTTATTACAAAGACAGTTAATATGCTATGTATTTAATAAACTGTTCAAATGCAAGAATTGTTGCTTACACCAAGTAATTTAGTTGAGATGAAGTTGAGAAGATATGACAGCTTCCAGAAAAGCTTTAATAATGATAGACAATTGGACAATGGGAGGTAACATAAAATTGAAGACAGAGTAAAAAAAGTAATACACAATGGCAGGAAATTTTATTGAGGACACATATGTGTTCTCAATTAGTTGCAATCACTCAAGAACAAATAGAGACATGATTATGAGTAGTTCAAACAAAGTGATCAACAACTGTTCTTTAAAGTGAGTGAGACTTTAAACCAAGCAAGTATAACACATAATGTGGGGAATTTTTTTACATTAACTATATTGCCATATTAAATATAAATCCCAATTAGTATTCTTACCTACTAACCACTATCTAAATTCATCAAGATTTAATAATATTAAAAATTTTATTGAAAATACTTCATACTGTTTAAATAATATTTAATAATATGTTTTCTAGTAGTTTCAACTGCTTTGCTAATAAATTCATTTTGTAAAGGAAAGTACCCCAATTAAAGTCTTTATGAGTGACTAGAACAATAATATGTAAACGTGGCAGCTGTAGAGTAGACCCATTCAACCATGAAGTGTAGAGAAGGAGAGAAAGCAAGTCTGTAGAGACTGAGAATGGCAGACAGATGCAGAAATGAGAGATTTGGGAAGAAAGCATTGGCTGGGAAGCTGAAGTTGTAAATTCTTTATTCCTAAGGCTTGTTTGTATTTTTGCCTTTGAGTTTTGTGATATATTCTTGTATCCTTACACTAAATTCCTCTTTTGTTGCATTTAAAAAACATTATGCCATGATGAAATAAGAGGTGCTGAATTTAACCTACTATATTAAATAATTGAAAAAATCAGACAAAAGATGAAATGAAATGGAAATTGGACAACAGGCATCACTGAACAGTGATACCTGAGTGAATGAAAACAAATTATTTGAGTCTTACAAATGTCCCAGGTCACCACCTGCAGAAGTTTTCCAGGCCACACAGCATAGGAGAGGAACCAAAACAGAGACTACAGTCTTGTTGAATTTTAGAGACAGAATTTAGTGTTTGGGTGGCCATGGGGGCTAGAATTTTAAGAGTAAAATACCAGTGAGGATATTGCTACAAAGATGATGAGCACTGGAGAACTGCAGAAGTATTTCCCTTAAGTCCTTGACTGAGTACTGATCTGCACATGAGTGTAAGGCCAGGAAAAGAACCATCAGAAAGGAATAGGCAGAACAATTCTTGAAGACCACATGGGTCCAGAAATAATTTCTTTTCTCACCAGCCAGAGTTGAAAGACCTCCTAATACATAGAACATTGGTTAGTGTTCTCAAAAGGGTATTGCCTCTGTGAATGGCAAAGTAGCCCAGAGTAAACGTTGTTCCGAATCCTCACTAAGGAAACTCCAAAAAGATCAAATTTGCTTCTAGGTAACTGAACTACATCCCAGAACCAAGCTCGCAAATATTTAAAGGATTACACCCCCAAAAAAATCTAGTAACCAACAATATAAAATTCACATATGGTAGCATCAAATCATGAATCACCAAGAATATGCAAAGAAGGAGGAAAATATGACCCATTACCAGGAGAAAAAGCAATTTTTAGAGAACTACTCATAGATGGCATAGGTGATAGATTTAGTAGAAAATAAAAATAAAACAACTAAAATAATTATGTTCCATACTTTAAAGAAGGTAGGAGAAAGTATGAGCATGTTGAGGACAGAAGATTAAAAAAAAAAAAAACTGAACGTCTAGCAAAGAGAACTGCAATAATTAAATGAAATTACACTGGGTGAGATTGAGAACAGAATAGGTCTTACAGAATAAAACATTAGTGAAAATAAAGGCATAACACTATAAACTATATAAAATGAAACGCACAGGAAAAAAGAGTGAAATAAAAATTAATAGAGCATCAGAGAGCTGTGGTAACATATCAAGCAACTTAACATAAAGATAATTGAAGTCCCAGAGAGGAAGTTGGATGGAAAAATACTTGAAATAATAATGACAGAAAATATTCCAAATTAGGTAAAAGCTATAAATCCACAAATCCAGGAAGTTCAACAAAACCCAAGCAGAAGAAATATGAAAAGTCTCCTAAGTCCAATCATAATAAAATTAATGTAAGCTAGGGATAGATTAAAAAATGCTTAAAAGCAGTCACAGAAAAAAGGACACACTATGTAGGGGGTGGGGGTGGGGGTGGAGGTGGAGGTGTTATATAACGGCAGACTTCACTCAAGAAATAATGCAAGCCAAAGACAATGGAACAACATTGTAAAAGTACAAAAGGAAAAGAACTGCCAACCCAGAATTCTATAGTCAGCAAAAAAAAAATCTTTTGAAAATGAAAGTGAAATAAAGCCATATTTAAATTTATAAAAGCTAAGAAAATTCATACTCAGCACACTACAGAAAATAAAGTCCTTCAGGAAGAAGGAAAATAAAACCAAATGGAAATGTTAATCTGCACAAAGAAATGAAGAGCACAGGAAAGTTCAGTACGTGAGGAAATACAAAAGAATTTTTTTTCAGTTTTTTGTTTGCTTTCATAAAAGCAATAACCATATATTATGCAGCATGTAAATTTAGCATTAAAATTTAATACAAAAATAGCACAAAGGACTGGAGAAGCAAAATGGAAATACAGTTATAAATTTCTTACACTGTATATAAAGTGATCTAATAGTCAAAGGTTGACTATGATAAGGTAAAGGTTTAAAATGTAAATGCTATGTTGATCACATAAAAAGGTAAAACAAAAAAGTATGGTTAATATTCCAATAATGGAGTTAAAATGGAATTACAAATGCTAACCAATTAATCTAATAAGAAAGTAAAAGAGATTACTTTTAAAGGAGCAGAGGTTCGGTAATTCAAATAATCTCAAAATAGCAAAATGGTAGATTTAAACTTGACCATATCAATATCCCATTAAATATAAATGGTTCAAAGCTTCAGTGATGGGAAAGTTCATTATTTTGAGTGTGGTGATGGTTTTATGGATGTAAATATGTCAAAACTGATAAAATTGTATACTTTAAATATGTAGAGTTTTTTATCCTTCCATTATATCTCAATAAATTTGTAAAATCAATAAACAAAGCAGATAGAAAAAGAAAGAAAATAATGCAACTTACAATAGTATAAAACTATGGAAAAATACATAGATTTACAAGTATTCCAAATAAAAGGCATAGATTGTTGGAGTGTATAAAAAAAGAAACAACACGAAAATCTATACAGTCTAAAAGAAACTCAATGTAAATATAAAGATATAGATGTGATAACAGTAAAAGGATTTTAAAAAGACATATTATAAATACACTAATAAAAATAAAGCTGAAATGATTATATTAATATTAAAGAAAGTAAACTTCAGAATAAAGAACACTACCAGGGAAAGATAGAGTCAATGCATAATGATAAAGGAGTCAATTTATCAAGAAACCATAGCAATCTTAATGTATTTATATTTTAATAACAGAGCATCAAAGAAATGAAGAAAAAACTAATAAAATTGAAAGTGGAAATATACATATTCATAAGTATAGTGAGAGACTTCAATATCACACTCACAATAAAGAATGGACCAATGGCAAAGAATAACAGTACAGCTACAGGAAGAATAACACTATCAGCAAACTTGACCTTACAGATATTCATAGACCACTCAACCAAACAATAGCAAAATGCATGTTCTTTTCAGGTATACATGAATCATTTAGGAAGATACATATTTTGTGTCATAAACAGAAGGCAATAAAATTCAAAAGATTGAAAACATACAAAGTATATGCTTTGACCACAATATATTTAAATTAGAAATTAATAACAAATAGATATCTCAAGAATCCCTAAATATTTGGAATTAAATGATATACTAAATCCCACCACCACCCCCCCGCCCCCAGGTCACAGACAGAATCACAAAGTAAATTAGAAAATATTTTTAAGTGAGTAAAAATGGAAATACAGCATAACAAATTTGTGAGATTCAGATAAGGCAATACTTAGAAAATATTTTATAGAATAAAATGACTGCATTGGGGAAAAAGGAAGGCATCAAATCAATGATGTAAGCTTCCACCTAATAAATCAGAAAAAGAACAAATTAAACTAAAGTAAGCAGAAGAAAGGATATAAAAAAGATATTAAGTGAAATATAAAACAGCAAATCAATAGAGAAAATCAAGGAAACAAAAAGCTAGTTCATCAAAAACGTAATTAAAATTGATAAATCTCTTGCTTGACTGATCGGGAAAAACAGAGAAGATACAAATAACCAATATCAGGAATAAGCAGGGGCATCGCTAAGTTTGTACTGACATTAAAAGACTAAATTTTATGAATACCAATAAACTTTATGTATGCCAATAAATTTGATAAACTAAGATAAAATGTACAACTTCCTTGAATGACAGAACTACCAGAACCCACTCAAGAAGTAGGATAAGCTAAATGGTTGTGTCTATTAGAGAAATTGAATTTTTTGTTTTAAAATTTTCCACATATAAAACTCAGATAGCTTCACTAGTGAATTCTAGCAAATATTTAAAAGGGGAAGAAAAACAATTCTACAAACTCTTGAGAAAATAGAACAGGAGAAAAATTTTCCCAACTCAAACAATGAGACCAGCATTACCATGATACCAAAACCAGAAAAAGACATTACAAAAAAAAAAGAAAACTAGGGAGAAATATTTCTTTTGAACATAGACATAAAAATCATTAATAAAATTTTGGCAAAGGAAATCTAGCAATACATGAAAAAATAATATACCATGATTAAGTGGTGGTTATCTCCAAAACGGAAGGCTCGTGGTTTTACATTCAAAAATCAGTCACTGCAATTCACCATATTAACATATTAAAAAAAAAAAAAAAACATATAATTATCTCAACAGGGGCAGAAAAATAATTTGACAAGACACACATTCATGATAAAAACTCAAAAAAAAAAACAAAAAAAACAAAAAAACTAAGAATAGATGTGAACTTCCTCAACTTGATAAAAAACAACTTTGGAAAAATAACAGCTAACCCTAATTAGTGGTTATAAGACTGAACACTTTCCCCCTAAGACCAGGAAATAGGAAAGTATTTCCACTATCACAGCTTTTATACATTATTGTAGTGAAGGCTATAATATTCAGGGCAATAACTCATGAAAAAGAAATAAAAGGTATACAAATTTTAAAATAAGATGTAAAGCCGTCTTTATTTGTAGACAGCAAGATCACCTTTGTTGAAAATCCTAAAGAACCTATAAAAAAGCTGTGCAACTATTAAGTGAGATTAGCAAGGAGACAGAACACAAGGCAATATACAATCTGGTGCTGTTATTAATTTGTTCCTTTTTTAAAAACTTTGTTTTCCCACCCAAGGTCTACCCTCCAGGTTCCTATTCACCATTTCTCACCCGCATCCTAGCCTGCCATCCCATCTGAACCATATTGATTCTTTTCTTTCTATCGGTTTTGGGTAAATTATCCTCTCTCCACCCCTCCACCCCATACTCCGCCCCCTTGAATTAAATAGTCACTACTACAAGTAACAAGTGCACAGTGAAGATTCCAGTATTAATAAAATGGTGCTGTAACTAAATATATGTATGTGTATATATATATATATATATTCTAGCATTGACAATTAGAAATTGAAATTACAAAAATACAGTTTGGCAGTTTCTTTAAAAGTAAAGCATTAATATTATTAGGAACGGTAAATTAAAGGGTAAAAAGACAGACAGAAGTAATATATGACAAAAGAAAGCCAAAGGACAAAATGGATGAAGTAAGTAATGCCTCTACAGTAATAACATTGAATGTTAGTGGCTTGAACTCCCCAATCAAAAAATATAGATTGATGGAATGGATTTTAAAATATGAGCTATCTATATGCTGTCAACAAAAAGACACACTTCAGACATAAAAACACAACCAGGTTGAAAGTGAAAGGTTGGAGAAAGATATTCCATGCCAATAGTAATCAAAAAGAGCTGGAGCAGCAGCACTAGCAAAATAGATTTTAAATGCAAAACTGTTATAAGGGATGAAGAAGCTTATATATTAATAAAAGGAGCAATTCTCCAAGAAGTAATAACTATACTAAATATTTATGGTACTTAACCTGGGAACCCCAAGATACATGCAGCAAACACTGGCAAAACTGAATGGAAAAATAGATGTCTCTACAATAAGAGTTGCAGATTTCAATACACCACTCACAGCATTGGATAGAACATCTGGGCAAAGGATATATAAAGAAACAGGAAGCTTTAAAAATATGATAAATAAACTAGACCTAACATACCTATAGAGCACTGCAGCACAAAACAGCAGGATACATATTGTTTTCAAGTGCTCATGGATACCTCTCCAGGATAGACCATATGTTGGGTCACAAGACAAGATTCAATAAATTTAAAACAATTGAAATTATGCAAAACACTTACTCTGATCATAACAGAATGAAGCTGGAAATCAATAATGGATGGAAAAAGAAAAAATTCATAAATATATGGAGAATAAACAACACACTCTTAAATATCAGTGGGTCAAAGAAGAAATTGCAATAGAATGCAGCAAATATCTTGACAAATGAAAATGAGAACACAACATATCAAAACATCTAGGACACTGCAAAGGCAGTGCTGGGAGGGAAATTTATAGCCCTCAGTGCTTATATTAAAAAAGAAGAAAGAGCTAAATTTTAAGATTTGCATGCACACTTGGAAGAACTAGAAAAAGAACAGCAAACTAATCCCAAACCAAGCTGAAAGAAAGTCATGAAGATCAGAGAAGAAATTTGTGAAATCAAGAAAAAGAATACAATAGAGAGAAACAAAAAAACCAAAAGTTGGTTCCTTGAGAAGATCAACAAAATTGACAAACTCTTCGCTACACTGACAAAGAAAAAAGGAGAGAAGACACAAATAAATAAAATCAGAAATGAGAGGGGTACATTACCACTGACCCCACAAAAATAAAAGAGATCATAAGATAATTATCTAACAACTCTATGCCAAAAAACTAGACGATGTAGAGGAGATGGACAAATTCCTAGAAATGTATGAACCACCTACACTGACCCTAGAAGAAATAGAAGATCTCAACAAAGCAATTACAAGGGAAGAGATTGTAACAGTCATCAAACACCTTCCAAAGATGGAAAGCCAGGACCAGATGCCTTCACAGATGAATTCTAACAATATTCAAAGACTATCTAATACCAATCTTGCTCAAGCTCTTCCAAAAAAATTAAATAGGAAAAAACACTACCAAACTCATTCAATGAAGCCAACAACACCCTAAAATCAAAATCAGATAAAAATACTATGAAAAAAAGAAAATTACAAACCAATATCTCTAATGAATATAAATGCAAACATCCTTAACAAAATGCTTGCAAACTGAATCCAAAAGCACATTAAAAGAATTATACACCCAATCAAGTGTTTTTGTCCCAGGTTTGCAAGGTGATTTAACACAAGAGAATCAATTAGTGTAATAAACCACATTAATAAATGAAGAAGAAAAATCACATGAATTCTCAAACGATGCAGAAAAGGCATTTGACAAAATACAGCACCCTTTCTTGATTAAAAATACTCTAAAATATAAGAATAGAAGGAAGCTTTCTCAATATTGTAAAGTGCATATATGAAAAACTTACCACTAACATTTTACTTACTCAAAGGTGAAAGACCAAAAGCTTTCCCACTGAGATCAGGAACAAGACAAGGATGCCCACTGTCACCACTGTTATTCCATATTGTGCTAGATATTCTAGCTAGAGCAATTAGGCTAGATAAAGAAATAAAAGGCACCCAAATAGGAAAGGAAGAAGTAAAACTTTCACTATTCACTGATGATATGATCCTATATCTAGACAATCCTGAAAAATCCACAACAAAGCTACTAGAAACAAGTAAATGAGTTCATCAAAGTGGCAGGATACAAGATTAACAAGAAAAATCAATAGCATTTCTATACACTACTGATGAGCAATCTGAAGAGGAAATCAGAAAAAAATCCATTTATAATAACAACTAAACAAACAAATATTTAGGAATAAACTTAACCTGGGACAAAAAGGACCTGTATTCAGAAAACTATGTAATATTGCTAAAAGAAACTGTAGATGACTTAAATAAATGGGAGAGCATTCTGTGTTCATGGACTGGAAGACTAAATACCGTTAAGATGTCAGTTCTACCCAAACTGATTTATATTCAATGCAATCCCAATTAAAATCCCAACAACCTTTTTTGCAGAAAAGGAAAAGCCAGTTATAAAATTTATTTGGAAGAGTAAAATCTTTTTTTAAAAAAAGAACGAAGTTGAAAAGGACTCTCACTTCCAGACTTTAAAGCATATTACTTAACTACAGTGGTAAAAACAGCATGGTACTGGCATAAAGACAAACAGATTGACCAGTGGTACTGAATTGAGAACTCAGAAATAGACCCTCACATCTACAGTCAAGTAATTTTTGACAAGGCTGTCAAGTCTACCCAGCTGAGTCAGAACTGTCTATTCAACAAATGGAGCTGGGAAAACTGGATAGCCACATCCAAAAGAAAGAAAGAGGACCCCTATCTTGCACCTTATACAAAAATTAACTCAAAATGGATCAAGGACCTAAATATAAAAGTGACAACCATAAAACTCCTAGAAGAAAATGTAGAGAAACATCATAGGTAGTAGTTTCTTAAACTTTACACCCAAAGCACAAGCATCAAAAGAAAAAGTAGATAAATGGGACCTCCTCAAAATTAAAGACTTTTTTTTCCTTTTTTTTTCAGGCTTAGTTTATCACCAGCGTTCTAAAAACCAGACCTAGGCAGAAAAACTAGGTCTGGAAACACATGCATGGTTTCTAATATAGCGAATGTTTAGCCTAGCCTGCTTATCACAAAATCAGGACAGCAAGAATATTCGCAAAAAATTAAATACTTTTGAACCTCAAAAGACTTTACCAAAAGGGGGAAAAGGCAGCTGATTCAATGGGAGAAAATATTTGGAAATCACATATCCGATAAGGAATTAATATCCATGATATATAAAGAGATCACACAATCGAATAACAAAAAAAAAGCAAACTACTCAATTAAAAAAATGGGCAAAAGACTTGAGAAGACAATTGTCCAAAGAATAAATACAAATGGTGAAGAAACACATGGAAAAATGTTCAACATCACTAGTGATGAGGGAAATGTAAATCAAAACTATCATTTCACACCTCTTAGAAGGGTCATTATTAAAAAGTCAGAAAACTGTAAATGGTGTAGAGGATGTGGAGAGATAGGAATGCTTATTCACTGTTGGTGGTAATGTAGAATGGTATAGCCACTGTGGAGGACTGTTTGGCATTTCCTCAGGAAGTTGAGTAAGGACTGGCTATGTGACCTGGCAATACCATTACTAGGTATATACCCAGAAGAACTGAGAGCAGTGACACGAACAGACATCTGCACACTGATGTTCATAGTGGCATTATTCACAATGGGCAAAGGATGGAAACAGCCCAGGTGTCCACCAACTGATGAAAGGATAAAAAATGTAGTGTATACACACAATGGAATATTATGCAGCAGTAATAAGAAATGAAGTCATGAAGCATATGAAAATGTGGATGAACTTGGAGGACATTATGTTGAATGAAGCAAGCCAGATACAAAAGGAGAAATACTGTATGATTTGCGCTATTATGAACTAAATATATTGTGTGAACACTTGGAATTAATAACTAGAATATAAGTCACCAGAAAATAGAATGAGAGTAGAGAATGGAAAGCTGAGGGTTAATCTGTGCAGAATTGGTTTAAAAGATTGTTTGTAAATCTTTGGAAATGAATAGAAATGGTGAAAGCACATCATAGTGTTTGTAATTAGCAGAGTTATCATATGGGTATGACAGTGGTTGAAAGGGTAAGTCTAAGGTCATGTATATTACTAGAAGGAAAGCTAAAATATGTAACATTGGACTGTGTAACATAGTGAAACTTCATGAAAATTTTGAATATGGGTGATATTGCATATATAAGACTGTTTTTACAAAATATAAATACATATAAACTGGAGAGACAGAAACAGAATATCAGCTATGTACAGCAGGGGAAGCATAGAGAGATTGAGAATTGATGAGTTTTTTGTTTGTTTTTTGTTTATTATTATTATTATTGGAATAATGAAAATGCTCTAAAAATGACTGATGTGAATAAACACTATGTGACTATTCTGAATACCATTGATTATACACTTTGGATGGATTTATGTTTTATTAATATGTATCAATAAAATCGATTTGTTATAGAAAAATGGAAACTAAAAAAAACCAAACCAAAACAAAACCTAGGTCTGTACAATACAACCAGTGAACCCTAATGTCAACCATGGACTCTAGTTAATAGTACAATTATACTAATATTCTTTCATCAATTATAACAAAGGAACCACACTAGTACAAACAGTTAATAATAAGGGGTATATGAAGTCTCTGCATTCTCTGCATGATTTTTCTGTAAACCTAGAACTTTTCTAATAAAAAAATGTTATATAAAAATGTCAAACATTCACCTACCTTACATCCCAAACATTCTACTTACAGGTATTTACCCAAGATAAATAAAAATTTATGTCTATACAAAGACTTTGCATGCAAATGTTCCTACCAGCTTCATTTATAATAGCCATAAACTGGAAACAACCAAATGCTCATCAACCATTCAATGGAGATACAAATCCTAGTGTATCCATACCATAGAATACTACTCAGCAATATGAAATTAATTATTCCTATGTGCAGCAACATAGTTGAATCATTACACTTTGTGAAAGAAGCTTTAAAAAAAGTTAACATTGGATGATTCCATTTACATAAAATTCTAGAACATACAAATTAATCTATGACAGAAAGCAGGGTAGTAATTGTCTGGGCTTAGTGGTTGTCTGGGGCTGGGGATCAGCTACAAAAGGGGCTTAAGGAAATTTCAGAGAAGGATGAAAATGTTTGTTTTCTTGATTGTAGTGATGATTTCATGGTGAATATTTAAGTCAAAACTTATCAAATTGTAAACTTTACATTATGTTCAGTTTATTGTACTTTAATGATAACTTTAAAAGTATGAAAGAAATAAATGGAAGAGAGAGGAAAATAATGAATTAAAATACCACCAACAACAAAAAAATAAAAAATAAAAAAAATACCACCAAAAGTCTGAAATATTTAGGGATATATTTAACAAAATATTTGTGAGACCTTTAAACTGAAAATTACAAAACATTATTCAAAGAAATTAAAGGTGTCTTAAACAGTTATATACCAAACTAATATATTTTTATTTATTTTTAAAAGATACTTAGATTACATAAAATGTTACATAAAAATATAAGGGATTCCCATATGCCTCACTCCCCAGACAGACCTTCCACTTTTCCCCATATTAACAACTTCTTTCATTAGTGTAGTACATTCATTGCAATTGATGAAAACATTTTAGAGGATTGCCATGGACTATAAGCATGGACTATAGTTTACATTGTACAAGCTAATATATTAAAAGACTCAATATTGTTAAGATGTCAGTTCTCCCCAAATTGATCTATAGATTCAATGTAATCCCAGTCCAAACCCAACAAATTGTTTTTAGAAATTGACAATTTGACTTTAAAATTTACAAGGAAATGCAACGGACCTAGAATGACCAAAACAATTTTTAAAACAAAGAACAAAGTTGGAGGACTTACACATCCTGATTTCAACCAAGGCTTAATATAAAGCCCCTAGGGAAGCGGCTGTGGCTCAATTAGTAGGGCTCCCGTTTACCATATGGGAGGCCCCGGGTTCGGTTCCCGGGGCCTCCTGGTGAAGGCAAGCCCGCCCGCACGGCGTGGTTAGCTGACCCAGCGAGCACAAGCAGCAAGGGGGGGATAAATGAATAAATAAATTTAAAAAATCTTAAAAAAAAAAATATATATATATATATATATATATATAAAGCCCCTATAATCAAAATATTGGTGTAAAAATGATGTAGATATTAACATTTTGTAGTATTAACTTACATTTGTTCTGCTTCAAATAAAAACAGTCTTATATATGCATTTCTACCCATATTCATATTTCACATAATATATTTCTATTTCACATAATATATTTAGTTTATAATAGGGCAATCATACTGTATTTGTTCTTTTGTGTCTGGTATGCTTCACTCAACATAATGTCTTCCAGGTTCATCCATGTCGTCATACATTTCACTACTTCATTTCTTCTTACCATTGCACAATATTCCATCATGTGTACTCAATAATTTTTATCCATTCATCAGCTGATGGACATCTGAGTTGTTTCCAACTTTTGGCTACTGTGAATAATGCTGGTATGAACATCAGTGTGCAGATATCTATTCATGTCATTGCTCTCAGTTTTTCTGGGTATATACCTAGCAATGGTATTGCCAGGTAACAAGGCAAGTCTATATTCAACTTCCTTAGGAACTGCCAAACCATCCTCCACAGTGCTGTACCATTCTACATTCCCACCAATAGTGAATAAGCATTCCTATCTCTCCATATCCTCTCCAACATTTATAATTTTCAGACTTTTTAATAGCAGCCAGTTCAATAGGTGTGAAATGATATCTCATTGTAGTTTTGATTTGCATTTCCCTAATTGCTAATGATGTTGAACACTTTTTAAATGTGTTTCTTCACCAAAATGTTAATATCAGACAAAATAAAACATTATGCTAAGTAAAAAAGACCAAACACATAGTACTACATATTGTATGATTCTATTTACATGAAATGTAAATATAAATTAATTTATAAAGGTGAAATGAGATTAGTGGTTATGTAGATCTGAGGAAGGAATGCTAAGGGATGTGGAGTCTATCTTTTTGGAGAAATGAAATTGTTCTAAAATTTCTGAGATGATGAATGTACAACATTGTGATTATACTAAAAGCCATTGATTATATACTTTGGATCAAATAGCCAGAAACACCAGCTATGCACAGTGTGAGAAGCATACAAAGATTGAGAAGTAAGGAATTTTCTTGTTTGTTTGTGTTTCTGTCTTTTGTTTATTATTATTGTTGAAATAATGAAAATGCTCTAATAATGATTGAAGTGATGAACGCACAACTATTTGCTTATACCAAATACCACTGATTGTATACTTTGGATATATTGTATGCTTTATTAATAAGTATCAATAAAATTGAATTGTTTAAAAAAATAGATATAGAGACCAATGGAATAGAAATCCAGAAATAGACCCATACATATATGGTCTGTTGATCTTTGAAAAATGTGCCAAGGCAATTCAGTGTGCAAAATTGAGTTGAATTCCGATGTACTGCAAAACTTTGCAATTAGATATCCACATGCCAAAACACAAAAACCAAAAAAGTTCATCCTCAACCTTTACCTCACACTGTATTCAAAAATTAACCTGAAGTGGATCACAGACCTAAAACTATGTAACTTCTAGAAGAAAACACAGGAAAAAATTTTAGTGACCTGAGGTTAGGTGAGATTTTTTTAAATAGTGCTTAAAAATTATAGACTATAAGAGAAAAAAAAACTATAAATTGCACTTTATACAAATTAAAACTTCTTCAAAAGCCACTGTAAAGAAAATGTAAGGGCAAGCTTTTGTCTTACTCTAGAAATACAAAATTAGTATCTCCAAGGGCGGGGCTCCACATGTCATTGAATCATAACCAGGAATGAGCATTATTATATTAAATTCTCAAAAATTAAAATTTAACAATTTCAGGTCTAAGCAGAGCCTTTTTTAATGCCCGCAAATTATGCCATATCGGTAGTCTCCATATAGGAGCAAAGAAGATGTCTATCTACAAGATACATTTCTTACAAGAAAAAAGCAAATTAAACCTAGAGAAGAGATGATTAAGGGATCAATTAATATTGGCCCACAAGTATATGAATGATCTTCATGCAGTGACCTGAGGACAGAGCACAGGACAATAACAACAAAAAATGGCAAAATGAAATATGAGAAATTTAGACTAAAAATTAAAACTAGTTCTTGTTGTTGTTAATGTGGGAAAGAGTAGGAGGGGGAGAGGGCAGAGCATATGGGAATCTCCTATATTTTTGATGTAACTTTTATGTAATCTAAAGCTTATTTAAAATAAATATATATATATTTTTAAAAACAAATAAAAAATAATTAGTTCTTGAAAGTAGACTTCCAAAAGAGGTTCTGGCATCCTTTCAAGTGTTCATTAAAATAGGTTTTCCACCTATAGGTAAAATGATCCTAACTACAAGAGGCTAATCTAGGGAGCTTAAATTTCTTTTCTAGATTAGACTCAGGAACCCATTCTATAATGCTGACAATAATGGCATCAAAGTCCATTCACCAAGAAGTCTGGTGTCAAAATAATCCCTACACAACACAATCCATATCATTTTGTTCCCGTGCTAAATTGAACGATGTCAATGAAAAGTTGAAGAACTACAATGTTATGTTTTCCTTTTTGTCAATCTATTCACAAGCAAAGAACAGTGGGTGAGAAGGGAGATGAAGAGGTATTTTGTAATCTGTTTGAATTTATGTGTATCAAAAAGAAGACCCTTCCAGACCTCAAGATCATGCTATATATCTGTCTGAACAGTGGTTTTCAGACATGGAGTAAAATCTAGATAATATCAAACTCAGAAATCAGTGTAATAGGAAAACTGAAAGAGCTGGAGGTTTTTTATCTTCTATGTCCTGATTTCTTCAACTGAATATTGGAAATCAAAATGAATACATCTGAAGGAATATCACAAAGCAAACACTTTAAAAACAATAACTACTTTATTACAAAAATAATGCATGCTGATTTTAGAAAACAGAGCTAATAATTAATTAATTAATTAATTTAAAAGTATTCATAGTTCCACCACCCAGAAATAACTGCAGTTGATACTTTGGTACCAACCATCATTGCACTAATATATCCATTTCACCAAAATTGAATCATGTGGTACATATTGTTTGGAACCTTAAGTACATTCTCTGTCAATACATAGATGCCTCTGCTGACCCAGCTGTTATTCAGGATGACATTCAACAAACCCTAAGTAAATATGTGGTCCCAAAGAAACGTAAGAGTAGGTTCCTGGCCAAAAAGTGTTCACACTCACCAAATCTTTATGATGAAAGTCTGGGAACCTGATTTTCCTAGGTGTAACAACCATATTTTAATTGTGTTTCTTCTTTCTTGTCACCTTGTATTCTAAACATGGGAAGTCATTTTTAATGGAAATGTCTTACCCTTTCTTTAACCCCAATTCTCTCCATTGTAAACTACAATTTTCCACTTAGTTGCAAAATGGATATTGCCAGCAGAGATCAAAGGATCAAAAGTTACAATCATTAAAGAAATTATTAAGATTCTTTCTCCACATTGTCATGAGTCTTTGTCCCTAAACTGTAGCAATTATAGCTTTCTTGCTTTAAAAAAAAAAGAAAAGTACTATACAAATAGCTATTATTGTTGCTCATTCTTGCTGTCCTTTTCCCACAACCACAGGGAGCCAAATTTGGGCAACCAGCTAATTATTAATTCTTTATTGGATTTATCATTGGAAGTGCTGCCAACGTGGAATTGGAAAGAGAAAATAATCCAGCTTCCTAAGCAGAACACAGAGCACACATCCTCGAATTAGTTCTAATAATTAAGGCATCTTGTGAAGGGCTTCAATGACAGGATAAACTCATCTGTCCCTAGTGCAAGACCCAAATCAATTACCCTGAGCATGGGGAGGCTGGTACCCAACAAAGGAAATCTAAACACAGAGGCTGATAGTCCAGACAAAGACTGACTTTGGTCAAAGGCAGACTCTCCAAGTATTATCTTTAAACCAACTGATTTTAAATAAGTTTAAATACAAACAGGGGGTTAATTTGAAACCAATTTGATTCTATTTCTGAATTAATGCTTTTTAAATCTGCTTTTATAATTTCTGCTTATCAAGGATTGCCCTTCTGGTATAAAAACTGAGCCAAGACTCAGTTATCAAATACTATGAAGTGTTCTGTTAATTAGATAGTTTATCTGTGATGAGTTGTTGACACTGAAATGATGTGTGTTAAATAATTTTAAAATATTCCGTGGGGCACTAACTTGGTGGCTCAAAGCATTGTTCCATTTTTCTGGTCCTGCTTTGAGTCAAACTAGAAGCTCCTAGTAAAAATTGATATGATGGTTACAGCACAATTCTTAAATATAGAATCATTTATATCTCAATATTATATGTATGAGAGAATAAGGTTTCTGGCACTCTTTATTAGGCTGCTCTAGACCATTCTAACTAATCCAGCCTCTTTCACAAGCTGGTTGGTCTTTAAATGCTTGGTATAGACTGCCAGGAAATTCATCATTGATGTTATTAAACATGATTCTCAGGATTTGCTCTTTTCATAGCATTTCTTTAAAAAGCTTTCTTGGTAACTTTTACTCTGGCTTCTCTATCTACATCCAGAAGAATTTCCAGAAGAAATCTTAGAAACTGAAATACTTTTTCTAATGTAGGTAAGTTGAAGCTCCAGCTGTTAAGGGTTTTCTTTCTGTCAATTTTTTTCTCTAGTTATGGTCTCTGAAGGTAGAGGCCAAGAACGGTCCACAAGGAATGTCTTGGAGCCTTAGAACAATCTCATATCCCTATATTTTCTAGAGGAAAACATATTGAACACCAGTCTTTAACAACAGGAAAGCCACTATTATCTCTGCTATTTCATTTTAAGCTCCCTTTTAAAAAGTTGGTTTTATTTACTTTTTGCTTCTTTAAATTTGCTATTTTCTTTTCTTACTAATTCTCCAAGAGACATAATATATTAGAGCAGCTTTGTCTCATGGGATCCAGAGTCCTATAGTCTTACTAGATTTTAATGTATAATTAATAACCATAATGTACACCACCAGTATGGACAAGATTCAGAAAAAGAGATGGCTCTTTTGAAGTACAGTAGTTCTTTGCAAAAATTACTAAACTCACAGGAATCCTGAGTTCATATCCTAGTGTTGTCACTAGGAGGCCTTTGGTTTCCATATTTATGTAATAATAGTAGAATCCATTAATATCCACCTAATATTTTATGATTCTTTTCTTTAAAGAAACTTACTGTTGCAAAAAAATAAACTAAAAATGGAGTTCATATGAAAAATACTTACCAAGCAGGCATTCTAATCTGTCATTTTTCAGTTTCTTTAAAGGCAGTTTTGAAGAAAATTATCAACAAATAAAGGAGATTTGGGTATCAGGTAATAGGAATGAACATTGGACAAGGAGTGGGTACCTGAAACTAGTCACATTCATGCCACTAACAACTGGGTAACCATGAAAAAGTTAGAGGATTGGAGGATCTGAGGCCAAAATTTGGACTCAAACTTGAAGAACTTTGATTTGACAATCCCTTATTTCCTTTTTAACAAAAATTCTATGACTCTATAAAATAGCCCGAAAACAATGGAGGAGGAGAACTGGAAATATTCTAACATATTGACAAAAAACTCTGCTCTGTCACTCATAGGTGGAGAATATTGTTAGAACATGCTGCCCCATATCATCCCTTCAGATGTAAAACATCTACCCTTCAGGACCCCAAACAAATGCTGTAACTAAAAGCAAATATCTGACTCTGTAACATCTCAGTTCTGATGATGGCCATCTCCTTTGTGGCCATCTTAAGAGTTAAGGATTGTAAAGGAAGTCGTTCTATATGTTTCTTTTGTTCCTCTTCTTGACTTCTCTTGGCCATTTCTTTACCCACAATATAACTGAAATGGCTAACAAGAATCAAACCACTAGCAAAAATATAAGTTCTAGTAGTACATCTCAGGACCATTAGGACCTGTCAAATGTTTGTCATTTTTCTGCAAACCCTTTTAGACCCTCTAGCACTCTCTATTTTACTGAACTTTTGCAAAGCAGCCATATCACCTGCAAGCTTTCGATCTTCATGGAGCCCAGCCCTTTAGCAGAAGAAAATTTTTCATTAATATTTTTCAAGATCTATTCCGGGTAAGAAAATGGAACAAACCAAGTCTCAAAAAGAAAAATATAAGGTAGTAGGAAGGATAGTTTCCAGATTTTAATAATTTACCAAGTGGAAAACATAAAATGTAGGATTTTTTTCCTCCTGAAACATCAAGTACTGGACACTACCCAAGGTAAGAGCAGATGGTGTAATCATCTATTTCAGGGAGGCAGTTCTTCTTTTCTGCTGGCTTCCTTGGAACCCAGTCAGAAGCTTCTCCTTTTTCTTCAAGACATTGACCCTTTCCCTCCAATCTTTGCAAGCTCTACTTTGGAGAAACAACCTATTCCTGTAGCCCTTGCTTTGAACCACAATGTAGAAGATGTAGGTTCTGTTCCCAATTTCTTCATATTCCTGACTTGCTGGGTCCTGGGTCAAACACCTGTAATCTCCCATTAATCCTATTCTCTGATTTTCCCTTAATCGGTAAGAGAACAATTGTCAACATTTGAATGCACTTTAATATGCATTAATAATTATAACCTATTATACCCAAAACATGGAGCTCATAGCTAAAGTTTTCTTCAATGAACAAATAAGAAATCTCTGCTTTACATTTTCATCCACAGAGCTCTTAAACAGCAGCCAACTAATCTCCCTTAGCTTCCTACATGGCCATCCCATTTTTCAAACGGGAAACCAGAATAAAGGTTAAGAAAATTCCCTTAAGCCATAGTTCACATTCAGTCAATAACTTTTTTGCTCACCATCAGTCATTCATTTAAAATCTCCCAAACCCAAAAGATTTCTGATTCCTAAAATATACACAGAACCCACCCAACATGGAAAAATCTCAAGATATTCATGATTTGAAAATAAATCATAACCTAGACTAGACTGTAATACATAAAAGGACAATTAATTAAAAGACAATTTCCCCAAAGCAGATTCTCATATTGTTTTCATGTTGCTTTCTCAATGCTTGACACATAGTAGAGACTCTGTAAAGGTTTATTAAGTGGATGGTGATCTAAAATAAGGTAACAGCAAGAAGATGGTGATTCAAGTGAAGTATATGTTCTGAAGAAATGCTATAATTAAAAAATTGCAAGGAGTTTGTAATTACAGAATTGCATGGAAAATGTCAGAAGAATATAAGACTAAGAATAGACATCCAGAGAATGTTCACCTTCAATTGTTCATCAGAGAGGAGAAACCCACAAAGGAGACTGAGAAGGGGTAGTTGGAGAAGCAGGAAGTAAAGCTTGGAAAGGGTGGTATCCAAGAAGTCAGGGAAAAAATTTTTTTCAAGGATTATATGGTCAACAGTTTAACAAATGGCTTTCCTAACAAAGAGTTTACTGATATCTTGAGTAAAAATAATTTTATACTGAAATGGCATGACATGAGACCTTTACCTCAGGACTGACATGAGTTAATAACTTTTGTTATTACCCCTAAGTCAAGTCATTAAGCATTTGTTGAGCACTTAGTTTGCCCAAATCAAATTAATAATTCCCCTGGAATTATTAAAAGGTTAAACTTTTAACCATAGTGCCCTCAAGAAGTTTGTTGTCTCAGATGAGAGATAAGAAGTAATCAATGTAATATGGCAAAGGTGATGGGATGTACATGGTTGCATGCCTATAACTACACACTATTATAGCACCCATCTTGCTGGAGTCTCTTTCTCTCTACTGCCAGCTTTGAAGAAACAAGCTACCATGAATCCTACAGCTGCTAGGAAATGAGCCCACCAACAACCTAGGGAGCTTGAAAGAAGATCTTCCCCAGTCAAGTATCTGGAGAGATCCCAGCCCTGGCTGCACCTTGACTGCAGCCTCATGAGACCTGAAACAGAGCACCCAGGTAAGCCATGCCCAGACTCCTCACTCACGTAAACTGAGAATGATAAATATGTGTTGTTTTCAGTCATTGATTTTGTGTTATTTTCTTATGCAGCAATAGAAAAATAATACAACTTCCAAGAAGTACACTTTTTTAAACAGATAAGGAAAGATATACAGTTATGAAAGAAAAAAAAAATATATATATATGAATTAAGTATAGCTGTGAGCTCTTTTACTCTCTCTGCAGGAAAAAAGAAATAGCATGAAACTTGTTATTTTTTTTACCAATTTAGAGGGATTAGGCATAAAAATGTCTATAAAGTCTCAATTGTTAGGGGATCAAATAAGAGAACAGACATATCACACATCTAAGCAGGCAATTTAAGAAGTGTTAGGAAGGTCCCTATGCCCTCAATTCTCCTCACTCCAATAACAGAAATATGAAATTACACCCTGAGACCTTCAGTCATGCACACATATTGGGAATTAACTTTTGTATTAGGAGTGGAGAAGAGCATAAGAACTCTGCTGGCCATCCCATCTCTATCCCTTAACATCTCTGCAATTAACCTAGCAAAGCTGGGTTAAAACCCAAATAAAAGTAATGCCCCCAAAGACAGTCCACATCTCAGCTAGGCAAAGTCCATCCCTACAAACAAGATCCAAATATAAGCACCTGAGAAGAGAGGGAGATGGAGCTCAGGAATGATAGGAAGACAGTGAAAACTTTACCTTATTCATAACTTGTTGTTATTGTTGTTTTTATGAGATACCGGGGATTAAACCCAGGACCTCGAACATGTGAAGCCGGCACTCAACCACTGAGTTACACCCACTCTGCCTAATTCATAATTTTAAATAATTTTGTGGTGGTGTTCTTTAGTTCTCCACACAAGCAGATATTTAGACACACTTGAACTTGACCTGTCTGATTGTTTCCCCCTCTCTACTGTTCAGGACTTAACCGTGGTATCTGTGTGAACTAATGAGCACAGAAAATTCTTACTTTCTCTTAATTCACTTCAACATTTATTAAATAACTGTTATATGCACGGTACTATGAAAAGTTCTGCTGGTAACTTTCAAATGGATAAATCATGTCCATTCTGCTGGATTGCAGAAGTGGAGAAAATAATTCAAGGAAGTATAATACTAGACAGAAAAATAGTGCTATGGTTGAGGCATAAAGTGACAGAAGGGAAATAATATATCACGTTAGAATAATCAGGAAAGGATTTGGGGAGAAGGAAGTTAAATTAATTGAACTGTGGCCCATTCCTTTCCCAATTATAATGGGTTTGCTGGGTTTTCTACCAGAAAAAAATATAATGCATTGACTCAATCTAGCCTTCTTATCAAAATGAAAACTGGATTATCAGGCAAAGAGAATAATGACATAGGATGTCTGGTTTAGGATTGTTTATGGTAAACCAGCCTACCATCTATGGATTTATGAAGCATGGCTTCCTGGAGAATGTGACGCTCTGAAAATAGAGATGTTTCATAACAAAAATGTTCTCTACTGTGTGAAATGACCTGCAGCCCTCATTAGAGACCTAACCTATAATTCTGGGCTGACTACAAAAACAAGGACATGGGAGGTCTTATGGGATGTGTCAGTCATCTCTTTGCCTTGCCTGTGCTTCTTGAGTGCTTGTATCCTTGAAATTAGTAGTAAATCTTGACATTGGGTAAGATCTCTGAATCTGATTTGACAATCTAATTCTTGGCGATAGCTCAGTCTTCATGGAAGTGGTAGGATTTGAAATGAGCTTTGAGAGGTATGTGGGATTTTAAAAGGCAGAAATAAGTCAACTGACATTCCAAGCAAAGAAAAAACAGGAAGATGGATGAGAAAGTAGAAAAGCATAGGGTATGTTCATGGCATAACATATATCCTGATTTGGCAAGAGTATAAAATATATCTAAGAAAACAGACGGTAAACTTTACAAAGTAAATTGAGGGCTTTGAATTTCTGACTAAGGACATTATACTTAGTCCTGTGGGAAATGAGGAGACATTGAAGGGTTTTGATGAAGAGAATTATAGAATCACAGCTATGCTTCAAGTAGATTTCTCTAGCAGCTGTCTGCAGTTTGCTTTGAAGCAGAGAGAACTTATTCAGATTGAAGCAAGAAATGGCTTAGCTCAACGATTCTCAAAATGAAGCTCAAGAACACAGGTAGGTCGCTGGCACAATTTGAGTTCTCCTTGAGGATTTTGTTGTTAGTTAGTTAGTTAGTTATCATTTTAAAAATATATTTTACATTCACTTTGCTGGAAAATTTAAATGCCTATTCAGGACTGGCTAGATGACTATGTTATAATTGAATATTGCCAAAAATTTCAGTGTCCGTGCTTTCTTTCTGTTTATCATCATATTTCCACCAATTATCATTTAAATTGTAATGAACTAATAAGGGAAGCATAAAGGAGACTTCACATGTAAATGTGTATTCATGCCAAGTGAAGTGATAACAGTTTTATACTCATCAGAATTTTTTTAAAAGGAAAAGTTGTGGGAGAATTATGTCATCACAAAGTATATGGCATTATATTTTGAACCCTAAAGAACTTGAATGAATATTTCCCTTTGCCCCTATAGACTACTCTTTCTACCCTTTTCTACTCTGTTCTGTGCCAAGACCCATCAAGGGTCTTGCCCTCTGGCTTCTGACTGGGTTCATCCAATATGAGTCAGTAGAAGGCATTGAGGTGGTAGAAAGGAGAGGTCAGGCTATTTATTTTCCAAGTTTCCTCCCTAATGAGTCTCTATAAATTGATTATGTCCCTCTAACAAAAACTGTAGCTCCTCTTAATTGCTCTTCTCCTATAAGTGGAGCCACACCCTCAGGGTTCTGATAATTACCACTTCCTTTGCCTGTACCATCTCAGGGTGATAATGACTTCTCACTATTGCTATTCCTCAACCTCTTTGATTTCTTCTAAACCTGTCTACACGTTTATAAATATTCCCTTTATTAAACTCTCTTCAAATACACCTCCTGAAATGCCATCCATTTTCTGCCATGATTCTTCTGATGTAATGAGCCTTAATAGTCATTACTTGTTCAATTTGCAAGCTTCAAATTGGTTTCAGCAAAGCAACATCATCTGTCACATTAAAGTAAATGTGTTATTCTGTATCTTATTGGTTTTATAGATTTATTTGTATTTAATTTATATTTTTTGGCTTATGGTTGTATCTGAGCTTTAAACATTAGAAGTTTATACCTAGTTTCATGTCTGTACATACTAATATATAATTATAATTAATATATATTTAACAATAAATAATTTCAATCAACACTAAAGAGGTTCTTAAATTTCCTTCTCTTTCAAAAGGTCATAAATCATTCAAGTTTGAGAATCGCTAGGCTAGATTACTGCTTCCAACACAGCTTACAAAACATCTCTAAGAAGCATCATAAAAGTTGTCAGAGTATGAAATGAACAATTGATAGTGAAGCCAAGAACTTCATAAAGGCCATTTTGACTTCTGAAGACACTGCCAGAACAATTGCACATTCTCCCCCAGGCATAGGTATCTGAGAAGGCCTACATGAGCCACATGGCTCAACATGAATGCCAATCTTCAAACTTCAGATTGAAGAACTGCGTTCAGAAAGTCTTCTAGTCAAGCTAGTGAAGTAAATTCATGATTTGACATACCCCTCTACTCCAAACACATATCAAGTATGAAAAATAAATTTAAAAAGAGAGTCAAATTAAAAAAAAAAAAAGATTAATGACACCCTGTATTAGTATTATATATTTGTTATAGTTTAGTTCATGAGAGAATGTTTTCATATTCTGTTAACCACAGTCCATCTTCCACCACAGGATTCCCTATGTTATACAGCCCCATGCTTTGTATAATCCATTCAAAGTGTACATTTAGTGGCTATCATTTTCATGACAGAGTTGTGCTATCACCACCTCAGTCAATTTTAAAACATTTTCATTACTTCAAATGGAAAAATCCCATATCCCCTTATACCCTCCTATTTTTGTCCCTTAGAATTGAAATAATATCTTCTTTTCCATTGCTACAAAAATATTACAATATTACTATTAACTATAATCCGTAAGTTACATTAGTTATAATTTCCCCATGTATTACCATATACTTAACATTTTACACAAGGTGTTATTAACCGGGTGGGCTGGGGGAAAAATACACCAAATGTAAGATATTGGCTATAGTTAGTAGTAATATTTTGATGACGCTCTTTCATAGTTTGTAACAACTGTTTCACAACAATGCAAGGTGCTGGTGGTAGGGTAATGTATGGAAGCCCTGTATGATGATATGCATGTTTGTTTTTTAAGTTCACAACTTTTTAATAAACTTATTGTTTAGAGATGTTCATGATCAAAAAAGTTAAAATAATAATAATAAAGATAAGCATATTGGCAGACCACAAATGCATAGTCTTCAGTGGGGCTGAAGCTCCTGGCTTGCTAAGCATAAGGTCCAAAAACAGACTGGAAGCAGGCAGTTCAGCTTCAGAAACTAAGGGACTCCAGATTAAGAGCTAGAACCAGCTTCATGATTTACAATCATGGTAGGGAAACTTCTGCTGAATGCTGCCTTAGAGTAAAGAGAAGCCGTAGGCCTAAGGAATTCTGAGTACTGAGATAAATCTTATAATAAGAACTGAAATAACCTGCCTGCTGGTTATTTCATTGGTGGTTGATGATTTGGTATCCCAAATATTATTATAGGGCAGAAACTTCACACTATCATTTTATAACTTGGTTCTGGATTAGAGACTGAGTTTGGGGTTGAGGGAGGGGAGATTGTAGGTTATCAATTAGGGTAGGCTTAGCTATATTGCAGTGAAAAATAAACCCAAAATCTCAACAGATTTAGACAACAGTTCTGTGCTCACAGCACAATCCAGTGTAGTTCAGGTGATCCTCATTGGCATCAATCCTCCAGCAATAACTTGGGAATCTAAGATAATGCTATCTAGCATCTCTGTCAATTCAATGTTCTTTATGTCCATTGATGAGAGAGAAAGCACGTCTCTCTCACATATGCCCTTAATTGCTTTGGTCTATGGGATAAATGCCACTTCTACTCACATCCCATTTGCCAGAACTATCCAAATAACCCTCAAACAAATACAAAAAAGACTGGGAAATAAAGAAAGGCACCTGAATATTTGCTGAGCAGGATCCACATGGATGAGCCTTCAAATATTCTAGACGAGTAGGGGTTAAGCCCAGAGTGTAAGAAAGAGAAAAAACAGCTGTCCACTCTAAATAAGCTTGCAAACCAATATTTCAGAATATATGAGAAAATCTCATGCTAAGAAAGGAACCAACAGCAACAATCAGAACGTGATTTGCCTCATATTAAATTAATTTTATAGAAAAGACTGACAGAGAACTTTAAGTGTATTTTATATACTTAGTGAAATAAACAAATTAACAACTTGTTTTTAGAGATTAATTATAAAAAAGGAAGAAATAAAATTTTATATCCAAAAAGACCCATTAGAAATACTATAAATATAGTAATTGAAATAAAAATGCAATGGGTGGACTAAACTAAATTGGACATACTTGAAAAGAAAATTAGTGAACACATGCTCAGAAAAGACCTGAGAAGATCCTAAGTTTTCACCTCTAGGCTCATTGAGGGCAGGAACTAAAGACTAAGACTGAGTTTCAAACAGCCTAGCTAACTACTGAAGGAGTGCCCATAACAGAGTCAATCTGCAAAGACTGGGAATGGTTTTTGTGTTTCTTCTTTTTTCTTTCATTTTTACTTTTCTCCCTCCCTTGCCCTCTCTCTCTCTCTCATCTCTCTCTTTTTCCTTCTCTCTATATTAATTTTTTCTTTAGTCTATTTTAACCTATTAAAGGAATAATGCCAGAAATTCAGTAATTTTTAAGGAATCATCACGAGTTTTTAGGGATCCACGGACAGAAATTTGGTGTCCAAGAAGACAAGAAGTTCAAGGAATGACATAAGTAAGTAGAATACCAGTAGAGACTGATCCTGGAGTTTAGGTGAGTTCATCTTCTGTTCTCTTTGATTTCCTGTTATATTGTGATTACAGGTTAGAAACAGCAAGATATAAACCAGGAAAGAAAAGCTACTAAGTACATATAAAGTTAAAATAGAAAATAAGACAGTTTGAAGCTAACTTTTAATTAAATGGTACAGATAAAATACCTAAATGAACATATATCATTTTCAGGAATGGTCAAAAGTTTGTTCACTTAGCTCATTTGAAATTTAAGTTTAATTACGTTGTTTGGCTATTGTTCCTTAAAAGGTAGGCATTGTGTATAGAACAAAATTATGGTAGACAGATTCTTTAGCTCTTGTCTTTCCAGAGTCAATTTACCATAACAGCTAATATAGATTTGTGTAACATGTAATTTTAAAATATATTAATGAATCTACTATACCCAATTATATATTATTTTAAAAGTAGTTTCATAAAACTGAACACATAGATCTAAAGAATCATCATTAGCAGCATTCATTACAGAATATAAGAACAGTAGAGAGGCATTTTGATAATACACAACTATTTCACCTCTGAGACATGATTTTCTGTCTGTGCATGATCAAAAGCAAAACAAGCTTACTATTAATATGGGCCATTTTTCTAACTCTGCCTTAAGCTATGGCAACCTCATGCTCCCTTTTTTCAAAGACAGTGGGTCTTAAGGGACATGTTGTATTTTAAGCTACTGTGTCAAATTGATCAGTTTGACAATGATCCACATCTCAAGCAAAATCCATAAGAAGAAGGACAGTGTTTGATGGAATCTGGGTAAATAACCACATTGGAATAATATTTGGGGTTAAATTCAAAAGCATTTCAAAGACTTAGATGAAATTTTTCTAACTTTAAAAAATTCATAAATAGGAGCAATAAAAGAAAATCTCCCTCTCTCTACCACTCACATTAGTTTTAGGACCCAAGTCAGCTTTTATTCTAACTAACATTTCCAATTTTAACTGTGATAAACTGATTGAGTTGAAGTTGTGTCATTGTCTTTTAATTCATGGTAAAGATTCAAAATAGTACTATCTGTATTATTTAGTGTTAGGCAATAACTAGACATTTTACTAAAGAGATAGAGGCTCTGTGCCTTTTGTTCCTTTAATTGTCATGAAAAGAAAACACAGAATTCCTGGTGATTATCATGTGAGTGATGGTGCTGGACCCCGATAAAATGTGAAATAAGTAAATTTTGCTTGAAAGACCTATCTCCCCATCTGTTCCATCACTCTTCTCTTCTCCCCAACCTCCCCTACCCCACTCATAATTGTGAAAAATTTAAGCCAAGTAATAGAGAAGTGTTTGGGAGAGAAAATGGATTTTCAGCAAAAAGGACTAAATGGTAGTAACTCTGAAATAAAACATATGTGACTGAGTTAGGATGCTCTCAAAATGCTTTCTAAAATATTTTTAACTATTTTCCTGGTCTTTTTCAAAAAGCATTTAATAATTCAGTTGATGAATATTGATGGAACTTACTGTGTTTATACTAGTACAAAGCATCTTGTTTATCCCCCAGATACTATAAATTAACTACTCTTAAACTATCTTTAAATGATAAATCTCTGTTTTTAAGTGGTGTTAGATGCTGAGTGCCAGAACTGGCATATAAATACCCCTATTTAAAATTATTGAAGCCTGTGTCTTTCCCCAGGGTTTGCTTTCAATATAACCATTGAAAATCACCACTTTTACCCTGACTGACAAAGAGAAAGATAAGGTGTGAGAAATGAGGCATGACTTTTTGAGAGGGTGTAATTGTTATAAAGCTGAAAAGCAAGGCTGTTTTTTCCCCATCATTTTTCCCATGGAAGAAGGAAAATGGGTAAAACCTCTTGCCAAAAAAGAGAGAGGAATGCCCCAGGAGAATTACTCTCAGTGATTGCCAATGTCTGAACAGTCTGCCTTCTACTAAATTGGGAGTATGGATCATCATTTATTTAAAAATTCCCAGGTTCTTAAACAAATGGTTCAGGGAAAACAGGATAGCCACATGCAAAAGAATGAAAGTAGATCCCTACCTCACACAATATACAAAAATTAATTCAAATGGATCAATGACCTAGATATAATTGCTAAAACTATAAACTGTTAGAGGAAAATGTAGGGAAATATCTTTGGGATTTTTTATTAGACAATGGATCATTCAACTTTACACTGAAAGCACAAGCAACAAAAGAAAGAATAGATAAATGGGACTTTATCAAAATTAAAACTTTTGTACATCTAAGAACATCATTAAGTATGTGAAAAGACAACCAACAGAATGGGATAAAATATTTGGAAAACATACATCTGATAAAAGTTTAATATATAAAGAACTGCTATAACTCAACAATAAAAAGACAAACAACCCAATTAAATATTGGGTCAAGGACTTGAATAGACATTTCCCAAAGAAGACATTTTCCAGTAAGCACATGAAAAAATGTTTTACATCATTAGCCATTAGGGAAATGTAAGTCAAAATCACAATTATATCCCACCTCACATCCACTAGAATGACTATTATTTTAAAAGTGGAAAATAAGGGTTGGAGAGAATGTGGAGAAATAGGAACCCTCATACATTGTTGATGGGAATGTAAACAGGTGCAACTGCTGTAGAAAATAGTTTGGCAGTTCCTCAAAAAGTTAAACATTGGGAAGCAGCTGTGGCTCAAGCAGTTGAGCTCCTGCCTCCCACATGGGAGGTCCCAGGTTCAGTTCCTGGTCCCTCCAGAAAAAACAAGAACAAATAACAAGCAAAAGAGACCAAAAAGCCAGCTCAGGAAAGTTGATGTTGCTCAGTGGTTGAGTGCCAGCTTCCCACATATAAAGTCCCAGGTTCAATCCCTGGCCCCAGTATCTAAAAAAAAAAAAAAAAAGCTGATGAGCATAAATGTTCACCGATCTTTTAAAAAAATAATAATAATAATTAAACATAGAACTATCAAATGACTCAGCAATCCCACTTCTAGGTATATACCCAAAAGAATTGAAATCAGGGACTCAGACAGTTGTATGTATATCAATGTTCATAACAGCACAATTCACACAATAGCCAAAAGGTGGAAGCAACCCAAATGTTCATCAGCAAATGAATGGATAAACAAAATGTGATATATACATAAAGAAATGGAGTTCTGATATATGCCACTACGTGGATGAAACTTAAAGACATCATGTTGAGTGAAATGTCAGACACAAAAAGACAAATATTGTATGGATCTAGTTATATGAAAAAGTCATAATATGCAGTCAGAGAGTACAGGTTACCAGGGGTGGGGGTAAGGGGAAAATGGTATATACATAATGGGTGTAGAGTTTCTGTTTGGGATGATGGCAAAGTCCTGGTAATGGATCGTGGTGAGTGAGGGTAGTACAACATTGTGAATATGATTAATCCCACTGAACAGTATGCTTGGGAGTAGTGAAGATAGGAAACATTATGCTGTAACTGTGTTTCCTAAATTAACAAAAAAGATCTACGGAGGAGACAATGGCAATCAAATGCAATACATGATCCTGGACTGAAACTAAAAATGGACGAGAAAAAATTCAAAAGAACATCAGTTGGGAAGCGGCTGTGGCTCAATCAGTAGGGCTCCCGTTTACCATATGGGAGGCCCCGGGTTCGGTTCCCGGGGCCTCCTGGTGAAGGCAAGCCCGCCCCCACGGTGTGGTTAGCTGACCCAGTGAGCACAAGCAGCAAGGGGGGGATAAATGAATAAATAAATAAAATCTTTAAAAAAAAAAAAGAACATCAGTGGAACATATGAAAAAAATTAGAATATAGACTGTAAACTTAACATCAGTGTTAAATTTCTTAAACTTCATCATTGAACTTAATGTGGTTACATAAGTGAATATTTGCTCTTAGGAAATATACATGGAAGTGTTAAGTGTTCAAGGAGCATGATGTATATAATCTACTCTCAAATGTTTAGAAAATGGATAGATGGAATGATACAGCAAATGTGGCAAAATGTTAAAATTGGTAGATTTCAGTATCTGGGTGAGGTTATGTTGGCGTTCTTTATGAGTTTTATGTTATTTTTGCAATTATCCTGGAAGCTATAAATTATTTCACAATTAAAAGTTTATGGAAAAAAAAAAATAGTTTCCAGGCATCTAGGTCAGCAGAATGTCTGATGCTGAGCATGGATAAAGGACTGGAGGAATAAGGTATAAGAGAGAGGCAGTGAAATAGCCTACATTCCACTGTTAGGTGTGAACCGTGAACCCTGGCTCCCTACGTAAGATCCTAAGCATGATGGTAGGGCTTGAGCTATCTAGCTGGTATCAACCCACCCTCCAAGAAGGCTGTCTACTAAGTAAGGGGATTCCATTTAGTAGGACCCTTAATAGGGTAAGTGACTTGTGATAGGGGTTAAGACTAGAGGGAAGAGATTCCGACCAACCTGGATTTTCCATACTGCCTTTCTGGTACCTTCCAAAAAATCAGAAGAGAATTATAGTCAGTTAGCCTTAGATAGAGAACAGCTTTGTTGAAGGGAAACGTATTTTAAAAAAAGAAGCCACATTCACCAGAGAAGAAGTACAGTAAAATGAGGCATAAATCTAATTGAAGCTGGAGGGAGAATGGAGGATTTTAGATTGAATATGAGGTTGAAGTTGCAAAACGTTCAAGACTTGGTAACAAACTAGAAGGATACTGTTCTGATAAGTGAAAATAACTAGAAAGCCATAAAATTAGACTGAGATATAATTAAAGTAGTAACAACGAAAATTGGGAAAATCAGCATAGTACAAAATTATCAGAAAAATAAATCTATTTCATGTTTATCCTGCAACAAGCTGAGGCTTCTCAATAACTCATTACAGTTTTTTTTTAAAGTTTATCATATTAAAATAAATATTAGAATAAAAATAAATCCCTGAAAAAATCATATCACACTAGCACAGTTATAATTTTCATATATTTACTTTTATTTTTTTTCCACCTGCATAATTATACATTTTACATAACTGTAAATAAATTTACATAAAATTTTGTATTTTTTAATTTCCTGTATTATATTTTAACATACCATACACATTCATTATAAAAGACATTTAATTTCATTGAATTACTTTTATCCTAATTTTTAATATTCATTTCTAATTTTTGCTATTATAGATAAAATAGCAATTACTCTGATCATATAGTTTTTATTATTTATTTAGGTATTTCTCAGTATGTCATAAACATTTCCCAAGGCTTTTGATACAATGAAACCATCCAATTTGTTTCCAAAGGACTTACAAGCAGCCATTTTTACTGGCTCCCCACAATCTCACTAGCATTACATAGTATCATTTTTCAAAAAGTTTTGCTTTCTTTATTTAGTAGACATAAAACGGGCCCTTGTTTAAATTCTGCACATCTTCGATTCCTCCTGAGGGGGAATATTTTCCTTGTTTGATTACTGGTTTTATTTTCTCTTGGATAAGTTGACTCTTCGTGTCCTTTATCCATTTATCTCTCTGGGATCTTAATATCATTCTTTTCATTTAAATGAGCTTTTCATCAGTTAAAAATATTAACTCTCTCCCACTTTTAAAGCTAGTTGTGTTTCTCTATTCTAAACCTCCATTACAGCATGCACATGCGTAAGCACTAGCACAAACATCCCCCTACTCTAAGGAAGGTCCTCTTGTTGTGAATTGTTCTTGTCTTCTAAGTTATTCAAGATCTCTGCCATTTAGGAGGAAAGGCTCGTCATTAAGTACACGACTCCCACTCAAGTAAACACATTCTGCTACTTGGGGCTATTCTTGTGGCATTTCTCTGGGTTCCCTGGGACTGGAAGCCTATGTGACTTACTTTGGACAGAGGACAATGAGCTCCTTATATGGGAAAATATACCCTCTATGATATTCCTTGTCCCTTGACAATTTCTGAAAAGGACCCATTTGCATTCATCCTACACATCTGCATCCCTCACTCCCATTCCAGGGCAGAAAACTCGGGGCTGTCATACAGTACAGTCGAGAGGAATGCCCACACAGCCTTAGTGCCTGAGAGACAATAGGATTGAACAAGTGGGTCTCCTAGAACAGTAGAGATGATGCTATTCAGATGCCCTTTATCCACATATGCCTAGAGCCCAGTCTCTGATTCTCTAAGAGCAAGATCTTCCAGCAACATGGGTGAGGGAATGGTGTGTACATCTCTGCGAAAACTAAGAACAGGAGTTTCTGTTCACGTTATTGAGGTATAAGATCCTTTAGAGCCCTTCTTGTAAAATTAAAGAAGTTGTTCTGGGATCTGTAGCTACACCCCTTGAGCCTGGTTCCAATGCTGAAACAACATTGTTACAAAAAGAAATCTATGTATATTTGCCAACAATGTTAAACCTGCAAACCCAGAAGGAAAATTACAGGAGAAAGTAGGATGGCAGCAGTAAATACATGATAAGGCTGTGTGGTTTGTAGATGAGGACGAGTTGTTTTGAAGAGAATAAAGACTTTCTGGATACACTTAGAATATTCCTGAACACCTGCAACAACAGTCTTCATTGTTTTATTCATGAATGACTTATCCCATCCTCCCTTTTTAAGAGTTTCTTAAATTTAAGAAGGACCAATTTTCATGTACCTTTCTGCCAAGCATTTCCCTACAATATAGTAAAAGGTTTGTCAAAATGACAAACTGATGGATCCCAGGAAAGGACCAGAACCTCATTAAGGATTTGAGCATCTCTAGCTCCTGAGTATTTTTAAATTGCTTGTATTCCTATGAACAAAGCATCAGAAAATCACAAGATTCTCATAGGTCTTCTGCTAAAGGAATCATTGTTCCATTGTTACACTGTCAAGTAGTAAATAGAGGAAGAGTATTATTACTTTTATGTCACTCTTAAAATTTAATAAAGGGTGCTATATTTAGATAAGAAAGTCAAATGCCCATATGGGTGACTTAGTAACTATGGCTAAGATCCTTCTATTCCTATCTCTTTTAGTGGTTTCAGAAATCAGAGATTGACTTTTTGGTAACTGTTCCATTAAACTATAAATAGACCTAAAACAAAACAACATAGGAAGACCTTGTCAATCATTCACATTTTGGTATGAATTTTTTTCTGCTACATTTTGGTTATTTAGAGAAAATGGATTTGGAAGGAAAAATAGGTAAGAAGTGTCCCAGAGCACAGAGGACCTAAGTTCCAGGTAGAAGGAAAGCAATAACTATTTTTTTCACCAGCCACAAATGCAGATTGAAACCCCTTGAAAAATCTTCACCTATTTGTTAAATTATTTATGAAAACTACCTGGACAGGATTAACTCAGTCATGACAAATGTCCAGTTAAATTGCAGCCACATAAAACTATTTTGACTTCCTTTTATAGAAAGGTTAAATCATAGGGGACCTGCTCAGATTTTATGTTCTGTTCATTAAACTAATTTCCTCGTTTCAGCCCTGAGGAAGACATGGCCAGATGCCTACTCAATATCTTTCCCTACTTCTGCTTTGTCAATAGGACCCTGACTTTTTTGGGGAGGCAGCAATCTGTCCAGCTAAAAATGCTTGTTCTCCCAGATTCCCTTGCATCCTAATCATGTGGCACAGTCCTGCTCTATGAAACGTAAGCAGACATCTGCTGTGATTTCTGGAAAAGCTGTTGCTTTCCTGACACAGTACCACCCATTCTTGCCTCCCTCTTTATGCCATAATCTTTCCTTTTTGTCTGTTAAAATATTAGTATAAGACATGAAGGACAAGCATCCTTCTTGCATTCATAAGATACCACGCTTGAGGGTGAAAGCTTACAAACTATGTCTTGCAGAACAAAAAGATGGAAAGAATGTAGGCTTCTGGTGGCATTTGGGGCCTGTGACACTTGCCTAGTACTGACTACTTGTTCCCAAACTTCTAGTTGCAGAAGAAAAAGCTCTGTCTGTTAGACCCACTGTGGCAGTTTTCTGCTTTCTGAAGCCAAATGCATCCCTAACAGGCCTCTTTTGATCCTCTTCTGACCCAATACAAATATCAGATCATAACAGATATCAGTACGTCCTTTATTCAAACTGCCAGTTTTATCCCTGGATTTCTGAGCATACATATGAAAAAGAAATAGTAAACTCCAGTGTGAATAGCACTTATATCACCAGTTCAGAGCAGTTGCTGGAGATACAATGGTGGAAAAAAAAAAAAAACATACAAAGTCTTTCTTTTCTTAAACTTTAAATCTAGTTTCCATAAAAATACCTTGTTTTCTAAGAGACATACTAATTAGAGTTGTTGACTGACTGCCATACTTTTCAACTCTTTTTCCTAATATCATATACAACTCAAAGCATCTCTTCTATATAGGTTCAATAATAAAGTTTCTGAAGTAGGATATATCACTAAAGTCATATTAAAATTTAAAAGAAGGGACCTTTGAATGAGTGCTGCAAGACATCCAAATTAAAAAAAAACAAACATGTTTGTGTGTGAGAGGTGGAAGACAGCCCTTCCTGATACTCAGTAAAATGTGTTTGTGCACAAGATACAGTGCGGAGTTTTCTGAGAAACGTCAAGCTTACAAAAGACTTAACCACCCACGCTCCCCAGCTTCATGACAGCTCAAACTATCTACTCCAGATTGCCAATCACATAATTCTTGAGCCCAGCCATGAACCTCCTAGGCTGAGGCTTAAGGGTGTCTGATGTTTAGGAACCAGCATTCTTTGCACATGTAGATAGGGAATGATTTTTACTTTGCCTTTTCCCCCATGAACATAGTAATCTTGGACTGATCCCTAGCCTAACCCCAAACCTGTATCTATAATGGATGAGCCTTTTATGGAGATAGCTTATTTGGGAAAAGACACAATATATAACTTTGTAAATTATAAGGAACTGGAGTGGAACCCCACATACAGTAAGTCATTTACAAGTACAGCTCAGAATGTGCAAGGCTGGATACACTATATTTTCCACCAGCTCGGCTTCCTGCTATGATTTAGATCTAATAGGATACACATGCTGTTTGTTTGTCTTGGTATTGGCAATATGCTTATAATGAATTGTATGGCTTCCATGAGCATACTAAGGATTGAGTGAATTAATTTTCCTGTTTGGTGACACCAGCTTCTCCCATTCCAATGCAAAGTGTTGGTGTCAGAATTGTGCTTGAGCATAAAATAAGAATGTATGCACCTACATTTGAATATAGGAGTCTCTATGTGTTTTTTTGAATTAGACTTTTAAACATGTGTGAGTATACATGTACACACATGCATATTTTGAATCCTGCACATTAATGTCATTTATATGTCTTTACTTCCTCAAAAGAACACATTTTTTATTCCCCCCAAAAATTGTCTTAGAAATTAGCTAAGTGTTCATTCTCTAAAACTCCTTGTCTGAAAGTATGAAAATAAAAATCCATCTTGTATGACTCTGCCAGGGAGCTCCTCTTGAATAACCATGGCTTTCCTGTGTTTTTTAGGTACCCCGAGATCATGTGTATTCTTTACACTATAATGTTCCAATTTTGAAAGAAGCATGAAAAAATTAGTTATGAATTTTTCTTGAGGATGTGATTAAATCATAATAGTATGTCCTTTGAAGGATTTCACAGTAAGTCTAAAGGCAGGGAAGATGTTAGGGTGTGTGCCACCTTTCACCACCCTTCACACACATACAACTGGAAATCCACTCTGATTGGTGAAAGTCTCTTGAAAATTTTGAGACATTTGAGGATGGGGAAAAAGTTTAAGAATAAGTTGCAAAGTGAAAATACAAAATAAAATAAAGAAAAATAGATTTCTTGATTTAATTCAGGTTGTACTAGATTAATTAAATCTATAATCTCAGTTCAAGAGAGCAAATATAATATAATTAATATTCAAGTGTTCAGTCAAAATATACATGACTGTGCTCATCTTCCCTTCCAACACTACCAAATACACACAGACACACAGACACACACATCAAAATAAACCTGAAGAAGACTAGGGTATGTATCTGTGGTGTTCTAATGAAAATCTTAGTCACTTCAATATAGGTTATCCAGTTGCAAATGATGCCTGACAAGGGAAGGAGGTGAAATTCCTTCCTGTCTTCTCTAACAGGCAGATAAATAGACCACAACATGGGCAATTAATGGTTCTCAACTCAGAAGAAGTAAAAGGATGAAGTGCTCTCCTGAGAAGTAAATTATCAAATGTTAACTGCAGACCAGGTTGGAGAGCATGGTCTTTCTCTTTGGGAATATAGGTTTTGGTGACATCTTTGCTGGTGTTGACTCTCTTATATTGTTGCAACCATTCCTGTCATTGATTGACATGAGGTTGTTTTGCCTGTTCCCTTATATATTAATCTATGCTCAGACTAATTATCTAATATTATTGATGGGCCCTGATATAACTTGAACAAATTAAATTTCTAAATACCCAAGCCTCTGGTTCTAACAACAGATTAATACAGTCAGCTCTAAGAGTCAGTTCCTGGGTTCCCTTTCTTTCCCTTTACTTCTAGTGTCAGTATGTCTAAACAGGTCTGAGATAGCTCACCTAACACTCATGATTGACATGTACATATAAGAATTATTTCTCAAGTCAAGTTTCATAGAGAGACAATTGTAAGAATGCATTAAATATTGCTGCAAATAAGAAAAATAGTAATAACAGTAGCAATTCTTTACATTTGACAAATGATTTATACATTAATAATATCATGATTAAGTCAGAAATATCTCCAGTCATTTATGTTTGTGTATTAATTTACAACAGGAATGTCTTCAAAGGTTAGTCAAAAGGTCGTCAAAACTGAGCCTGTACTTGCATTTAAAATCTGCTCTATGCATGACTTTAAACTTTTATAGAGTTATATCTCTCAGGTTTTGTAATATACCTGTTAAAACTTTCATCTTATGAAAAGCCTCCAAAATGTGGCTGTATTATTCTGCTGGGAGCGTGGCAACTCCAAGCAGCAGCTCCGACATTTAAGGGATTACTAGTGTTTTATCTTCTTTGTATCGCTTACCCCAAATAGGCCTGGTAGCTACATGGCTCAAGCTAGGTCAGGGAAGAGGAGCTTTCGGAGCCGGCTTAGTGGGGAGGCTGCAAGCCTGATTCCAACCTTCCTTCTCTGGCAATAAGTGGGTTTCGTCTGTGCCATTTTCACACTTGTAAATATTTCAGTCAGTAGGATCCCATAGGAGCAGATAAAATTCTGACTCTTGCCCCCTTCTTTTCCTCTTAAGAGACAGAAGAAGATTTTTTTTTTTTTTTTTTTTTTTTTTTTTTAGGCTTTGATGTTGAGAAAGGCGAGTGAGGCTTTAATAACTGGGTATTTTCCAACAATCAGACATTCCTCTTCAGAAAGTTTTCTGTCAACATTGTTAGTGACAATGTCAATGCTAATGATAGAAAATAAAACTATTTATTATTTGGTAGTATAGTTTAGTGGTTTACAGACTTCCAAATTTTATGAACCTGAAAATTAATCAACAATTTAAAATTTGGGAAATTGACATAAAGTTGCCAACTTTTCATTTTCCCACTTTTCAATTTTCCACAAAAGGTCATTTGAATAAACAATTGCTCTCTTTCATCACCTTCATATGATAAAAAAAAACAATTTGACACCAAAGTAGTAGGTTGATACTTTTAATCCCTGAATAAAAGGTAATATCTTATTAAATGTGACTTAATTAAAATGCTTACCACTTTGTTTTTATTGTTTGTTTGCTTGGTTTTTGCCAGAACAATAAAAAATGTCATCACAGACTGACATCAACTGGTCTAGCTTTAGAGAAACTCTAGACCTTTCTAGAAAATTAGCCCTCCTCCAATTAAAAACTTGCATTCCTTCAGTGACCTGTCACAGAAGTTGAGTTGAAAAGCAAATTAGCAGTAAGGAATGATGCCTAGAAAAGCTAATCCATTAATCTGTAATAGAAGCAGTAAATTATGCCTGGGAAAACTGGGGGACACAAGACTTGAATTCATCACTCAATTTTTAATAAAAGCTTAAGTGTACATTTTTGTTCTCAATTGTTTCATCAAGTAAAGCTTTTATAATTCATTATAGTCTATGGTACCATATTTTGAAATATTTTGCTTATCAAGAAAAATTCATTCTAGGTGATATTTAGTTTCTCATTTAATTACACATATACCTCTGTTAATCAAAGCTTCTGGTCATCATGAGGTAACCAGTAAATAATCTCTGGAACCTGTGAATATGTCAGAGATTAGGACATGGTCATTTTGCGGGGACCATTATTCTGCCTATCATACGAGTATATTGACTGCATTGTTCTTTAGCTCTTCATGCATACAAACCTGCAATAGAATAGATCCAAATTTTTCATTTTAATGTATTTGGATAACTAATTGATACCATGAATGCAAATAATTTATGAAGTCCAGTTACAAAGTGGTTCCTCCATTTACTAACAATTTGGGGAAATTACTTAATCTCTCTAGGCAATAATTTTCCTCATTTTAAATGAGAACAATAATATCTACCCAATAGTGTTGTGAGGATTAGATAATTTATGTAAATAATTTAGGATGATATAAAATGAATATCAAAAAACTAGTCATCATTATTAGCCAGCTTTATGATCTATATATGCTCTTAAATTTATATATGCTTTTATATATTCATCAGTAATTATCAGTTAATCCCTATTTTCAGTCCATCCACTGATTGATCAGCATTTATTGAACATCTATTGCAAAATGAACAGCATAGTACAAGTAATAGGAATAACAAAAATACCTTACAACTGTATAGCACTTTGCATTTGCAGACGTTTACCTGACCTGATCATAATTAGAAGAAATGGTTTGTGACCTCAGAAATTTACAGTTTCCTTGAGAAAGCAAGAGATTATGAATAAATTCAGCCAAATGCCAGGGATATTATACCGAAGTTTTGCAATATTGAGGATAAGCACTCCCTCAGGAATGAAATCCGTTAAGAGTGGATGTGGAGAGAAAGGGGCACCAAAGCTGGAAGCCAAAGTTTTTAACAAAGACCAACCTAGCTTGGTTTCTTCTCTCATGCTGTGCTATGAAAACTAGATTCAGCCGGTTAACGAGGTGCCAGCAGTTTAAAGTGGGAAAGGATCCCTGGTGGCTGTAATGCCTCCACAAGTTCCTCCGTCAAAGAGTCAAATCCACTCTCTATATATCCAGGTCTATGTTTCTTCCAAATAAGGAGTGGTAAAATTTATTTGTACAAAATTTCTCAGGTTGAGACCTGAAAAAAAGTTTACAGGGCAAGCACTATGCCTCCTTCCCCCAGAAATGGTATTTTGATATAATCACTTGCTTCTTCACATGTTAAGCATTGATTTTATAGTCACTTTACATTTTAGAGGATGGGATGGTGAGAGTTTGGATGGTAGTACCCAAGATGAAGAAAAGACCAATACTAACTAGGTAGAATGGGGAACCCAAAAATTAAATAGCAAATGAGGGTGGACATAGGACAAGAATGTCAGCTTCAGTGTTCCATTTCTTCCATTAATTTCTTGAGTCAAGCTGCCTGTCAGGAGCTTTGTTTTCAGGTGGATTTTTTCTAATAAGAAAAAGCCACCATTTGCTTGCTTTACCCTGGGGCCACCCAGCTGCTAAGTGCCAGCTGAACAGAGGTGCATCAAGAGGCCTGCAGTCAAAAGGCAGCAAGATGGCCAATTGCCATCAATTTCTGAAGCAAGTCTGGCATCTTGGCATCTTGCTGCTTTCCCCCTCCCCCAGGTTAATTGCTGAGAACTTCAGTCTTGAAAGCTGCTTATCCTATCAACTTCAGCTACTTGCCCTTCTTTCCCTATGCCACTCTAATACCTCACCTCCTTACACCCTGGTAGTAAAATGACTCTGTCATATACCTGGCTTTACTTGTGAGACCACCCAAGCTCTAGTGTAAATGTTCTCCCCCCCACACCCCCCATCCTCATGGGTAAAGGCAGAATTGCCACGTCCCCCTTGGACCTGATTGCTAGGCAACACTCAGCCATGTGAATTTGTCACTTCTGTTTGGCGCAAATTTCAATTTCACCTCCAACTGTAACAACACTGCTCGATATATTTTAGATGCCACTATGGTTGGATGGCATCCCAGGAAAGATGTGAAGTGCTACTGCCAGGAATGAATGATTGGCATTGGGTAAAGCAATTCTCTGAACTCAGCCTTGGCATACCATTAATTGTTAAGTCTGTTCTGCTACCACCAACCTCTTGTCAGAATCATGTCTATTGTAAGACTTTCCGACAGGAGTCCAAATGGTAGAGCTCTCTCCCTCTGTAAGATCTGAATCATGTCGATAATGAAGCAGTGGCTTTCTCAGCTCACAATATATTAATTCCTCCTACTTCCATATATTGGCTGCACTTCCATGTGCAGAGAGAAATAGTTTCACTTCTGAATATTACTGAGCTAAGAGCGACTCTGTGCCAATTCAGATTCTGGTCCTGAATAGTAGATTTACCTTCCCTTTGGTCTCTTCAGCACAACCTGCCTTCACATGGTAACAGTTAAATACTGCTATTAGGAAACAGAAGCTATTAGTGGAAGAAGATAAAATTAATGCTAAACATACTCCATTGAAAATATATAATATTTGATATGTAAAATTTATATACTGACATTAAATCAGAAAACATGCAACATGCAAACAACTATAATTTTTAAATAAACACATCACTAGCAAGATATAATGCTATAATCCTCAAAGCCTCTGTCTAATATGGTCTGCCCCATGTTTTTACACGTATGTTGATTATTATTTGTCTTTAAAGGCACATTTAATTGCCTAGCCATCTACCTTATATATCCTTAAATACTATACAATTACTCAATTGACTCTAAAGATGCTACTGTGTAGAATGCTTTGGTTTCTATATTCTGAGCTAAATAATGATCAAAATATTAAACCTGTATTTATTCCCCTTCAGCCCCTCTATCCACCAACTTTTCAGGCAATTGATTATTTTTCCTCAAATCAAAATATCCTCTCAAAACTTGCAAATATTTTTCTAGAATGAATCTAATTAAATAGGAGTCAGGTTGGGCTATGAGTAAAAACAGTGTTTCAGACTTTACGTGCATTCCCTGATTCATTGGAAACAAAAGGAGTTTCTGTAACAGTGTGAATGAACCGTGAAGTGTGCATGTTCTTTTAAGAAAGGCCAAGGGTGCAGTTCTATTTTCTTAGCTCTGCTTTCATATTTATGTGTCTCATTTCCAGCTCATTGCTGATGCCTCAGTTGCGCTATCCATCACCACTTTTATCCTCCTTGTTCCTCAAAAAGAACATAAAATCCTTTTTTATGTGGTGGTAATATTATTGCAAATAAAAGCAAATACCAAAATCTTTATTAGTCTGCCAAAATAATAAACTATTTAATAAAAGCATGCTGTAAAAATAAGGTCATTTGCATCACTCAAGTTACTTGCAGGAAATACAGAGAATTATTGGTCAAAAAAGTACAAACTGACAGCAATTATTTCTGTTGTTCCTCTGCAGCATTATGCAATAGGGTTAAAATTTTGTAGGTATTTTGCATATTTTCTAGGTTTAAATGCCTTTAATATTGCTCAAATACTGGTTGTATTGAAAATACAAAAAAAAAAAAAGGTCAAGTTCTCATAAAATACGGATTTCTTCTTTGGAAAATGATTTTTGGTGAGGGAAAAGGAATAACTAGACTGGTCTCATTTTGGTACTCTTTTCACAAATATGGAAGTTGACCTTCTGATAACCTTGATATTCCAAGATTTATTGCCTAAATATTTACTATTTTAATATCTGATATTAATTTTATTTGCTTTGGGTTGTATCCATGCTTGAGCTGAAAAATTTTTGCCCTCTTGGTATTCACCTTTGTCATTTCTGCTTGCACACCAATATAAGATGCTTTATTTGGGAAGGTTAGATTAATATTGAGAGTTAACAAGAAATGTACTATTTCTAAATAAATGTCTAAGATTTGATCTTTTAGCCTATTTTAATGTAAACCCACCAATTCCTTATCCCTTGCAATTTCCATCTGGAGGTGGCAGATTTGCAAATATATTATTGACATGCTTGTAACATAATAAAATCAGTTGCTGTGGTGAGGATTAAAATATCATTTGTGTAGTCCCTACATTCCCAAGAACAACCTGTACAATAGTTCTTCTGCATAAGAAACAAACATGAGAATTAAACAAATATGATAAATCTTTTCAAAACGAGATATTAAATATTTATATTACTTGTTCCTTGATGACACTTAAAATCAAGAATAGCTCTTCAAACTCAACATTACTATTTCTACTTTATAAAGCCTTTTGTCTATGGCTGTTTGCTTTGGAACATAAATTAACCATTGCTCGTTTTATTGATACAAAAAAAAAAAAAAAAAAAAAAAAAAAAAAAAAAAACTAAGGAACAATTCTTATACCATGAAATAAACCTGAAGGATAATTCAACTGTGAAAATTTGGACCTGAGAGAAAATAATTTTAGCAGCAATTAAATTTAGATACTATGCAATATAATAGGGATTTTAAAAATCTGTTTGCGACACCAAATCAAATATTTATTTTGGCCAACCCTATCACTCAGATGGATTGAAGGTGAATAATTCAGCTGACTGTGTACAACTCATTCTACGATGGAATAAAAATCCAATTTGGCATAGTCTGAAAATTTTGTTCCCATATGCGAGTTTATTTGTATTTCAGGAGTTCTCATTTTGGGCTCCATAGACCACAAAGCCTCTTGATATTTATTATATATTACATTTGATGAACATATATATTCATTGTAATGGAGGGAACTGTGACATCTGCAAAACTTAAGAACCACTTAGATCTTGGAACACTAATTAACCAATCATAGGCAATAGAGATTGCTCCCTGAATGCAAATAAAATCCAATATTGCATATTTTAATTAATAGATTTAGATGGACACTGAGGTATTACCATCAAATGAATAATATGGCTGGTCCACACTGAGATGTCTAACTCTGAAGAAAGTCATAAGACTTGAAAATTTTTGTCAGAAGATTGGAAAAATCATTATTTTCTGGTACCCAAATGTTTTTTAAGATTGCTTACTGGCCTTTATCTTCTGAGCTCAGAAAGATCATATCAATTTAGCAGAATTTGCAATATGGTACGTCCTAAAGAAAACATTGGCAAATTAAGTGAATCTTCTATGCAGAGAAGAACCTGAGATTAAATTTTTAATCTGGACTAGTACGGTGTCTTAGTGACATTGTAGCATAGTTTCTAGAAGGTCACAGTACTTTCATTCTTTCTTTTAAGTAAACTTTATTTCAACTTCAAAAAATAAAATAACAGACAAAAGATAGCTTAACAAATTATGGAAACATTACATTTTAAAAATTGTCCAGGCACATTTGTCTCTTATTTAATCCTAAAAACAAATTCAATTGTTTCTCCAGTGTTCAGAATGATAACTAAATGAGCATAGATTGGTTAAATAACATGTCCAAGGTCTCCTTGTTAATGAAGAAAATGAAGGAAAAATGCTTGATCATATTCATATCTCATAAAACTAAATCCCATATTCTTCTTTGTGACCTTTAGCATTGACCTTCTTTGCCTTTGCTGTAAATATATTACAATATTACTGTTAACTATAGTCTATAAGTTACATTAGTTGTATTTTTCCCATGTATCAAAATATTCTTAACAACTTATAATAGAGAAACATTCTTGTATTTTTATTATTAACCACAATCATCATCTACCACCAAAATCACTTTGTTATACAGTCCCTAGATTATCGTCTAGCTGTCTTTCAATTAACATTAACCTCCCTAGACTACCCCCTTACAGCCACAATCACAATTATAAATCCATCAGTGTTAGTTATACTCATAATGTGCTACCATCAACTCTATCCACTTCCACATATTTACAGTCGACCTTATTAAACATTCTGCATACATTTAGTATTAGCTCCTACTTCTCAACCCACATTCTGTCTCTTACTAACCTACAATCTATAGTTTAATTCCATAACTTTACTCATCATATTTTGTTCATTTCAGGGAGACCATACAATATTCGTCCTTTTGTGCCTTACTTATTTCCCTCAACATAATATCCTCAAGGTTCATGCATGTTGTCATGTGCTTCCCCAGTTCATTTCTTCTTACAAGTGCATAGTATGCCATTGGATGTATATACCACGTTTTGTTTATCCATTCATCAGTGGGCAGGCACTTAAGCTGGTTCCATCTTTTAGCCATTGTGAATAATGCCGCTATGAACATCTGGATGCAAATATCTGCTCTCATCCTTGCTTTCCATTCTTCTGAAAATATTCCTAGTAGCAGGATTACCAAATCATATGGCAGTTCCATATTTAGCTTCCTGAGGAACAGCCAAACTGTCTTCCATAAAGGCTGTACCATTTTACAATCCTACCAACAGTGAAGGAGCATTTCTATCTCTGCACATCCTCTCCAGCATTTGTAGTTTCTTGTTTTTTGCTTTTTTTTTTTTTTTTTTTTTTTTTTAATAATGGCCATTCTGTAAGATGTGAAATGATATCTCATTGTATTTTGATCTGCATTTCCCTAATAGCTAGTGATGTTGAGCATCTTTTCATATGCTTTTTGGACATTTGTATTTCCTCTTTTGAAAAAAATATCTATTTTAGTCTTTTGCCCATTTTTAAATTGGATTGCTTGTCTTTTTGTTGATGAATTGTGTGGCTTCTTTATATAACATGGAAATCAAATCCTTGTTTGATATGTGGTTTCCAAAAATTTTCTTCCATTGAGTAGGCTGCCTTTTCATCTTCTTAACAAACACTCATTTGAAGCAAAAAATAGTGTTTACTTTTGAGGAGATCCCATTTATCTATTTTTTCTTTCATTGCTCATGCTTTGGCTGTAAGGTCTAAGAAACCACCACCTACCTCAAATCTTGAAGATGTTTCCCTACATTTTCTTCTAAGACTTTCATGGTTCTAGCTTTTTATATTTAGGTCCTTGATCTGTTTTGAGTTAATTTTTGTATAAGGTGTGAGATAGGAATCCTCTTTCTTTCTATTATATATGGATATCCAGTTTTCTCAGTACCATTTGTTGAAGAGGCTATTCTAACCCAGCTGGGTGGGTTTGACTATTCTGACCCAGCTGGATGGGTTTGACCTCCTTGTCAAAATCATTTGACCATAGATGTGAGGGTCTATTTCTGAACTCTCAATTCGATTCTATTGGTCAATCGTTCTATCTTTCTGTCAGTACCATGCTGTTTTTACCACTGTACATTAGTAATTTGCTTTAAAGTCAGGAAGCAAGAGTCTTCCAAGTCTTTCTTCCCTTTTAAAGATATTTTTGTCTATTTCTTGATAATGATCTACAAAAGACTAAGAAGCTCTCCTAAATAGAACTGGCATCTCCTGATGAATACTTGATGGATTTATCAACTGGAGACTTATCTAAATTCTTCCTGCCACTATCTTTCTGGATTCAGCAAACTCAGTACTAGGTATTATGTCTAGGGGAAAATAGTCATGTGGGAGACTCAAAAATGCTAGAACACAAAATCACTGCAAGGCTGCTTTGGGGAGATGCTTTTCACTATGGAACATACCTTGGCTAAGTGTAGCATAAAGGGAAGGACATCTTCCGCCCTCAGCCTAGTCATCCATTCCAAGAATCCATTCTTGCCATTCTCTTTTTCAGGACCCTCAGTACAGATGTGCACAGAGGGTACCAGGAGCAGTTGTGGCCTCTCTCAGAGGTGCAGGAGGCAGCAGAAGTAGACTTTGGGGCTTCTGAGACAGTGGATGCCAATGTCTTTTGAGAGGCCTGAAGTTTTGAAGTCCAGTGCTGAGAGGTATCATATGATTTACTACTCCATTCTAAGGCAGTGAGTAGAAATTTAAAATCTTAGAAATATTTGGTAAGGGGAATCTTTGAAAAAAGACTGGAATTCCTGCTACTAAAGAGAATGTGGGCTTGGAGCATTGTGATTTGTTTATAAATATAAATGAGATTTAATTTTTACTGCATATGGCACTTTTTATAAATTCTTATTTTACACAGGAAGAAACTTCATCTCAAAGATGATAGAGGGCTTAAAGCTCACAAAATAGACTGAAGATTCAAACCAGGATTTAGCTGGCTCCAAAGCCAATATTTCTTCCATTGCCTGATGCATTCACTTCCCGCTTTGTAAAATTTGGCTGATCTCTATGCCAATATTTAAGCCAGTTATGCCACCTAAAAAATAATATTAGCAACCTAAAATAAGTAAATTAGAGTGTTTTTGAGGAGGTTAATCAAGTATAGGCAGAAAATTAAAAGTGGATTTCTGGTTAAGGGCCTCCTATTAAATGCCCATAAGCTCTGTATAAAGTTGAAATGAAACAATTGGGGAGACTTGGAGGAAAAATCAATTAGTAAAATTCAAATAATTCCATATTTTGACTGTGTAAACTAGGTAGTCATACCTTCCCATACCTATTCACTGGACAGTAGATGCTTAATAAATATATTTAATTAATTAATTAAAGAAAAGATGGTACAGCATTGTATTGATTTCCAATTGCTTGTGTAACAAATTACCACAAATTTTGTGGGTTAAAACAACAGAAATTGATTATTTTACAGATATAAGGACTAGAAGTCTAAAATGCATTTCACTGGGCTAAAATCAAGGTATTGGCATGGATGTACTCCATTGGGAAGCTCTAAGGGAAATTCCTTTATATACTTCTCTAGGGTCTAGCGCAGCATTCCTTGCATTCTTTGGCATGTGGCCCCTTCCTCCATCTTCAAAGTCAGCAGCATAGCCTTTTGGTTCCTTATCACATGGCTGCCTTCTTCTGTTCTGTAGTCATATCTCCCTCTGATTCCTTCTTATAAGAACACTTGTAATTACATTTAGGGCATACCCTGATAATCCAGGATAATCTTCGCATCTCAAGATCCTTTAATTTAAGCATATTTACAAAGTTTTTTGTTATGTAAGTAACATTCACAGGTTCTGTGGATTAGGACCTGGATATCTTTGGGGACCATTATTCAGTTTAATGCAGGTATTCTTTCAGAACCTTTCTTTATTAAGATGATAAAGGTAAACTGGGTGATTAAGTTACATTGGAGAACTGAAGCAGCTATGCAGATATTTTAAACAAAAGATTATATGTTATTAAGGACATGGTAACCATAATATTCACTGGGTGTTTACTGTGTTTGTTAGAAATAGCTTTAAACACTTTACATGTATTGTGACAGTTAACAGTAACAAAACAAATTATGAGGTAAATTTTTTATTATTCCCATTTCATAAATGGGAAAACTGAGGCACACAAAGTGAGATTACAAAACTTGCCCAAGGTCACAACTATTTCTTTAATTTATCCAAATTAAGTATTTTCATATGTAAGCATATTCCTTAAAATGTTATTTCATAGTGTCCTTGGGGCTATTGCAGTATAGTATGCAATATATGGACTTGTAGCTATTATGTGTTCTTTGTATTCAAGTTATTTCCCACAAACTTTAATTTCTTTGCTTTGGTTATTTCTACTTGGGATGCTTTCTAAACCATCAAATAAACTAGTCTCTCATTTTTCTGACACTAATAACAATATTAACTTTGTTTTCTAAACACCTTTCTTCCTCCAAAGGTCACAAAGTTCAGGATAAGGTCTATAGTAACAGATAGCAATTTCACTCACCAAAGAGGCATGAGATAGATAAGAGTCTTGGCATATGCTCAATCTCTGTTGTAACCTAATTCACTAATTGCTTGTCAGATACTTTTTTGAATGTGTTACATATAAATTTTAAAACTTATTTTCATACCCCTGTTTTCATTGGCACCTTATAGGCTTACAGATAGAAATCTGTTTCTCCTATCCTTTTGGTCACTCATGTTCTTGCTCATCTTTGCAATTGGAGAGTGGGGTGGGGGGAGCAAAAATAAAACCATCTCTGTCATTTAAGATCTTTGCATAATATTCTTTAATCTTTGTAACCTTCTCTAAACCCCTATATGATGGTGTGTGGGGAAAAAGAAAGTTCTTTCTTTCTCTATTTGTTTTTTTAATTTCTTTCTGGAATTTTGAAGATTACACCTTAAATAATAGAAAAATTGTAGAATTTGAAGATGCAAATGAAAATTAAGTTTGGACCCAAACCCACTGGAAGGGATTACTGGTTTTATTTTGTTTACAGATAGGCTACCCCAACATGTATGATTTTTTGTTAAGAGATTATTTCCCTTCTGATGTTATCAGATTATGTAATTGTCCTGGGCCTTTTAACAACGTAGAGCTACCCTAATGTTAGGAGTTTTAGATACCACATCATGCAGGAGGAAGAAAGATTTTCAGCAGACTCTGGCCTTTTAGCACCTTCTAATACAAGATACTGTTAGTGGTTTATTAAGTTTCTCTCTGTCTCAAACAAAAGAAATAAATATTTCATGGTAATATGCATACATAAGATTATGAAGATATAGCAGCTGAATGAAATTGTGGTGACTGGTCCAGTCATTTTCAAATGAAGTTTACATGAAAAGGCTGATTTTATTTTAACTACAAACAATACTGAGAGTAAATGATATTGAGAGCAGGCAATAGAGGGATGAACCCTACTAGGTACTGTGCAGTCAACAAAGCCATAAAGTTTAGAGGTTTAACTAATACAAGGGTAGAAATCCATGAGATAACCAGAGAACCAAGTCAGACCCTTCACTTAGAGCTTTATTTCAGCCTGCAGGACAGCACTAACTTTAATAGAACTGTAAAATTACACACACACATGTATGCATAAAATACTTGACAAAAACACCATACTTTTTGTCAAGGGACAAAAAATTTGAAAGCATTGTTAAGTTTAGGGTGCTCTGTAAAGGTTTTTAATTAAAAAGTTACTGAAGAAGAAACATCTGAACTAGAGCAGGGAGCAGGTTCCTCAAGTGACTTAGCAGTTTTCAGTAGCATCAACTGTTGCAGTGAAAACAAAGATTTCTAATCTTAGAACTTGGCAGGTGAGTGGGTAACAGATTTCCCAATATAATGTCTTGATTTTTTGAGAAATAAATGGGTTAGTGATTTTTTTTCTTTTCCTGCTCCACATTTAGCCACATATTTTATTACCAACTTGGGATGTTCATTACATATATTTTTAATTAAAAGAATTCTTGGTTCTCTGTTAACAGAGCAATTTCCTAGACCTTTTGCCTCTTCTGGGATCAGAAAGGTAGTTTACGTCTGCAAAAGTGGCTACATCCTTGAATAGGCTGATATTAAGATATATGTAGACCTGTGAATGTGTGTGTTTGAAATGGAAATAAAGACCTAATTAAGAGGCTGAAGTTTTTAGTGTTAGAGAGTTTCTTTTTTTGCATTATTGGCTTCTGTCACTTTATTAATTTGTCTCTCAACTTTTTGATTTTGCTGATTGCAAATGTTGGGAAGAAGGTGCAGATTTGTTTGAGATATCTTTATGCCCTGCAGCACAACATCTTAAGTTTCTTTCAGCACAACGAATGTTATATTAATGAGGACTGTTGTCAACGCTATGCCAATAAAACTGCCAATTAAGGCAAGAAAAGGTGCTCCTAGAGATTGTTTTAAAGATAAATTAGCCAGGTAATTGGGCTATATAAAAATACATTTTAATAAATTCCACACTAATAATGTGCTTTTGAATGGACTGGATTCCATCTATAAATTTTGCTTCTCCTTGTACTCACCACCCAGCCTTGCAAATATTCCCATATTCACTTGTCCATTGCAAGTAACCATGTGGACCTCAGGAGTAATAAAGACCATGAATTTACTATTCAAGTAGATATCTCCTGAGGTAAGGGCAGGTAGGGAAAATACTGAGCAAGTCAATTTTTGAAAATTATTTATATGGCTGCTATAATATACTTTATAGAATGAAAACAGATGGTATTTAAGATTTGCATTATATTGACAGGGAAATTATAAACCATAACACTAGGGGTACTTTTTCACTACTGTGGCAAAGGAATACAAGCATATACATCAGAGAATATGGTGCTTTGCCCTGACAAAGTAAATCGTGAAAATGCCAGATATCCACAATATTTCATCTCACAGGATAAAATCATCTTAACCTTTTAATTGTCTTTCTTTGGTGTATCAGAGTCTTTTACTTATTGTACATTACTTTTAAAACACAATATGGTTTTTTTTTTGTTTGTTTTTTTGTCAAGTATTTTATGCCTAAAATGCTAAATATTTTCAAACATCAGTTTAGTGGAGCAGGTGTAGCTCAGTGGTTGAGTACCTGCTTCACATGTATGAGGTCCTGGGTTCAATCCCTTGTACCTTCAAAAAAAACAAAAAACAAAAACTTAGTTTAATTGTCCTTGATTATTAGCATAAATTTAAAAATCATTAGTAAAAGTTTTTCAAGGCACCTAAGGTTGGAATCATCTTAATTGTTTAGGAATAGTCTCTAAATAATCACACCCTTTGGTTATGGTTATTCTCTCTTAAGCCAAGTATGCATTTTTACATCCAAAAACTTGGTAATACTCTGAAAAACTCCCCTTATTCTCCTGCAGTCCTGGTGCCTTCATTTAAACAAGTCTATTTATTATTCTTCTCAATCAGAAGAAAAGAAATTACTTCTTTAAAATTACCTTTGCATCCCTTTGAGATCATTTAATTACTTTCCCCCTTATTGTCCCAGTCAAAATATGAGAACTAATATCCCTGTGTCAGTGAAGAGTATTTATATAATTTAAAATATTTTCTCTTTCCTTTCTTTCATTTTAATAAAGCTAGTTTTCCTAACCCATCCATCCAATTATCCACCCATTATCTGTCCAACATTGATGAAGTGCCTACTATGTTAGGCACTAGAATGAAAATAATTAACAATATATAATACCTTCCCTTCAGAGATGTTGTATCATTCAAGGCCCTAGCAGAGGGACAAGAAAAGACAATTTAATGAAAAGACTATTTATAGAGATTTGAACAGAGTTAAAGAATCAGGAAGGAATGTTGAGGTATCCAGGGACTGGCAACTGTGGGAAGTCTAAACCATTCCTGGGCCTGAAGGGATAGGGAGAGAAAATGATGTTACCAGTACTCAATGGATGCTGGAACTATGGAAGTGGGTCCATGAGACAGAAGTTGTACATCTCAAAAACATAGCATAAAGGCATAAAGAAATGCTCCAATTTCTCTTTCCTCTTCAATTCTCCTGCCTGGGCCTCCCATCAGCAAAATGCAACAGAAGGCTAGCCAGTCAGGGCCCTAGGTGATGAAATCCAACTGGGAACCATATCAGGGCAGAAAAGGGTAGCCTCTAAGATGGACCTCAATAACCCCTGTCTCCTGGTATTCATGTCCTTGTGTAATCTTTTCCCCTTGAGGTTGGGGTAATAGTGACACACTTCTAATGAACAGAATATGGTAAAAAGTGTTGGGATGTCACTTCCAAGATAAAGTTCCATCCTGGTTTCCATCTTATATAGTCTCTCTTATTCTAACTTGCTCACTCTAAGGGAAGCCAGCTGCCTTGCTGTGTGCTGCCCTATGGGTAGTCCCACATGGCAAGGAAGTGAGAGAAGTCTCCAGCCTACATCTATTAAAGAACTGAGGCCCTGAGTCCAATAACCCTTGAAGAACTAAATCTGGACAACAGCCATGTGGGTGAGTTTGGAAGTAGGCCCTTCACCAGTCAAGACTTCAGCCTTTTGACAGACCCCAAGCCTGTAATGACCTAACTAAGCCATGTCTGGATTCTTGATCCACAGAAACTGTGAGATAATAAATACTTGTATTTTTTTACAACCAAAAAATTTTCAAAGCCACTGATTTTTTTAAAATAGAAAAAACAAATATTTATTTATTACCATACACCGGGTACTAATCTAGGCATTTTATATTTGTTTTTGTTTTTGTTTTTAAGCAAAACTCAACCATCTTATGTGGTAGTATTATAATTCCCATTTAACAGAAAAATAAACTAAAGTTTAGAGAGTTTAAGAAATTTGCCAGTTATCATGCCTCTGAGTGACCACAGCAGAATTTGAACCCACATCTGTCTTATCCCACTACTTGCACAAATCTTTAAAAACATTTCTGTTGGAAGTGAAATAAATTAATGACCCACTGGAGGAACCTACTATAGAACAGTGAAATCCCAAGGAGGAAAATAAAAATCAATTTAAGAACCCTGTTTTATTGACCTTCGTATTTTTCAAGGAGTATACATAGAACGTTGATGCTCAATCAATGTTTGTAGGATGAATGTTTATGAGAGAATGAACAAATGCATGAATTCCTTTGCTCCTGCATTAGGAACAAAGGAATTCATTAGCATGGATTGTGCTTCATCGTGATCATGGTATGTTTCACTGCAGACACCTCTTCCAAGTTATAATGATATCTACTCTATGAACTGCTACAAGACAAGGTGGACTTGGTTATGAGTGTATTTGAATCCTCTTTTACCACCTAAAAATATCTGTAAAGCTTTTCTTAAAAAATTTTGTTCTAATAACATATATATATCCTAAAATGTCACCTTTTAACCACTTTCAGATATATATTTCAATGCTGTCAATTACATTCACAATGTTGTGCTACCATCACCACCATACATTACCAATATTTTTCCATCATTCCACATAGGAACCCTGTACATTTTAAGCCCAACTTCCCATTCCCTATCCCCATCACATCCCCTAGTAACCTATATTCTAGATTCTGACATTATGAGGTTGCTTATTAAATTATTAAATATCAGTGAGATCATATGATATTAGTCCTTTTGTGTCTGGCTTACTCACTCAACATGATGCCTTCAAGTTCCATCCACGTAGTGGCATGTATCAGAACTTATTCTTTTTTAAGATTGAGTAATATTCCATTATATGTATATATCACATTTTGTTTATCCATTCATTTGCTGATGGATATTTGGGTTGCTTCCACTTTTTGGCTATTGTGAATAATGTTGTAATGAACATTGATATACAAATATCTGTTTGAGTCCCTGCTTTCAATTCTTTTGGGTATATACCTAGACGTGGGATTGCCAGGTCATATGGTAATTCTATACTTAACTTTCTGAGGAACTGCAAAACTTCCACAGCAGCTACAACATTTTACATTGCCATCAGCAATGAATGAATGTCCCTATTTCTCCACATTCTCTACAACACTTCTCATTTTCTGTTTTTTTAATAGTAGCCATTCTTGGGGGTGTGAAATGGTATTTCACTGTAGTTTGCTTTGCATTTCCCTAATAGCTAATGATGTTAAGCATCTTTTCATGTGCTTTTTTTTTTTTTTTTTTTGCCATTTGAATATCCTCTTTGGATAAATGTCTATTCAAGTCTTTGACCCACTTTTTAATTGTGTTGTTTGTCTTTCTATTGTTGAGTTGTAGGATTTCTTTACATATTCTGGATATTAAACCCTTATCAGATATGTAGTTTCCAAATATTTTCTCCCATTGAGTAAGTTGTCTTTTCACTTTCATGATAAAGCCCTTTTGACACACAAAAGTTTTTAATTTGATGAGGTCCATTTATCTATTTTTTCTTTGGTTGCTTGTGCTTTGAGTGTAAAGGTTAAGAAACCATTGCTTAAGGCAATATCCTGAAGCTGTTTCCCTACATTGTCTTCTAGGAGTTTTATGCTTCTGGTTCTTATATGTTTAGGGCTTTAATCCATTTTGAATTGATTTTTGTACATGGTGCAAGATAGGGGTCCCCCTTCATTTTCTATATATGGATATCCAGTTTTCCTGGCACCATTTGTTGAAGAAATTATTCTTTCCCAATCGAATGGACTTGGCACCCTTCTCAAAAATCAATTGGTCATAGATGTGCAGGTTTATTTCTGAATTCTCAATTTGATTCCATTGGTTGATATAGCTTTCCTTGAGCCAGGACAATGCTGTTTTGACCACTATGGCTTTGTAATAAGTTTTAAAGCCAGGAAGTATGAGTCTTCCAACTTCCTTCTTCTTTTCAAGATGTTTTTGGCTATTTGGGTTCACTTACCCTTACCAATATTTGGCTTTTCCATTTCAACAAAGAAGACTGTTGGAATTTTACTAGGATTGCATTGAATCTGTAAATTTCTTTGGGTGGAATTGAGATTTTAACAATATTTAGTCTTCCAATCCATGCCATGAATGTCCTTATATTTATTTAGGACTTTTTTTTTTCCTTTTTTCTTTTTTTTTCACAGTTTCGGAGTTTTACGCATACAAGTACTTTACATCCTTGGATAAATTTATTCCTAGATATATAATTCTTTTAGTTGCTAGTGTAAATGTAATGTTCTTCTTGATTTCCTCCTCCAATTGCTCATTACTAATGAGTAGAAAACCCTACTGATTTTTGTGTGTTGATCTTGTACCTTGCCACTTTGCTGAATTTGTTCATTAGCTCTAGTAGCTTTGTTACAGATTTTTCAGGACTTTCTATATATAGAATCATGTCATCTGCAAATGCTGAAAGTTTTACTTCTTCCTTTCCAATTTGGATGCATTTATTTCTTTTTCTTGCCTAATTTCTCTGGCTAGAACATCTAGTACAATTTTGAATAGCAGTGGTGACAGCTGGAGTCCTTGTCTTTTTCCAAGTCTTAGAGAGAAAGTTTCAGTCTTTCACCATTGAGTATGACGTTAGCAATGAGTTTTTCATATATGCCCTATTCCTATTTTTCTAAGTGTCTTTATCAAGAAAGGATGCTGGATATTATCATATACCTTTTCTTCATCAGTTGAGATGATCATGTGATTTTTTTTTCTCTTTGTTCTGTTAATGTGGTATATTACATTAATTGATTGTTTCATGTTGAACCACCCTAGCATACCTAGGATAAATTCCATTTGATAATGGAATATAATTCTTTTAATGTACTGTTGGCTTCAATTTGCTAGTATTTTTGCATCTGTATTCATGAGAGATATTGTTCTGTAATTTTCTTTTCATGTAGTATCCTTATCTGACTTTGGTATTAGGGTGTAGTTGGCCTCATACAATGAGTTAGGTAATATTCCCACCTCATCACTATTTTTGGAAGAGATTGAGCAAGATTGGTATTAATTCTTTAAATGTTTTTTTGCGGAATTCACCTGTGAAGCCTGGGCTTTTCGTTGTTAGGAGGTTTTTGATGGTTGACACAATCTTTTTTCTTATAATTGGTCTGTTGTGATATTCTTTTTCTCCTAGAGTAAGTGTAGTTTGTGTGTGTTTCTAAGAATCTGTCCATTTCATCTAGGTTATCTACATGCAGATGTTGGCATGCAGTTGTTCATGGTATCCTCTTATGGGTCATTTCTTTAAAAAATCATTTTATTTCTTACATTCAGTAGTTATGTCCCCCCTCTCATTTCTGATTTTATTTATTTGCATCCTCTCTCTCTTTTCTTTGTCAGTTTAGCTAACGATTGCCAATTTTATTGATTTTTCAAAGAACCAACTTTTGATTTATTAATGCTCTCTATTGTTTTTTTAATTCTCTATTTCATTTATTTCTGCTCTAATCTTTGTGATGTCTTTCCTCCTGCTTGCTTTGGATTTACTTTGTTGTATTTTTTCCAGTGCCTTCAGGTGTACAGTTAGGTCTTTGATTTTTATCTTTCTTCTTTTTTAATGTAAGCATTTAGGTCTATACGTGTCCCTCTCAGCACTGCCTTTGCTGCAGCCCATAAGTTTTGATGTGTTGTGATCTCATTTTCATTCATCTCAAGATATTTACTATTTCTCTTGTGATTTCTTCTTTGACCCTTTGAGTGTTTAAAAGTGTGTTGTTTAACTTTGATATATTTGTGCATTGTTTCTATTGTGGTTCATTCTGATCACAACAGAATGAAGCTGGATATCAATAACAGGCAAAGAAATAACAGTTCTTTGCCTGTTATTGATATCCAGCTTCATTCTGTTGTGGTCATAGAAGATGTTATGCATAATTTCAATCTTTTTAAATTTATTTAAATTTATTGAGAATTATTTTGTGACCCAACATGTGGTCTATCCTGGATAATTAACCATGTGCACTTGAGAAGAATATATATCCTGCTGTGTTGGGGTGCAATGTTCTGTATATGTCTGTTATGTCTAATTCATTTAAATTATTTGAGTTCTGTTTCCTTATTGATTTTCTTTCATGATGTTTTGTCTATTGATGAGAGAGGTGCATTGAGGTCTCCAACTATTATTGTAGTAGTGTCTATTTCTGCCTTCAGTTTTGCCAGTCTTTTCCTCATGTATTTTGGGGACACCATGGTTAGGTACATAAATATATTTATGATTGTTATTTCTTCTTGGTGGATTGATCCTTTTATTATTATATAGTGTCTTTTGTCTCTTGTAACAGGTTTTGACTTAAAGTCTATTTTGTCTGAAATGAATATTACTATCCCAGCTCTTTTTTGGTTACTATTTGCATGGAATATATTTTCCATTCTTTTACTTTCAACCTATTGTGTCTTTGAGTCTAAGTTTGGTTTCTTGGATCATGCTTTTTATCCATTCTGTTAATCATTGTCTTTTGATTGGGGAGTTTTAATCCATTAACATTCAGTGTTATTACTGTAAAGTCAGTAATTAATTCAGCTATTTTGTCCTTTGGTTTTATATCTTTTCTGTCTCTTTCGTCCTTTACTGCAGGCGCCTTTTCTATACAGTTGGTCTTTGTGATGTATCTTATCTCTTTCTCTTATTTGTTTCTGCATATCTTTAAAATGCTTTCTTTGTCGTTACCCTAGGGTTTGTATTATACTACCTATGTCTATAACTTACTAATTTGAAAAGATACCAACTTAATTTCACTAGCATACACATTCTCTTCTCACAAATTGCTCTATTTCCCCTCTCTATGTTGTTTTTGTCCTTCATTACTTCTTTACATTTTGTGTGTCCATTATCAGGAAATATGACTATTTCTTATTCAATTGTATTCTAACACTTACGTTGAGGATACAGTACTATTGGGTTTCACATTTACCTATTTAATTTTTGAGGATCTTCACTTCTTCATGCCACTCCAAGACACTCTTCTGTATTTTCCTTTTTACCTGAAGGACTTCTTTTATCACTTCTTGTAGCATAGGTCTTTTAGTGATGAACTCTCTTAATTTCTGCTTTTGTGAATGTTTTAAACTCTCCCTCATTTTTGACTGACAATTTTGCTGGATATAGAATTTTTGGCTGGCTGTTTTTGTCTTTCAGTAACTTAAATATATATCACTGCCTTCTCACCTCCATGGTATCTGATGAGAAATCAACACTTAGTCTTATTGAGGATCCTTTCTATGTGGTTAATTGCTTTTCTCTTGCTGCTTTCAGCATTCTTTCTTTATCTTTGGCATTTGACATTCTATTATTATGTGTCTTGGAGGAAGCCTATTAGGATTTAGTCTGTTTGGAGTTCATTACACTTCTTAGACATGCATATTTATGTCTCTCATAAGAGTTGGGAAATTTGGGGCCATTATTTCCTCAAATATCCTTTCTGCACCTTTCCCCTTCCCTTATCCTTCTGGGATTCCCATAATGTGTATGCTCATATGCTTCGTGCTGACATTCATGTTTCATGGACACTGTTCAATTTTTTCCTATTCTTTTTCTCTTTCTATTCTTCTGAATGCATGATTTCAATTGTCCTATCTTCTAATTCACTAATTCTTTCTTCTGCCTGTTCAAATCTGCTATTGTGTGCCTCTAGTGTATTTTTTGTTTGTTTTTCTTTTTCTTTTTTCTTTTTATTTCCTTATTTTATTTTATTATTTGTTCTTTTTTATTTCTTTTTTTTCCTCTTTTTTCTTTTTCTAGTGTGTTTTTTAATCTCCACTATTGTGCCTTTTATCCCCACCATTTCTATGTTTCTTTTTAAACTTTCTAATTTTCCTTTTTGATCACACATTGTCTTCTTAATATCCTTTAACTCTATGTCAACCATTAGTTTATTTCTAAGCATATTTTCCTTATCTCCTTGATTTGAGTTAGGAGATTTGTTTGAACTTCTTGATTAGTTGTCCTAAAGTCTGTGTCTCTCCTGAAGTTTTATTTATTTTTTATTTTTTATTTTTTAAAGATTTTATTTATTTATTCATTTATCCCTCCCTTGCTGCTTGTGCTCACTGGGTCAGCTAACCACGCCGTGCGGGCGGGCTTGCCTTCACCAGGAGGCCCCGGGAACCGAACCCGGGGCCTCCCATATGGTAAACGGGAGCCCCACTGATTGAGCCACAGCCGCTTCCCTCTTCTGAAGTTTTAATTTGTTCTCTGGACTGAGCTAGATCTTCCTGTTTCTTAGTATGGTTTGTAATTCTTTGCTCATGTTTAGACATTTGATTATTTTGATGTGCTAACTCTGAAGGCCAGTCTATCCCTCTTACCTAGAATTTTATTATAGATATGCTATCTGTTAAGGTTCTTCTTTGATGCATGGACCAACTTATACTAGACATTTAGAGTAGCCCATGTTTAACTGTTCAGGTTTTCTCAGGTCTTTTGCACCTGATCCATTCCTTAGATATGTGGTACAACTTTTAAGATTGCCCTATTATATGCAATTGTTTTACCTCCAGGAGAAAATTTTATTTCTTCTGTTCCTTCCCCAGGAATCCCGATCTGTTCTTTTGGTTTTTGTGCAGAATTTTCTCCCCAGCTCCTATGATTTGTTTAACTTCTCTCTTTCACTTAGTTTTCCCTTTTTATTATACTTTCCAGTTCTTTCCAGAAGTGACTTCTGTCACTTCTTCTCATTTCATTGGCCAAAACAAATCACATGGTCATTTTTGAGTCCAAAAGAGCAAAGATGGATGATCGTTCTACAGCAAGGGGCTCCATGGGCAGGGAAAAGAGAAAATTTGGTGAACAGGCATAAAATCTACTACATCTACCAGGTGGGATCCTGCCAATGGATGAAAATCAAGTGGTCTTGAAAAGTCTCGCTTAGTCTTGGAAAACAAAAATGTTCTTCATGATATATGAAATTAATGTTGGATTTTTAACCATGTCTAGCTGATATGGTCAAAGTGTTCCATCCATTCATACTTTAATATTCTGCACTATACGATTTCAAATTATTGACAATTACTGTGCATTTCAAAAGACAGCAGAATTGAGAACACATAAATTTCCTTTTGCCTTAGAGGGAAAAAGGAATTATGGAGTCAGTGATGAAGAAAAAGAAAGAAAATCCTATAAACATATCAGGTAGATTTATTTACTTGTTCTTTATTAATTTATATCACTTTTTATTTTAAAAGGATTTGAGGGGATTTTATGAGGATGATTCTTCATAATCATTTCAAAATATCTAATCAAATTAATATTTACCAGTTTCCCAAACAATTTCTTATCTGTAAAAACCACTCATTTTTTCCCAAGTCAGTATGGGTATAAACAAAAATAAAATGTGGAAAAATTAAAACCAATGTTTGTAAGGAGATAGGACAAAATGTTCTTTATTTTCAAATGTCTAGAATCATGGTATCAATTATGCAATGAATAACTTTAAATATTCATTTTCTATTATTTATGATCAAACATCTTTCATTATTTTGATTTCATCGATGCTTATATAGTAAATTTTGCCTGCTTAAAAATCCTATTTCATTCCTATCATGATTTTTATTTTAGATAAATTAAATCATACCACTCAAATTATCTCCTTCCTCACACCTGAATAATTCTCAAATTCTACTAAGTAACATGTATGTGCACATGCTCAAATACATAGATGTGAAATAAAAAACAATATTACAATTATAATAGACTTAATCCAAAATAAACTTTGTTATACACAATGTTAATCTATTGGGTTCTACAAAAAGTTCAAAGCCAATGTACAGAAATCGTATTGTTGATGAAATGAAAGCTCAAAGAGAAAATGGCCATAATAGAAATGTTGTTTAATCAAATTCTGATGTAGTACTATAATTGTAATGAAAACTTTCCAAGTTTGAAATCTCTTTTCACAGCCTAGTTTTTCCAATTCTTCTTGCAAATTGCTCGACTTTGGAGAAATATGGGTTTTTCATTTACACAATTTATTCAACATTCATGTTGCCATTGAGTCACCATTTAGAATTTAGCTTTTTTGGAATTTTGAATTCATCTAAGTACTCAAAAATACTCAGTTGGGCAGAGAAGGCAATTCATAAGATTTTACCAGAGCTGTGAGATATTGCTATGAATGACTGCAGGCTATATATGTTCCATGATGAAAAAGAAATGACAGATAGGCATGATATTGATGATGCTTCCAATATTTTTGAAGCTGTCATTGACCAGTTTTAACTTATTGATTTAGGGCCCAGCAGCATTTACATGTTTGGACAATATTTTAGAGGAATTAAAACAGGTGTAATATTGGGCCTGATGTCATCACATTTTAAGATCATTTTACAGAGAAGTCAGTGGTTCATTTCTTACAAAATGTTCTTTTCCAAAAAGATTCTCAAAAGAATAACTTCTTTTTTTAATGGATTACTATTATAGTCATAGAAATGCAGAAAGTGTGAGAGTATATGTCATTACTTTTTCAATATTGCAGAAGTCAGTTTTATGATTCTAAAATTTATAATCTAGCTTGGAAGTCAGAAAACCTGAGTTCTAGTCCTATTTCTGCCACTAAAACACTGTGTGGCCAAGCACTAAATACCGGATATATCTGTGTTTCTGTTCTTTCATTTGTAAAACTGGAAAGAAAATATTTTCTTCAACTATTTTACAGGGATACTTCTAAGATAAATGAAAGAGTTCTTGTTAAAATACTTGGAGCTTGTCAAAGAAAGACAATCCATAAATCCAAGTTATAATTATACAACTCTATATATCCCCCCAGACTTGAAACATCTTCCTATAAAAGAAGAATGATGAACAAAATTATTGAGAAAGAATCTGGAAAGCAGCTTTTTGAATAGAGGAATGTTAAAAATATCAATTTATCATTTTAAAAGTCTTTAAAGTTCTTCTGTGATACAACTGCATAGATAAAATCTCTGGCAATGGAGACTGGTACTGGATATACATATTAGTCTTATTCCCAATACACTGAAGAGGCAATAAAGAACTTGAGAAAGATTTTCATCATCCATATCCAGCTTACTGAAACACCTTGACAGTAGAATCAATGATACTTGGTGACTGAGTGGGGAAGGATAAGGGAGAGGGGAAGTTAAGAAATACCTTGGAGACCAGATTGGATGGATCATGCCCTTTAAAATCAAGAAACTGGTAGGAGTATGAGTTGAGGTGAAAGGGGTTGGAGTGTGGCATGTCAAGATATAGACCTTAGTTTTGACCATACTGGAGATGGAGATGTCCAGCATTTTAAAAACGAGTTATATTTGAATCATACTTTCTAGGCCTTCAACTAGCCACTTTAGCTAGAATTCAGAGATCCTGGAATCCTTGATGAAGCCTTTATAAAAATCTTATTCTTTACTATACAGTGGTTACAAAGAATGAGATCAATATATATGTAGCAATAGAGAATAATGTTCTAAATATATGTGAAAAATCAAAATATAGAACAGTGAATAAGTATGCTCCCTTTGCTGAAAAATAAAAGTGATCTATGCTTATATATTCATAAATTCATCCTGGAAATATAAACAAAAATGGGTAATGTGTTGTCTCACAGGAAGGGATCTGAGGAATTAGGGGTCTGAGGAGGGAGAGAGTACAATTCTATTCCTGGATGTGAAATACACATTGTCTAATATGTATAAAGCCACCCCAAGTTTGAGTACTATCCATGATTTATCTTTTTTCCCCTATCCTTTTAACTTGTCTGTGTCTTCATATTTAACACAAGTTTCTTATACACAGGATATAGTTGGGTCTTGCTTTTTGTCCAAGTTGACAATCACTGCTTTTTAAGGTGTTTAGACCTTTACATTTAATCTGATTATTGATATTGTTGGGTTTAAATCTACCATCTTGATTTTTTCCCTGTGTCTCATCTGTGTTTGCTTCTCCTTTTCTTCTTTTTCTGCCTTCTTTTGAACTATTTTTATATAATTCTATCTTATCTCCTTTTTGGCCTAATAACTATAACTCTTTGTATTTTTAAATGTTTGCTGCCGGGTTTACATGTGACAGGTACCGTGATCAGTCCTTTTATATATATATATTTAATCCTCAACTAATGAGGTAGGTATGACTATTTTGTTTTACAGATGAGGCAAAACCCTCTTGCTGAAAGTTACAAATTAATGCTACAGAACTTGAATTCAAACCCAGGTTTGTCTGACTCTAAAACATATTATACTTTTTAGTACTAGGAAAATACTGGAATGGCCTTTCAACCTTTGATAGAGTCAAAGTCCATAAGAAGGACAATTAGTCTAAAAACTAAACTGTTATTACATTTTAAATTATTAAATAAATACATGGAGGTTGTAAGGGGGATAAGGCTCTAAACATTAATGGATTGCCAGAATTTGGGAACTAAGTTAAGAATATGGTACATATCTCTCTGAAATTGAATATAGTAAAACATAATAATGAAAAGACTATTGATCTGCAGAAGTAAAATCTTACCCTAATGTTGCTAATAATATCAGTGTGTAACACAAATTTCCTTTCAGATACACTATAACCGACTAGTGCCGATATTGGAAAATACAGGTGCCAATAAAGATGGCTTGGGAAGCCTTAGCTCCTCTGTAATTTTCAATATACCCCCATATAAACTCACAACCTAAATAAGAGTGTGCTTATTATACAAATGCAGTTTTAAGAGTCCCTTTGTCCCCACTTTTATCTAGCTATTCGCTCTAGTTAAAACCCCTTTGATATAGAAATTTTGGGACTCCCACTGTTTAGTTAAAAGAATGAAAGGAATAGGATGTCATTGGGAACTAGTCTCATTTGAAGTTTATTTCCTATAATAGAAATGAGTATACTGAGAAATAAAATTAATAGGATAATGCCATTTATCAGATAAAATCTGACTCCTTCCTCACCAAATAACTTTTCTTAATTAAGATATTAATTGCATGTTTCACCTATTTTAAGTATACAGCTTGATGAATTTTGGTAACTGCATACCAAGATGTAGAACAGTTTCCTCACCTTAAAAAGTTTCTTTGAGGCCCTTTGCACTTGATGACGTGCCCCCACCCCCAACTCCAGGCAACTGTGATGGGCTTTCTATCATTAGTTTTTATTTTTTAAAGTTTCATAAAATTTGATATAATTAGAATCATATAAAACACAGTCTTGTTTTTGACATTTTTTCACAGCATGTGTTTGAAACTCATTCATGTTTTTTGTGTGTATTGCTGAGTTTCCCATGGTTTGACTATATCACAAGTTGTTCTTTCATTCACCAGTTGATGGATATTTGGGTTGCTTCATGTTTTTAGCTACTATTAAAAATGCTGCTATAAGCATTCACATACACATTTTTGTATGGACATGTGTTTTCATTTCATAAACACAAAGGAATGGACTTGCTGGGTCATAAAGTAAAGTATATTTAACTTTACAAGGTCCTGTCATACTGTTTTCCGAAGTGGCTCAACCATTTTTGCATTCCCACTATCAATATGAGAGTTCCATTTGCTCTATATCCTTGTCAACACTTGGTATGGTCAATCTTTTTAGCTTAAGCTATTCTAGGGTTAGTAGTGGCATCTCACTGTGGTTTCAAATTACCAAGCAACATTTTGATGAAAGAGTTGTCTTTCCAATTTGTCCTTTCCTGCTGGCAAAAGAATGAGCTGCCATGTGGAATAGTCCTGTCTCTCTGGCATTAATATCTATGTATATATGTGTGTTTGTATAGTCTGTGTGTGTGTCTGTGCATATGTCATTCTGGTTTATTTACGAGTCTTTCATGAATTGGCAGATAGCTTCCATCAGTTCCCTACAGTATGATCTGCACTGGATGAAATGGGTAAGTTGAGTTTTTGAGCTTATGAAGCTGACCTATGGAGCTGAGGACTTCATAAAAGTATTGCCTACCTGTGAGAACAAACCTGAAGCAGTCAGGTAACCAATCTCCCTCCCTCCTTCCCTCCCTCCCTCCCATCTTATCCATCCATCCATTCTTCCAACTATCATCTACTCTATTTACACAGATAAGCATTCATTTTGGAAAACTCAAACAATAAAAAAAAAAAAAAAAGCAAAAAATCCATTCAATTTTGCCACCCAGAGACAATCACCATCAATAGGTTGATGAATATTTTCTAGATTTCTATGTAAAATAATAAGACTATATTATTATAATGGACTCTCATTTAATCCTTACAAGAACTTTGCAAGGTAATGTTATTTTTAACACCATTTTACAAATAAAACTAAGGAGAATAAGGTTTCAGAAAATTGTTTCAAATTACAAAGCTTATTAAGTGGCAGTGCCAAGATTAAAATTGAAGGAGTCTTGACTCAAGAGTGCAAGTGCTTAATCACAATTTTGCAGTCTCTCATATGTATGCTTATGTACATACAGGAGTGTGTGTTCTTTAAATGTGAATGCAATATATTACATCTTATGGATGTAAATATTTACATGCTAATAAATACAAACACCCCCCATTTTTAATGATTGCATAATGTTTTACTGCATTAGTGTACTACAGGTACATTTACTGTCTAGATGTACCACAGTAGATTTATTTAACCAATCCCCTAATAATTGACCTTTAGCTTTTTTTAAATTTTTCAATATTATAAACATCACATGGAACATTCTAGTACATACATCTAGGTACCACTGTCCAATTATCTACATAAGATAAATTCCCAGAAATGGAAATGCTTAGCGTGTATGCACATTAAAGATTTAATACATTGCCCCAAATTGCCCTCCAGAAAAGTTGTATTTCTTGGACAACTGAGCCTGAGATAGTTCTTTTCTCTGTATTCTTCCTGATATTGGTCTCTATCCTATCTTTTTTGTTGTTGTTGTAGTTTTATATCTCTATCAACCTGAAAGTTAAGAGATGATATCATGTTGTTATTTTATTTGCACTTATTAGTCGGGCTAAATACCTTCAACAGTCCTTTTAAATATAAAAGCAATGCACACACATTCTTCCAAAATAGTCAAACAATATAGTCATATATAAATTAAAAAGTAGAAGCCCCATCTCCCATTCTTCTCTACAGAAGTAACCACTGTAATAGTTTAATAAACTTTCTAGAGCGTTTACTATCTACTTAAACATGTATAAACACCCATATATGTTTAATTTTTTTTATACAAATGGGAACATCTTCTGGAACTTGCTTTTTATATTTGAAAATATGTCTTGGAGAATTTTTCTTTTTTTTTTTTTTTTGACTGTATCACACTATTTCTTTGTGTGGAGGCACCATAATTTATTTAGCAGTTCTGGTGATGAACATTCAGTAATCATAAATATATATTTGTGGGAGACAGATGTGGCTCAAATGGTTGGGCGTCCGTCTACCATATGGAGGGACCCAGGTTCGATCCCCGGGACCTCCCGGTAAAAAAATAAATAAATAAAAATAAATATATATATATATATATATTTGTTCAACAAGTACATATTTAGGACATATTATAAGCCAGGTCTATTCTAGAAATGAATAACACAAAGTCCCTTCCTTGATTGTTTCCATTTTGCAGATACTGCTGCAACGGACATCCTTTTATACATTTTAACAGATAATGAGCGTAACATATTAGGATAGATACCTAAAGTAGAAAAGCTGTGTCAAAGAGGGTGAGCATTTAAAATTTTGATAAGGAACATATAATAGGCCATCAATATTAGCTGAGGAAAGGAATGAAAACTACCCTCTAAAATTAAGTTATAAAATTAATATATAGGCATAAGTTTTACTTGGTGTGCACAGTGTTTACAATTTAAAACTTAATTTCCAACATTAAAGAGAGTTTATTAAAATGAGGATTTCTGTCACCTCTTGAACAGTTAGAAGATCTAGTAACATTGGGAAAAAAAGAAAAAAAAAGATACTTAAAAGAGACAGAGTGACTCATAGGCCTATAATATTTAATAATTACCTTATATATCATTTCATATAATAAAACAATTTGTGTTTTATTATATGAACAAAGGAGATTCTGAAAATGAATGATGGCAATATTCTTACAAATATACCTTGAGATAGGATATTTTGGCCAAAATAATCAGATGTCCATTTCAATAGCAGATACAATATAGTATTTAAGAGCATAGATTTTAAGCTAGACTTCTTGGATTTGAATTGTGGTTCTGCCACTTATTAGCAGTAGACCCTTGGGAAAGTCATTTAACTTCTTTGTGCTTAGTTTCTTCATTTGCAACCAAGGAGACCAATGGTTCCTACTTCACAGGTTTGCTGTGATGTTTAAATAAGTCACTATATATAAAACACTTAGAAGAGTGCCTGGCCCCAGGCACTAGGAGAGAGTTAGCTATCATTATCATTAATACAGATGCACTAGACACCCATATCCTGATGCCCTTAAATTTAGGCTCCAAATAAATAACTTCTTTTTTCTTAAATCCTCATCGGGTGACCTTCTGATGGTTTCCTAGATGGCATGCCTGGAGGGAGAATGCAACTTTGAAACTTAAATCATTTCAAAGACTCTGAGAAGAACCTGTAGCATTCTTTGATTATCTAAATCTCGATCAATCGGTGCACTGAGATGTGCTGCCAAGGAAGCAGAATTCAGTGACAGCTTGCAACTTTTTATTACTAGCAACAGTGTTTGGCTATAGAGAGTTTCCCTTAAGTAAACTGGCAAGAGATTGAGGTTTTTAGGGGCTGATACTCTGTTCACCTATTCTGTTGGCTCTACAAGCCAATTCATAATCATATATATGTATCCGTTTGAGAATGCAGGAAGTGAGCTCACAGAGCCTTTGAAAGGTGAATCTTTGACAAGTCATTTCAGTATATTATAAAAAGTATTATTTAGACTGTATTGATTTAAAAATCTATTAACATGCTGACATTCATTGGGCTGAAGTTGCCTTTACACTATCCATGGGGAAAAAATGCAAAGGTTCTTGAAATTTGGGCAAGTTATTTATAGACAAATGGATATTACCAGTTAAAAATGAATTTTATCTACTGAGTCTTCTTTAAAAAAAAAAAACTTTGACAGCATTCAATATTAGTATGTTCAGAATTAGTATATTTGTTTGGAAGTAAATTGAAGAATTTCCTTAAAAATACTGTTGCTTATAATTTAGACTTATAATTTAGACCAACAAATTTAGGTTGGTTCTCATTCAAATACCATTTTTAGGTTTGTATTCACTGTTTATTCTACATTCTTAGTCCAGCAGGGAACAATGTGAAACAAGTAGTATAAACATTTATGCTTACCATTATGTCAATTTGTGAGAGTCATTCTGTCTAGTTGTGGCAGCCATAGAGGTCCCCTGCCCAGATCTCCCTTTAATAGAACCTGCTGTGGGGACCACAGCTGACTGATGGCCTCTAGCTGCCACACCTTTGGATGCACTATGGAGTTCATGCCAAGTCATGCTTCCTCCAGGGTGCTCCCAAGTCTTTGACTGAATATGGCAGGGGTACTAGAACCTGGCCCTTCCTGCCTGCTCAGCCTCAGTGGCACCATTAAAGAATGCCTCTACAGGAAAAGAATCCCACGTAGCAAAGCACCCATAAGAGAACTCACTTCACAGAGAAGGAGGTATGGGGGAAGGCCCATGCCCATGGGATTTAATTGTTGCTTCACATACTGCACTATCTAGATAAAGCCAGACTTGTACGGTACTGGTGAGGCATACTGAAATCACAGTAGGAGCAGCTCAGAGGCAATAATCTGCAAGGTCAGAGTACCATTCCCAAGGATATAGTATAGGCACTAAATCAGAGATTTCTATAATCTCTTTCTCCAATAGGAAGAATACATGGATCTGAGAACCCAGAGCTGAAAGTGAGAATGGCCCCAATTACTGTCACTCCCAATAACCCACTGGAGAACTTTATTTCACAACTTGCAACACTGGGCTATGCAGAGTTAGAGGTCCTTGTCTCCAGATGTTTGCTCTCTTGCCAGGGGGCACAGCAGGGATTCTCATGGAACTACAAATTATTACTGCATCAGGGTACATTTTTTTTTCATAATACAATAATTTTGATATTAAAAGTAAACTGTAGTGAGGAGTGAGTGTAGCTCAGTGGTTGAGTGCCTGCTTCCGATGTACAAGGTTCAGGGTTCAATCCCCAGTACCTCCTTTAAAAAGAAGTAAATTGTAAATGTATCTTTATAAATAAATAAAACCTAGTGGTCTCCATTGAGAATGACAGCTATAAACATTGCCATGTCACTGACATCTAAGTCCAGTGCATTGAACTTCACAGAAAACTCAAAACTTGGGCTCTATAAAATCACCAAAGGGTTTTCTCAGGCTCTTCAGAAACTCCCTAGTCATGAATCCTTGGCCTTCTGATATGAGGACTCCATCTTTGTTAATCAAGGAGGCCAGCATTGTGTACTTGACCTCACGGACACATTTTAGGAGTTACTTGGTCGCTCAAATCAAGGTTTACAAAGCCAGGAATACTTTTGGCATACACTGTGATCTCTTACACAGCTTTCACAGACCAAAATGACACCCCTGGAAGATGTGGATGGCCACCTCTTTGCTCTGCTCCTACAGAGGGGTGATGTATTTCAACTTGATTTTATCTTTTCCCATCATTAAGACTTCATGACATAGATAAGAAAGGGTGATTTGTCTGTTGTCTTTCCTGTCAAGATCACCCTTGCCTGTGCTTTGGTCAGCAGGAAGGACTTTAAGTTTGAGTACTACAAATGTTCTGCCAAGGCGGGGAGATCAGAAGAACCTGGGTTCAGCTGGTTGATATCACTGGAGATCTGTGCCAACAGCTTCTCCTTCATGGCCTGATCTCCCACAGCAAGGCATTTCTGAAATGGACAGTACTGACATTTATTTCTGCTTTTCCTGTGGATCTGACACTTAAGATCAAACTTGTCTTATGTATCTTCAATCTGATTGTCCTGTGGAAGAAATCCTTGCATCCTTCACAAGCACGAACTCCATTAGTGGAACCTGGAAGCTTTATCTCCACAGACCCAGTGTTCAATTGCCCTGAGGGAGTTGGAAGGTTCTTCATGAGGCTTATTGTAGAGCTGTGTTCTTTCAGAATAATAAGGTGGGGATGCAGGCTCCACTTTGTGCTTTGCACTTTGGTATTCTCGGAACTTCGGGTAGTACTTACAATCAGCAACCATTGCAACAGCCCTTGTGAATGGAATGTTTCATAGTGTGGAGTAGAAATGCTGGAGAAATCAACAGTGGTGAAAGCTTTGTTGTCAAAGGAGTGTGGCCTGGGCTGTGCTTGCACTCCCAGCCTCCCACTAGGGCACTTTTGATTCTTTGCACCCAGGGGCCAGCAGACAGGGCTAACTAAACATTTATTAGCTAGAGAAAATGAGGATGCTCTTATACAATGGAGCAGGGAGAAACATACATGGAACCGATGTAATCCACTTAGGTGCCTCTTGGTACTCCCTTGTCCAACTGTAACTGTGAATGAACATATGCAGCAACTCCAGAGTAAAGAAGGTATGACAGACAAGAGCTAAGACCTCTTAGGAATGAATATTTGGGTGATATCACCAGATAAGTCAATAAGATCTGCTGAGGTGATAGCTGAGGGTGAGAATATATTGATAGAATGGATAGAAGAGGAGAGGATGAGTACCAGCTGTAGTTCCAGGACCAACTGTAATGACAGGGTCCATGGTTTGTATTATTAATCTCCCTTTTCTAAGTTTAGCCTTAGGAAGAGAGGTCCACAGGAACAAAGGAGATATGCCCTGGACATTGTCAGCTGCTGAACTTTTGTATCCACCACTGAGTATGTACCAGGCCATACTTTCCTGTACCTATTCTCAGACAATGACTGAGCACAGTGGAGGTACTGAAACCAGGCCATTCCTACCCAATTTATAATTACTCTAATGGACAGCTTTAGCTCAGGGCTCCCCATTGGTCTGGCTGAGATTCTCAGAATTATTCTTATTCTTCCTGCCCTTTCTGCTTTCACAGGCTTCAATCTGCATTCTGGTCTGAGTTTCCTTGCCTTTTCCTCCTCCCTCCTCCTTTATCCTTCACAGGCATTTTCTTCAATCCATCTCTTGCACATCTAAGTTTGTCTTAGCACCTGCTTCTCAGAAGACTGTACCTGACACATTGGGTATTTCAGCAGAGAATAACACCCACATAAGGTGATCAGAATGATTTAAGAAAGATCATCCATACAAAAAGGTAGAACATAACCTAACCTTTGATTTCTAAAAGAACTTTTCTGGGAGTCAAGAATAGCTCTGATTTTGTTCAGTTAGCTATTTTAGAAGTCTTCCAAAAAGTATGTATCAATATAGGAATAACTCTGATGGCTGAGTCAAGACTAATCTTATATAAACTGATTAAAATGCAAATATGCCTATTGAGCAAGAATGGATTGAACCTATTGCTTTTATGGTGGCCCTGATGGGACATTAAAGCACAGAGCCTCATATGGTAACTAATGTGAGAGGATACAAAAGCTCATATTAGATGGCCAGAAAAAAACCATTATTTGATAGAAATCAAGGGCAGAATTCAGGCAGAAAAGATTTTAAAAGAAGGGGATAAGTGGCAAGAGGAATTTTTTTAAAGGAGGAAAAAGGACCTTGAGAAGAGATACTTAATACAGAGGAACTACGATGAGTCCAGGGGAGGAGAGTAATAACATCAAGCCAAAGACTGGGTGCCCTTGGAGAATGGTGTTAACATATTTCCTACTATAGAACTGAACTCTAGAATATACACACTATATTAACTTGTTTATTGGAGATGTCTTAAACTGAGGCTCACAGAGTCCATTACCAGAGAGAAACAAAACAGCATAATCCTAAGGATATAGTTTCAGGAAGAGACTTTAGAACTTCCTCTCCCCATTCCTCTTGGTCAGTGGCAAGGAAAAGCTACCCATTGCTAGAAATACAAGGTAAGTCTTTGGGGGGTATTCTAAATCTTTTAAATTAAAATCCCTTACCATGTTAATTCTTGCTAATTCACACAATCTCCTGAAAAAAAAAATGATTGCAAACACAGCCAGAGTAACCTATCTGGTATTGAAATTCTTCCTTTTGGCTTACCATGACTTTGGATAATCTGGACTCATTCTATCCACCCAATTTATTTTCCCCTCTCGTCAACATCCACTTGCAACTCCACAGGCTGGTCTCTCCACAGTGGCTGAATACATCACACTCATTTCTGTTTTGTCTTTTTTTTTTCTCAAAGGTCCACCTCCTCCTTCTATTCAATTCTGCCCATCTGTCAACCCCTGTCCTTACTGTAATCCTTAACCAATGGGTTCAACTCATGGGGCTCATGATGTATGAATTGCATATTTTGATACTTTCAAAATATGTCCTCTTGTATTATGTTTTTTTTTTTTTTTAATGCATTTGTCATAGCTCCTCAACAAGAGTTTATAAACTCCTTAAATACTTGACTTACTTGATAAATATCCAAAATCACAGAATTTTAAAACTGCAAGAAACCTCAGATATTCAATTCACCTTCATTTTAGATGCTGAAACTGGTATGCAGACTGTCACTGTTCTAGTCATCCACACCATGAGTAGCAGGATTGGGACTAATGAAACCATTGCAGTGTAATATAATTGAATGCTTATTATGTACCAGGTACAATTCTAAATTCTTTACATATATTAACTTATTTAAATCATGACATTGGCATCATCCCTCATGGCTTTCTACCTCTCACACCCCACATCTGACCCATCTAATTCTATTGTCTCTAACTTCAAAACAGAGCTGGAATCCTCCCACTCCTCACCATCCTGACTAGTCCCACCCTCATTGCAGGCCCCACCATTTCTCTCCTGAATTATATATAAGACCAGTATGAGCTGCCTCTTTCCTCCATCACTCTAACCTCATCTCCCACAACTCTACACCTTGCTCGCCTTCTGCTCCAGCCATTATGGTCAGCCGTGTACTTCCATAAACACAGCAGGCACCGAGGCCTTTTATTCTAGTTTTTTTCTTCTTCCTGGAGCACACTTCCCAGTTACATACTTTGCTAACTCTCCTCCTTCATTTCGGCTCAACTCCCACCTTCTGAATGAATACCTTGACCATTCTACTCAATTCTGCAACTTGCCCCTCCACTCCCTCCTGACTCTGGTTACTCTCTAATTTTATTTTTTCATAGCACTTATCACTTTTTAACATACGACATAATTTATTTATCTGTATGTTGTGTGCTCCTTGTCCCCTCCTCCCCCATAGCCTCCATAAGGGGCGGAATCTTTGTTTTATTCATGCATGTACTCCAAGAGGCTAAAACAGTACCTGACACAATTAATACCAGGAGAATCAAGTTAGAAGTTAGATTTTCTTTTCTGCAAGCCCGCTGCTCTTTGGTGACAAGACTTAATAGTTTCCCCAGTTCTGTATTCCACAAAGGGCTGCAAACATAGGGGGCCTGGAGGTTAAGGGGCAGGCCCGGGTGTTTAAATTACCACAATCCCTTAAGGGCTCGGTTTCACACATCGGACCTCTCCCCCTTTCCCCCTTCCACAGGTTTGGGGGACAGAGGAGAAAAAAACTAAAAAGCGAAAAGAGCCATATAGTTTCTTGGCGCAGTTGAGGGACTGAGGGCAAAGTTCCTCAACCTTGCACGTCCACAAGTGTTTCAATTTGCAGCCTGTGAAACTTTTAACATCCTCCCATCAAGACAAATACAGAGCCTTGGCCCTTGGGCTGTGAGACGGAGATCTTGCCCTTACCCCAGCAACTTCAGTGCCCTTACTTGGGTGGTTAGACAGTGCCTAAGCATCACTTTTTTTTTTTTTTTTTTCTGTGCTGTGATATACAGGCCCCAAGTGCACCGCGTCGATGTGGCGCATTCCCCGCGCTGGTGTGTATTCCAGGGAGCCATAGGGCAGCAGCGCGAGTCCGTGTTCAGGCAACTGAGTGAACAGCCGACCGAGGCCCCGCGGCGCGTCACGGCCCGGTAGCTGCAGCGCCCGCACCCCAGCTCCTGCCCGCCGGTCCAAACGCACGCGCACTGTGCCCAGCATGAGGGTCGCGGCTCTGATCAGGTAACAAGATGCTGGTGCTTTCCTTTTTCCCTGTCAGTCTCTGGTACTTTTCAGTCCACCCGCAGGGTACTGCCACAGCCACCGCCGCCGTTGAAAAAGGGGGTGTGTCTGCTGGCGCCTAGTGTAGGGGCCTCGCGTCTTCCTCTTGGCCACAGGAAGAGGCGGAGCCTTTGGGCTATTTTCGGGCTCGAGCTCGTCCTGGCTCTTGTTCTTCTATTATTCCTGTGGTCTACCCTCGGATCTTCTGGTCCTCAAATTAAGCTGCAAGTGGGATTCACCTGGGGAACGTTAAAAAAAAATTAAAATGCTGTCTGGGTTCCAGACCCCCCCCACCCCCACGGAGATGATTGAATCAGTTCCGGTGCGGCTGGCGTCGGAGTTTTTAAAGGTCTAACGGGCAGCAAAGTTTGAGAGCCACTGCTTGACTCCAGTCGCTGAGTTAATGATCTTTGCTTTTTTCGTGCTTTCTGTAGTTCCTTCAGTCTTCCTGCCTGGCCTTGAGTGTCCCATCTTCCTCCCCAGGCTGTTCCTGGTCCCGCCCCCTCCCGCATACGGTCACTCCTCCCTCCCCTCACGTCCCACGTCTGTGACTTGGAAGGCAGGACAGATAAGGATTGCTTGAGACAGGGATGTTTTTCTACCGTGGAGACTAAAGTACAGAGAAGGGATCACCTCCCTTGCAGTGAAGCCTAATTCAGTGTTATCCTAGATCCAGTTGCTATTGCTTTTGACAGATTATTGCTTTTTAGAGTGACCTTATGATAGTATATCCCAATTAAAACAAGTCTGAAATCTATGGTAACCCATCATATTTGGATGTCTAGAGTAAATCCCATGAAATACAAACCAGTTTAAATGTCTTCATACTAAATACTTCAAGTGAAACAAAAGGTAACAATAACATTAACAAGGGAGTTTTTACTTCTTAAATATTTGTTTCAGGAGATTTGGGCCTGTGGAGAGTGTCTGAGATACATTGCAACAATATGTTTATAAGCCTATTAAAGATTTTATATATGTTTTAGCTTAATGTCTAATTATAACTGGCTGACAATAGTCATGTATTAAGTCTTGATATGACTTTTTAATCCTGTCTGTAACTGAATATTCAATTTCTTCTATTCAGTGCCATTTTTAGGAGACTAGACCATACTGTCACACTATTCTTATTCAGCAGATGTCCTCTTTAAAAGGAATGATTAAGCTTTAACCATTGTGGTGGTCATTTGATCTAGATAGAAAATAATTAAAAGTGCTTCAAGAAATGAGTAATTCTCATCCACATCCAATTTGCCAAAAGTTTAATCATTAAAGACTCACAAACTCATGGTCAGAAAAGGTCTTGGAGGGTAGAAGTTGGACATAGTCCATAAAACTAGGGTTTCTTAACTTGGCATCAATGGATGCCTAGGGGCAGCTCTAGATTAGAGGATTTATTAAATGTAGTATAAAAATATTTTTTCTCTGATAAGGGTCTGTAGTTTACATCTGGTCTACAAATGAGTCTGTTCCTCTAGATTAGAGTTATGTCAAAAGGAGGATTTGAGTAGCACACTGAATTCATTTCCTAAGCATTATGATTTTGACATATTTATGGCTTGTAATACTTAAATTAGTAAATACTAGTAAACATTTTTGCAGATTATCTTTAAAGTAGAGCAGAAATGGCAAATAGATCTTATGTGAAGTTACTGAGAACGTTGAGGTTGGTCAACTGGTGGAGACCAAGAGTTTTATTAAATGAGTGTCTCAGGTTTATGAATTGCATATAGAGCTGGTTTCCCACAAGGGAATGAATACAAAATAATTGGCTTGAATTGTATGATAAGAAAGTTCAAATGTTAAATGGGTAAGGGATCAAGAAAAGCTGTGAACTGTTCATCCATGTGTATCTGAAAATTAGGAGTAGACAATTTCTTTTAGGTGATTGAGGTATTACTTACTGGCAAGAGTCAGGAACGTAGTATTGTATCCAACATATTGTAAGTGCTCAGTTAACACTGAGCTGGTGAAATGTATCTGATCAGTTTGGTCAGGCTTTTAAATTCCAAGCAGGCTAGATTATGGTAGAGCTGAAGTTTTCCTGGCTTTAACTAGGTGCTTTGTACCACTGACAACATTTTAACTGTTTTCTGTCTGACTTTCCCATTTAGCCTTTATTTTTGTATTCTTTATTGTCTTATTTTAACAAACTTCAAAAACAAGGACAGTCAAATATTTTAAGAACCTTGAGATGAGATGTCCTCAAAATGCTGACAGTGGAGCAGTGTGTTTTGGCCTGAGAAGCTTTAGCCAATTGATTTTCGGTCTATTCTAGGCTGGAGCATTAGCTTTTCTCAGTGTTTCAGCTGCCAACCTCTCTATAGGTGATAGAATTCAATAAATACTGACATAAATATTTAACTCTTTCACTGTTCTGTCATTTTAGAGTTTTTAGCCCTAGAAAACTTGGCAAACAACATCTTACTCTTAGGCTGTTGTAACTTTTCATTTATTTCAAAGCACTGTTCATATGAACTGAAAATATTCCTTTACTATTAAAAAAAAAACACCAAGTGATTTTTGGAGAGTACAAATGTCAGGGTTGATAATCCTGTATGTAAAGCACTTTAAGTACATACTAATGATATCTATCTAATAACTGTGTATAGTTTATATAGTACATTTGTATTATAGTTTAATATCTCAAAAAATCTACTTGGGTTTTTGTTTCCAAGACATCACTGAGCCACAGTTTAGTTTAGCGTGATTATTAGCAACATGCTTACAGGTGATTGAACAATAATGACAATTTTGAATTTTAAGAATAATTTTCAACTGATGTAAACAGATGGTAGGAAATAGAAGTTTCATTATACACTTCTGCTTTTATGTTTTGAAAAATCAACAATAGAATATAGCAAAGGGACAACAGTGTTATGTTAGAGAAGTGGGATTGTGAGTGATTTTCTCTGTCCTAGTTCCTAAATATTCTGTTATGTATGTATATCACTTTTATAATAAAAAAGTCAGTTACTAAATAGTAAAGGTGATTTTGGAAGTATTGTACACATTTTGTAATATGGTTAGGTTAGGAGTATATAACTGTGACTGTGGTATAAATTGAAGGAGGCCTGACCTGAGTTTGAATTCTTATGCTGAATCTCTTCTCGCTCTGTGACTTTGGTCAACTAAAAACTTTTCTGAGGCTGTTTCCACATATGTCTAATAGAAATAATAACACCTATGTTATTTGCAGCACTAATAAGATAAATAAGAAAGAGTATGTGAACATTCTTGCTGAAGTATAAGATTTGTATAAATGTTAGGAGATATGCTATTAGTATGTATATAGGTATGAATAAGCAAATATATACATATGATATGTATTTAAACTTGAAAACAGTGGATTTTTTTGTAGTATATCTTTTGTGGGCTGAAATGAGAGAGTTTGTTTATGTGCTTTAGGGAAGATGTGAAACTGAGATTCTTATGTATTTTTAGCTTGACCATAAAATAGCAGTATTTTCCTAATACACCTCTAGGATTATCTTGGCAGTCCATTCCCTAATTTTATAAACCCAAGCACATTGGGTAACTTAGGTTATCTTAGAACTAGGATCTGAAATTCTGATCTTCTGTAGGACTTCTCATCTAATATATGCAAATATACTTTGTAGAGTTCTAAGAGGAGAGTATAGTACTCAGCATTTCACAAACATATTTGACTTTGAAAACCTTTCATTCTTAGAGTAAATGATTAACATTTTGTTGGACATTAGTGTTCCCCAGTGTGTAATTTGGGAAATACTACTCTCAAACCATAAATGAAATGTTGGCACATTTTAAAATAAATCATTAAGGCTAAGTTCTGATTGGAAATACACTCTTTAATCTTTAACATTCTAAAGAATTAGTCAAATTTTCTCGTGCTGGGAAAATAGAACAGTAAGGTTCCATAGGGGAAGGTGGGAAAGGTCTCCTTAGGGTACTATCAGAACTTGAGGAAAGGGAGCATGGGCTTGTTCAGATTTCGCTTGGCTGCTTGCACTCCTCCTCCTCTTGAGGAATTCTGGAATAAGAGTTATTGATGGGAGTGTGGTGGAGACAGACAAATGTTCAGAACTAAAATAAAAGACCAAAGGGCCAGATCCTAGGGTCATCAATCTCTTAGTTTCTTGGGTTATAAACAGGTGTAAACATTTCCTGGGAGTGCATTTGCAAATCTTAAGCAAAGACTGGAAAGAAGGAAAACATGAGGAAGACGAAATATAAAAGGGGCAGAGGCAAAACTGAAAAGAAAAAAAAAACATTTATAATGGGAAGAAGTAGCGTATTAAGCAAAAAGAACATATAGATTCCCTCTCCACCTTGTTATAGATGAACCACCACTTGTTTTCACTGAGTGATTTGCTTCTATCTTTGATCTGGAGCCGGGATTTAGAAGTTTCTTTCAATCTGTTATTCAGCAGCCTTCTGTCATTATGTATGTATACACATATATATGTGTGTGTGTGTGTGTGTGTGTGCGGTGGTGGCTGAATTATTGATGTTTAACTTTATCAGTGTAATTCAACGTTTTCCTTTCTCAACGAAGTACATCAAAGTTTGTCATTGAATAAGATCTCAAATCTTACATTTGATCCTTTAATTGGTGATGATGGCCAGTTCTTAGATTTGTTATAGTGAAACAGAACAGATGTTTTACTACTTTTTAATGAAGAATTTAAGGAGCATATATAAGAAGTGTTTAGCTGAGATATAAAGTTAAATCATTTTTACTCGCAAAGCACATTGTACATTAAGTAAAGCCATTATCACAAACCAGAGAATTGTATTTTGTTTAGAATGTTTTTTGTTATAATGGTATGTACTTTTATAAGCTCTTGTGAGAGGTATCCCTAGACATTCAGACTCATTGGTGTTTTCTTATTATTTAGAAATTACATGCTTTTTTTTTTTTCTTTGCATTTTAACTGGAAAGCAGTCCCTCAAATATTCTGAAAAGCTGAGTAAATAATGTATTCTGTTTTGATGTCTAATTAATTTATGTTGAAAATGGCCAGTAATCTGTTATTTATTTATTTTCTAGTGGTGGGAAGGACAGCTGTTACAATATGATGCAGTGCATTGCTGCTGGGCATGAGGTTGTTGCTTTAGCAAATCTAAGACCAGCTGAAAACCAAGGTAAGTATATACCATTATTGGGAAGTTCTTTGAATGACTGCAATTCCAACTTCATAAACGCATGTCTAATACATGCAGTATATAAAGACCAAAAAGGGACTCATTTACATTTAGTATCTATTAGAGGCTAGGTTCTATGCTAAATGTTTTTACTTACATATCTAACCCTCATAATAACTCCTAGACAGAGGCATTATTAATCTTACCATTTAAGGAGAGGGATACTGAGGCTCTTCAAGTTTAATAAGTTTGTCCAGTGTAAAATAGCTAGAACAAACTTACAGAGGTGACACTTGAACCCTCTCACTTCAGAGTGAGCTGCTATTCTACCATACCACATTTTCAAGGGCCGTAGGCAATATACAGGAGAATAAGATATAGCCTCGTGAATTAAGGAGCTTGGGAAGTAAGGCATACTTTAATAAATGATAATACTTGACTTTTATTATTAAGAGGATCCTGTTTATCCCTCTTAGATTTAAGCCAAACATGTGAGACTTGAGAGTGGCATAAAACAATCTTTTTCATATAGTATCTTGTTTAATTTTATGCAAAAATTCCCACTTTGCATTTGTCTGTGGTTAACAGGAACATCCACAAATAATCCACAGGCCTTATTTAGTTTTTTGCTTCAGTTTTCTCACCAATGAAGTCTCCTCAATTAGAACTTTTCAAAAAAATAGTATATTCAATAATATGCTTTTTATATTCTTTTGGTATGCCCATATAACTAGATATTAACTGCTGAAAGGTAGTAGGAAGAAAAGATTAGCATTACTTTATTCCTGCTGTCCCAGATAGCTTCTATACTAAGATCTTATTATTATCCCTTTTATTCAGCTTCTTCCAAGACTCAATGCTTTTGCTCTACTGATATTTTAAGATAAACTAAATGAGTAGTATAAGTGAAAACATTCATCATAGTTCCTGGAATGAAGCAGGCATTCAGGAAATGTTAGTTGAATCTGAATCTGACCCTAAATATATTTTTTCCCTTCCCTTTTTTTCTCTTCTTTCTTTCTTTTCCTTCCTTCCTTCCTCTCTCTTTTCTTTCTTTCCTTTCCTTTTTCCTCTCTGCACTTCTTCAAGGTTGCCAGGCTCTATGTTTGTTTTTGTTTTTTGAAAATATTATTTTACCTTTTTGTACTATTTATTTTATCTTTACTTGTATCCCCAAATAGATTTCTTGTAAGCTTCTGAGTAGAGAGATCAGATCTTCTAGTTTCCTTTTATTGCCTTTCAGCATTTGGGACAGCTCTATGCCTCTGCTAGGAGTTCATTCAAAGCTTATTGGTGGACAGATGAATAATGAACTAACTCAAATTAACCCTGGAATGATGAATAATTGTTTCAGTCAGATATTACAATTTTCATTCTTTCTGTGATTAAGACCCAGGTAATGCTGGAAGTGATATGTGAAGATAGAGATTAGAAATATTTCATAGAAAGAAATAGAACAGATCCTATAGAGGGTCAGGGGTAAATGCACACCCTAAGGATATTGTGCTGAGAGTCTGATGATGAATAATAGCTGGTTGTTTTAGAAGTGAGGTTTTGAAAATGTCATTCTATTTCCAGGTTTAATTAAAAAAGAGAAAATTCTTTGTCTGAAGATATGTGGAAACTACTGTAACTTCTATATTATAAAAGAAGATGTAGAATTTTTTTCAGGTTAGCAAAGGAAAGAAATTCCCCCCCATTCCTTGTGGGCAGTCTGGCAGTTGTATATATATTAAGCCTTCTATCTTGAGAGGTCTTAGTATTTAAAAAACAGATGTTTAAATAATATGTAATATATATGTAATATGATATGATGGGATATGGTATCTACTATAATTATAATTATAATTTCCCTCCCTAGAGTTTCTATCTTGTCTTCAGCTTTTATATGTGAATTATTATGGTTACCTTGTACTGAATCATTAATGTATATCTATATTATACATTAATATAATGTTATAATATGTATAATATACACACATTTATGTAATGAAATCTTACCCAGCAATATGGGTAAAATGACAAGCAATGTATATCTTTAAATTGTACCTCACAGAATAGAGCATTTATTTAGAATATTGTTATGAGAAAAAATTTAATAGCAAATGGAATTAGAATATTGTCAAGTAAAAAACTGGAAAAAAGTCTGCTGAAACTATAATAATGGTAGAAGAAGAGAATAGATGGCTGTGGGTTGGTATATGGAAAGGGTTTAGCTAATTTTGATTTAAAGTCTGCAGGAAGTTGGTATTTATTGAATGATTCATTGATTGGCTTCTTAATCACCAAACATGTTGTAAAGGGCACCTTAGTGAGGAATGATTGGTAGAGATGACTCCAGTGTAGAGCAAAGCTGGTTAGAGTCAATTCATGGCACTGGGTTTTCAATGTGTATTCTGGAAAGGAATTTATCCCCATCAATGGTGATAATATGAACTTGTCATAAAATTTACAAAAGCATCTCTTTAAATTTGTAGTAGGAACTTTTGTGGCATGTTAATTGAGGCATGTCAGGCATCAGTGGAGCCTTCTGATTTTATTTGATCTCATATCATTGCTTTTATGTACTTATATTAATAAAAATTACACTGTGGTTAGGACTAAATGGAGCCTTAAAGGAAAAATGTCATCTAAGTTTTTGAAGCCAGTAAATGTTTTAATTATTATGCGGTCACCACGAAGTTTCTTGCTTTGAAGTTCAAAGTTATGTGAATGTATTGATTTGATGTATATAAATATCCTTTAAAACTAGTACATTTTAAGATTCAGTCTAACTTTGAGATGAGGGAAGGCTGAAAGGTTTTTAGGTAACTTACTTTGTTCTATATGTATACTTCCTACTGGGACCAGGAGTAGACTGAAGCCAGTCTGATGTGTGGGTTCAGACATCTGGCCAAATGTGATGGTTTTAATTGTTTAAAGGGTCCTTATGCCATTGTTTATCATGTTTTTAAAGGAGGTCCCAAGGATTGAACCCAGGACCTCAAACATGGGAAGCAGGCATTCAACCACTGAGCTACATCTGCTCTCCAGTGAGATTTGGTTTTGTTATTTGTTTGTTTGCTTTTTTTTTTTTTTTTAGAAGGTACCGAGATTGAACCCGGGACCTCATACATGGGAAGCAGGCGCTCAACCACTTGAGCTACATCTACTCCCCTCATTTCTTTTGATAGGATATTTTCACATTCAATGGAAAGTCTGGATCTGTTTGGCATATTCATACATATAAACATATATTTCAAATACATTGTTTTTTAACCTTTTTTTTTTTTAACTTACTGATAGTGAACATTTTTCCGTGTCATTAGGTATTGTTCTACAATAGTATTTTGCAGATTTCTTCTTTGGAACACAGATACTCCATGCAGTGGAAGAAAAAGTGTTCTGTGGGTTAATAAATTTAAGACATAGTTCATACTTTCTCTCCTTGGAGTACCTTAAAGCATATTAACATAAAACGACCTGAAGCAGAGACACCTATTTAACATTATTTATCCCCGTGTTTTGTAACCTTGAGCATGGAATCCTTTTTTTTCATCTCATAGCTATTAATATCTCATAGGATTTATATTCTTCAAAACACACTTTGGAAAATGCTCTTCTTCAAAATTATATTAATGACTACATGGTATGTCATTATATGAATTAACTTTAATTTTAAAGCTATCATAACTAATACTGTGGTGAACATCTTTGTAAATAATCTTTTTATATATGCATGATTCTTTTTCTAAAAAGCAGAATTATGAGATCAAAAAGTTTTTTCCAATATATTTCTCAGTTCATTTATATCAAGAAAAGTGATCCTTCAGTTTGAATATTTTACTGGCATTGATATTTGTGGAATTGGTGACAATCAGTTCTTGTGTTATTGATTAGCTTAAGTAATAATCATGTTTCTATTATACATGTTTATAACTTCTCTCACAATACTGAGTTATATATTTTTATATGTTTTGTTGAGTATTAATATAAAACGTGTGAAGAGCATGTAAATTTTTTTCTTACAGGTATTTATCACTTATTAAATAAGTAAATAATTAAGAAAGTCTAGGTGACTTTATGAAGAGCCTCAGAAGATCTGAAAATACATTTATGTAATGAAATCTTTAATTGAATAACATAATCAAAATTTATTGGATACTTTTACTTGTCTCTTTAAATGTTAATTGTATGTAGCTAAAAATATATACATAAAGGAGTGGGTGTATCTCAAGTGGTTGAGCACCTGCTTCCCATGTAGGAGCTACATCCGCTCCCCAGTAAGAGTTGGTTCTTTTTGTTTGTTTGTTTGTTTTTAGGAGGTACTTGGGATCGAAACCTGGTACATGGGAAGAAGATGCCCAACCACTAGAGCTACATTTGCTCCCCTATAGTAAGCTTTTAAGTTCTGTAAGGACTCTCCAAGTAGTAAAACTTTTATGAGCTTTCAAATCTGCTCTCTTCTTCACTCTATTTTACTGATTATTTCCACTTTAATTGTTGCAGTGGGGTCAGATGAACTGGATAGCTACATGTATCAGACAGTGGGCCATCATGCCATTGATTTATATGCAGAAGCCATTGGTCTTCCCCTCTATCGCCGATCTATAAGAGGAAGGAGTGTGGATACAGGACGAGTGTACACCAAATGTGAAGGTGATGAGGTTGAAGATCTCTATGAGCTTTTGAAACTTGTTAAGGTATGCAGAGTGACCAATAAACTGAATTTACATTTACTGAATTTAGCATGGGGATTATAAAATAATAAATAATTTATAACAATTAATAGTCCAACTAGTCTTTGGAAGGATATTTTGTCTATGTTTGGATAGAAAGCACTGTTAGTATGCCTTTATATTAAATGTTGTTTAATAATATCACTTTTGCATCAGGGAGTGTAAAATGATACTTAACTAAGTTTTCTTTTCCTTAAAATACTGGAGCTGATGGTCCTTGAGTAATTTTTTTTTAACAAATATTTTTTGGATGCCTACAATATGCTTGCTATATAGTTCTAGCTACTGAGGATAGGGCAATGAACAGATTGGACAAAGTCCTGTTCTGATGAGCTTACTTGATAGTGGAAGGAGACAGAAAATAAACAAACAAATAAATAACATTCTTGGTAGTAGAGAGTATTATGAGGAGCAAGTGATGGCAGAGGATAGCTGTGGGGGTCATGCTCTATACGGTGGTTAAGTAAGACCTTTCCGATAAGGTGATGTGTGAACAGACCTAAAGAAAGTGAGAGACTGAGCCTTTCTTGAATCTTATGGAGGAGTAGAAATTAAATACTTAAGTAACTATATAAGTTTGGCAGCCATTGTGCAATCATAGTTCATTTCTCTAGACAGAAAATTTAGGAGAGAAACTGTAGGGCTCATATATTTAGTAGGAGCTATATACTCAGTAAATGTTATTTAATGGTCATGATTTTATATTGGGCCATCATCTTTTCATTCTCAATGATAGCCACCATTTGAAAATAGTTCAGTATTCCCCTTCTTAAATATCAATTTTTATCTAGTCAGCCACAGTCAATTCATTTGAGTATGTGGTAAAATAGGGAATTTAAGCCAGTATTTCCTAGAAATTTTAGCGTTTTTTTCACACGAGAAAAGAAACCAGATTTTGCCCCTTTCTCCAACAAATGACGTGGCTTTATATTTTTCTCACTCCTCAGAGAAGTTCAGCCTTTTCAGAAGTTGTGTTATTAACTCATATCATGAAAACTTGCCAGTCCCAAATGGCTACTACAACATTACACTTTAAATTTAATACTGATTAAAGTTTAATATCAATTAAGGATTTGTATTCAAATAATATATGAAGCACTTAAATTCTTTTGAATTTTAAAATGTTTATTTTGTATGTCAGAGCAATTTCATTTTTTATTTGCTCTTTGAAAAAAAAAATGGGACAGAGAGATTACCTTAAGTAGTTCCATAATCTACTGTTTAGTTATGGATAGCTTAAGAAGTACAATTTTTTCAAAGGGAGTTACAGGGACCTTATTTCTTCCTTCCGGGAAAATACAGGCTAATAACAACCATTTTGATTATCAAACAAAGGAAAAGGCATAAAAGCGTACAGCTTGCTATGGTCTTCTTTCCATAAGGATGCAACTTAGATCTTGACAGTGTTCACTTTGATGTGCAAAACACTAAGTACAAATCCTGGTTCTTCAGATTTCTTCTTCAGGGTACAAAGAAACTGGATATTAAGTTTTTAACATAAATCAGTATTACAGAATGGTGAGGCTCACGCTGGAAGTAATTGGGTTGCTTAAAAATTGCAAACTTGATAACTTCAGAGAAGCTCTGTGATAATAACAGCCTTCCAAGAAAGGGGAAGATAATAAATTACTAATCGATTTAATTAAAAATGTGCAGATTAGTAATAATTAAGAAGAAATTTCCCTTTCGATCTGTGCTGTCTTTGGAGAAATGGATGCTTTGCCATTATCTTTATAGTAACCGTCAGTTATGACATAAATTAATGCTAATGTTAAATCTTGACAACTTCTGCTTTGGAAGTTCATACGTGATAATTATAACTATAGTTGAAAGAGATGTTATCAAGTTGTCTGGTACTAAATAGTTCCTACTTTTCCTGTGTAGAAATATTAATTTTCCTATAGGATATTTTAAAGACATAAATATTGGAAATATATTGCTTTTATGGAAGAGATTGTATAACCAGGCTTTTATAGTTAAACCCATTTATGAAACACTAGTATAAAGATTCCAATAGCAATCTTGCATATTCTAATGAATAATTGAGTAATTATGGAAAAAAACGAATCTAGAAGAGCTATAATTCAAGTTAGTCTTCATTCTAAGAAAAAGATAGAACAGCATTTTTAAAAATCCTTTGAATATTAATGGAGCATTGGAAGCATTTAGATTCATTTTCATTTTAAACATTTATTTATAATAGTTTGCAGTTTTGTGACTTTTATATGTCAGTCTTTTGTTTTGTGGCTTTTTTCCCCAAAATGTTAGAGCTAGTGCTTGCGTAGGAGATGTTCCTTTTTGCAAAGAGTTTAATTTACTAATTGATAAAAAGAAGTAGGAAGGACTTGGAAGAATTTATAGAATTTTAAGTTTCCTAACTATTTTGTGGAAGTTATGAAAACTAATAGAAATATAATAAACTTATAAATCTCATAGATAACTGGTCACTGTAAAAGTTAGATATATCTCAAACTGCAAAATATCTGGTATTCATATAGCTAATCTTTATTTTGTTCTTTAGAATTTGATATTAAAGTGCCACTTTAGTTCTCATATGGATTAATTTGGCATATAGATAACTTGTATTATTAACTGACAATAGAATAATTCTCAAATCTGTGGGGTTGAGTCACATAGCAGTGTAATAGTTACTGAAAGATACACTGTATCGTATAGAAAATATATTTTAAGGTTCAACATAATTTTTTTCTTTCTCTACTGTGTTGAAGCCACTGTTTACAATATCTGATGTCTTCTTTTTCTCGTTTCCATAGTCTTATCTTACAGAAACTTCTTTAGAGAGGTCCTTTCAAATTCTTACATTTTGAAAATGTTCCTATTCTGCCCTTACAGTTCATTGATACACTGGGTGCATTTATTAATTTTAGGTTGGAAGTCACTTTTCCTCAGCTCATTGAAAGCATTGCTCCTTCGGTGTCTAGTATTTTGTTGATAAGAAATGTGATGCTGATGTGATTGTTTTGTTCCTTTTTAAATAAGTGACTCGTTTTTTTCTCTCTGTTAACTTTTACGATTATGTCCTTATCTTTGGTGTTCTGAATTGTCACAAAAATATTGTATTGGACAAAAAGACAAATGACCCAATTAAAAAATGGGCAAAAGACTTGAATAGATATTTGTCCAAAGAAGAAATAGAAATGACAAAAAAACACATGAAGAAATGCTCAACATCACTAATGATTAGGGAAATGCAAATCAAAACTACAATGAGATATCATTTCACACCTATCAGAATGGCCACTATTAAAAAGACAGAGAACTACAAGTGCTGGAGAGGATGTGGAGAGATAGGAACACATATTCACTGTTGGTGGGGGTGCAGAATGGTACAGCCACTGTGGAGGACTGCTTGGCAGTTCCTAAAGAAGTTGAATATAGACTTGCCACGTAACCCTGCAAAACCACTACTAGGTATATACCCAGAAGAACCGAGAGCAGTGACATGAACAGACATCTGCACACCAATGTTCATAGAGACATTATTCACGATTGCCAAAAGTTGTAAACAACCAGGGTGTCCATCAACAGAGGAATGGACAAATTGTGGTGTATTCACACAATGGAATATTATGCATCTATAAGAAGAAATGAAGTCGTAAAGCATGTGACAACATGGACGAACCTGGAGGACATTATGTTGAGCAAAGCAAGCCAGACACAAAAGGACAAATACTGTATGATTGCATTACTATGAACTAAATATATTGTGTAACACATTGTATGATTCAAAAAAAAATTTTATATGTATCCAGTAAAAGAAAAAAAATAAAGTATTACGACAGTTGTTTAAAAAAATATATATATATATCTATGTATATATAGTATTGGACTTTGTAGGTTGCTTCCCCTGCATCCCATCCCCAAATTCCTGTTGAGTAACAGCATATTCGGGTCCTTCTTGTTTCATTGATGGTTCAGAGATGACTACATCCCTCCTAAAATCCAAATTAGAGGTTTTAAACATTTGTTTTCTGTTCCCTGAAATATTAATGTTTCCTTTGGATTTTTTTTTTTTTGTGTGTGCCTTGTTGTCTTTTTCTTCATATTGTAGGCTTTTCTCAAGTGTCTTGCTTGCCTTTTCCTAACTAAGAATAAGGCAAGAGGAAAACTGACTGAATGCTTTTGACTTTAGAGTTTCCAGCTTCACATCTCACACCTATTATACCTGAGTTCTTAACTGGAGTTCAGGATAGTATGACCTGGTTTGATTCCCTTCTTGGCTTTATTCTCTTCCATGCAAACAATAGGTTATGGCTTCATTTGCTGATTTATCCGTCATTGTTCCCTCTTCTTCTGCTTTCTGACTTCCATAAATAAATGGAAATCCTTTGCTCATTGGTGACTCCCCTACTGTTTTCTTTATTTTTATAGGATTATACCTTGGTTCCTCTCTTTATGTTCATTTTAATGGAATCTCTGGATCAAGAAATCTGTGTTAATTTTATTTTAACAGAACTCATTTAATATTCTTCCCTAAGTTGAATACTCAGCTTCAGTTTTCCTTTATTAATCTTTGTTACTTATCTTTTTTCATGCCTGTTTTCTTGTTAAGCGTCTTTGTGATGTTGACCTTAAATTCCTTAGTGGAAATTTATGTTTTAATTTAAATACAGCAGTAAATGAATACTTGCCTTTTTCCCTTTATTTCTTTTATAGGGATTATTTATCATTGAAATAAACATTTGTAAATAAATGCTTAATTTATTTTAAAAAACTAGATTTTAATTTGATATTTTTAGAAAACATGAATTGCATCTTCACTCCTGTTGGCTAGAATTCTTTTGATTATCATGCTGGTTTAACTAAAAAGAGAATTTATTGACAATAGTCTTAAGGGTAGGTCTGGCTACAGGTAGACTAGATATAGGATATGTGTTTTGTAATTACAATCTGATGAATTTTTTCTTTTCTTTTTTTCCTGTTTCTATCTCTTGCCTTTACTTTGTGTTGATGTTTTTCTCTCTCAGGATTCTTATAATTAGAAGATGGCTACCAGTTACATTTTTCCTGGCTCAAATCTAGGAGTAAAAGCTCTAGTGTTCTTAAAAAGCTCAAAAGAAAATCCAGTGTGTTTCATTGTCTCTCATTGGCCTGACTTGGATCATCCATGAGCCAATCACATTTTTGGGAAAGGATGATTTCATTTGGGCAGGCTTTAATCATGCATCACTCCTGGAGTGAGAAATGAAGTCAAGGACCTCCAAAGATGGCTGTTGCTGGTAGAAGAGTGAACTGTGGCAGGGGGCCCAAGATCAATGAGTTTCCTGAAAATGATTTCCGCTGTTTACAAATTTGGGAACTATTCTAGAATTTTCTTTCTCTCTCATTCTCTATATCCAGTAGATCACTAGGTTGTATGTTGTTCTACCCTTAAAACTCTTACTGTTAGTGTTTTTGTTTCCTTTTTTTCTAGTCTTTTTTTTTTAAACCAATCTTATTCTACTACAATTTTACCTCCATAAGTGCTACTAGAGTGATATCTGTAAAACACAGATAAGGTCTTATCACTCCCTGTGTAAAATTCTTCAGTTGTTTTCCACTGTTTATACTGAAGACCAGGGGTTCTTAAGGGGTCCGTGAACTTGAATTTAAATTAAAAAAAATTATTCCTGTGGGGACATGTTGGTGTGGGTATGAAATATTTATTAAATAATTCACAGTATAGTTAGCCTATCAGATTTGGCAGTGGTTAAATGTGTTGAGGTTAATTTCAGTTACAGGTTATTTCATTAAAAAAGCTTAGCAGAAATTTTTTTCAAGTTATTTTTGGTATCTGCATTTTAGAGAACCTGTTTATTATGGCAGAACATTACTTCATGGCTCTTTTTTCACTTCAGATTTTGGCGGGGGGAGGGGTATCCTAGAACAGATCATTGGGTTGGTATAAAGGCAAATTCAAAGGTTTTGGAATGGAAGGACCATTAAGATGGCATTAAGATTTGAAGGGCAGACCCAGATATGGTGCTAATTAATTAAACAGGCACATACCCCTGTACAGATTGTTCCTGGCTCTTTAGCACTGTACAATTTGCCTTAAACCCTGTCAATTCTCAAGATTTTGTATATTAAACCTCATCCCTTGGCACAAGAAATGCTTTTCTAGTATTGCTTCTTTACTCAAACAGGAAGACTTGGAATTGGAACACACCAGTGTCATTTTCACTCTCAGGTGTGACCTTATTGAAGCTGTACCTTCCAGATGATAAAGTCAAGCATGCATGGTGAAGCCCATGATGAAGATCTGTTTGGGAATAAAATGCTGAACCATAGTTGTCAGTTATTACAGTTCCTGAACTTACCACAGGTCCATAGTCATCTTCAACAGATTCCCCTTAAAGCCTAAAAAACATAACTCTCTCATTCTGGCAAAACTGTCATTCTATCTCCTCAACTTTGAGCTTTCTCTGCTTAGTAGTAGTGATTGTCTATGTAATATTCTTTGTGTTTATCTTTTCCTTGATTTATTTCATCTCCGTAAATTCACCAATTGACTTAGTTTTACATCTCTGTATTCTTCTGTCTATAGATTTCTTCTTATCATCTAATCTATATATTTTTTAGTGTGCTGCATATGTTAGACTGCTCTTTCAAATTCCTCCTGTTTTATTTTTCTTTATGCTATTCAAACTCTGATATCTGTGTCCTATTAGCTTTTTTCTTTTTCTTGACTATGCTACCATTTATTTTCTAGAAAACTTTCCTTAGATGCTTACTTTGCAGTTGAATTATCTACGATGCTAGATGTATATTTCTGTCCTACAGTCTTTTACTTTATTTCTAGACCTGTAGTTTTCCATGTCTTTGCTATATTTTCTATTAAATGACTGAGAACTCTTTACCATAGCTGACAAATATGAATTGCTTTATTCCTTTATTGTTTTTGTGGGGTGGGGTGCCTGGGACTTTATTGGTGGTCACACAACAATATGATATATTTTAATCTGATTTTGTATATTGGCTATCTATTTTTAAATGGAAATGTCAACAATCAGTGAATTTGTAGTGCCTAAATCATAAAATAGCCATAAAAGTGAAGGTATTATCAATAATAGGGGTTTTTTAAAATTGATAAGAGATGATTTGATAAGAGGGCTTTTTTAAATTGATAAGAGATGAATTGATAAGAGGGTTTGTTCTGTGACATGCTGATGTGAGAAAAAATTGAATAAAAAAGATATCTTACTTCACCTTGACTTTCCCTGTTACATGGAACCCACACTGCTGCCATTTAGAAACTTTTCTTATTTCTTTAACTCATCAAAAGTTTATTGAATGCTTATAATGTGCCAATACTGGAGAATAAAAAAAATACTGGAGGACCCTGATAAGTTGAGACATATACATAAAGAAACTAAAGAGAAATAATTACCATCAAAGTAATTAAAGGGCTGTGGGGATTCAGAAGAGTTTGTACCCTTGTGTTGAGGATCAGGAGAGACCTCAGGGAAGAAGTTGTATTTGATACCATTCTTGAAGGTTGATTGGATTTTGACAGAGGCACACATGGCAGAATGACTGCAAGAATGTTGCTAATTAAGGGCAGATCTTAACCAAAGTCATGGAAGCAAGAAATCATGAGATGTATTAGGAATGTATTAGTGAGTGGTTCAATTTGATTATCACTTAGAGTTTCAGAAATAGTGGGAAATAAGTCTGGAAAGAGTGGTTGATTGAAGCCTGAAAAGAGAGTGTACTAAATTTTAGGCTAAGGCTTGCTCAGGCAGAGGAAAGCCCCTAAAGCATTATCTTCTAGATTCAATTTAAGGGGTCAGAAACTTTTTGTTTGTTGATTTAAATGAAAGAGATGAATAAAATAAAAAATATCCATATACATCCTACGTGGTAAGTCTATTATTCTGTGAAACTTGTGTATGTGTATTTATAAATATGTTTTGTGTATGCTAGGTTGTTACATTATACATATTTCTTATTGTTAACCAGGTTCTTACGGCCAAACAAGTTTGAAAACCACTACCCTGAAGGAGTTTGCAAAAGAAAATGGCATAGAGTTGTAGGGTTGGAAGTGAACGTCAAGGTCTTTAGGTTAAACCACTAATAATGCAGGAAATGCATTAGAGAATTGGCATTCCGGATATGAAGAGTTCCATTCGAAAACTAAGATAATAGACTAGCTGAAGGATTATGAACTGGGTGAGTAGCAGTGGGAAAGGCAAAGAGGAGACATTGAAGAGGTAGGTTGATTGGACTTCTTGGTGATATTTAAGTAAACAGTGGCAGGAAGTATATATACAGTGACTGTAAATTGTTCCATGGCTAATATTTATTCAGCTTTCATGGGGAAATATTGATAAAGTCAATTATATGAGATACTGCTTTAGTTTGCTAGAGCTGCTGTAACAAGGTATCACAAACTGGATGGTTTAAAACAAAGAAATTTATTGTCTCACAGTTTTGGAGGGTAGAAGTCCAAAATCTGTAGGGGAGAATCCTTCCTTGCCTCTTCCTAGCTTTTGGTGGTTTGTCAGCAATCCCTGGGCTTCAATCTCTGCCTCAGTTGTAACATCATGTCCTCTCTCTGTCTCTCTGTGTCCAATTCTCCCCTTCTCATAAGGACCCACCCTAATCTGATTGGCCTCATTTTACCTAATCGAATTTTCAAAGATCCTATTTCCAAATAGGATCACTTTCTCATTCACCGAGCTGGGAGTTTAGGACTTGAGCATATCTATTTGAAGGATATAGTTCAACCCATAAAAGATATATATGGCATATAAATGATCCTAGATTTTACAGCATCTTATCTCTATTACCTCTTTGGTATAGGATGTTATAGAAGATGCTTCTTATCAATCTGGCTTCATTTAATCAAGATTAATTCTTAGTAAATTTAGGTCTTGATAGTCCTTTCCGTTGAACATTTAACATTTTCTTTACATTATGCGGAGAACACATCAACTAAAATATTTTATCCTCATTTCTTGACTGTAAAAGCACATAATATGGATTCACAGAAGGAAGCAAAATCCATGATATTAATATTTTAACATGATAATGCATTTAGTTGGGATTCAAATTATTGTAGTAGTTACACTCAAAACTTTTTTTACTGGTAAGTCAAGCAAAATATGAAGTCTGAATAGATTCTGTATCCTTTTGGGCATCCCATCAGATTGTGACTAGCTTCAGATTTGTACATTATTTGATACCTTATATTGTCCTAATGGTTTCCTTCCAGTTTCTCACCCTCTATAATTTATCCTGCATACTCCTACGAGGTTAATTTTTCTGAGATGCACATCCAATCACATTCTCTCTTCATCAGAAATCTCCATTGATCCATCAAGCTCTTAGCAATATGACTTCAACTTATCTTTTGTCTTTTCCCAGTGTTCTCCTATATGTCTATGCTCCATTTGAACTTGACAGTTGGCAGAACTCATTCTTCCCCTCATAGTCCATATCTTTCCTGCATAATACTGTTTTTTTTTTTTTTTTTGCAACCATCACTACTGTCTATTTCCAAATCTTTTTCATCAAACAGAAACTCTGTACCCGTTAACTAATAACTTCCCATTCTCCCCTCCCCCCAGCCCCTAGTACCCTCTAATCTACCTTCTGTCTCTATGAATTTGCCTAGTCTATATATTTCATATAAGGAAACTTATACAATAGTTGCCTTTTTGTGTCTGGCTTATTTCATTTAGCATAATGTTTTCAAGGTTCATTCATGTCGTAGCTTTCATAATGGCTATTTTTCAGTCAGAAATAAATAACTCTCCTCCCCAAATTCTTTCACATGCCATTGCCTTCTGAGTGTCTTTCTTGATGTGTCCCTACTAATAAAGGAACATAATTTCTCCCTCCCTTGGACCTTCAAATAATATTATATCTCTCTAATAATAATTAATCTATCTTAATATTTAGAATTACTCTGTTTTTGTATTTATCTTGTAGGTTTTGGTTGTTTGTTTTTGTTTAAAGATTATAAGTGCCTACAGAGGCAGGGATTATAATTCATTCTTTTTTATTTCTTATAGGGCCTTACATAAAGCTTGGGCTATAACAGTCATTGTACTGAACTGTATTCTCTGGAACTCAGTTATTCCATCTATAAAATGTGGATGTCTTTTGTCTTACTCATGTGTTTTTAGAACAACTGGAAAATATATGAGAACTCCTTTAGGTTTCTAGAAAGAAAGATGCTCTATAAATTAGTGGGTTTTTTGTTTGTTTGTTTGTTTTTCTTGTCATACTTACGTCAATCTTAGGTCTTTTTTCTTCTTTATTCCCTAGCTTCCAAAATAATCCAGTAAAGTTAAATAATGTCATTTTTCCCCATTCCATACAAAGTTCCATTAGCATATTAATATTTAGTAGTAGCTGCAAGTTGGCATTGAGATAAGTGTAATTCCTCTTGGCTTTATTAGTAAGTTAATGCAGAGAAGAAAAAGAATGGTAATCGTTCAGATTGTGAAAGAGGTTTTAATGGGGGCAAATTTATATTATATATTGGATTGAATTTATCCTTCCACATTTGTTGCCTATAATTTTTTGCCTTCCTGAGTCTTTTTAAAGACTCTTTCCATGAGATAATTTAACCTTCTAAGTGGCATGTGAAATTCATGTTTTCTGTCTCATTCTTATGTGGGTAAATTGAGGCACAGGCCATTTCAAAAGAAGATAAAGAGGTGAGTCCCCAAATGACACAGGATCTAATTAATAGGTTCTTTCCATTAAATATTATTTTGGCACATTCTTTTGTTATTTATTTATTTTAATTTTCTTTTGGCATGGTCTTTTAAGGTTTAATTCTATGCTTATTTTAAAATTTAAGCAGTATATTTTCATATTAATTAATTCTTAAAAAGCCTCAAGAAAGGACTTCCATTTGAAAGGTAGATGAACCAAGTTTAGAGAATTAAGGCTTTGCAAAGAATACATGAAGACTTAAGAGATTGATTTTAAAAAACGGCACTTTGTATGTCCAAAGGCAGTAGAATGGGGATATTATGTATGCTCCCTGTATAAAAGCAATAACCTCTCAACATCAGCAGAATTATACCGTGCTTATTCATAGCATCTATTTCTGCAATGTTAGGGCCATATGGGCCCTTTGCATACTTGCACACAGTGAGTACTTGATGAGCAGCTGCTGAATTAAACTTATTGAACAAAGTTAACCCTATCTAACCTTGACAAAATTCAGCTAATATCGGTCCTTATAGATACCTATAAAAACATATTGAAGGTACTCTAAGACATTTATTTACTTTTGTGCAAAGTTGGGTTGGTTTTCGGGCCATTGAAATGACCCATGGTCTTTTAAGACCAGTTACCTCGTGGACTCTTTCTTACATGGTGATTTTATAAGGAAGTGGGAGAGGAGGGAGAATCATCATCATTTGGTAAATAACCCTTTTGAGCCTTTCACATTTTAGTTCCTTTAAACATTTTTATCTATCTCATAGCCATTTTTGTGGCTTTCTTAACCCTCACCCAAATTCTGCTGATTTTGAGTGGTCATAGAACCTCTTTGATCATAGAAAGCTAGTAAGAATCAGACTTGGAGACTTCACATTATAGGATCATGTGATTCTTTAAAACAGGATTTCTTAACCTAGGGGACAGAAGTTTCCTTGAACTCTAAACTTTTATGCAAGTTTTTTTTTTGTAGGAATTTTTCTCAAGAGAGGCCCAACCTTTTATCATAGTCTCACAGTAATCTGTTCACGTCGGAAATTTAAGAACTACTGCTTTAGCCATTAATTTCAGAAAGCCTTGTAGCCTGGGGAAATTCATGGTTGTCATGAGTCAGTTTCCTTTTACCATAGAACTTGTGCTATGTTATATGCTATGATCTCTGGGGCTTCCAAAGAGTGAAGAGAAGAGTCATAGGGCCACTGAGAATACCATGCATCTGTCTCTTTAAGGTTTCAAAGAGAATAGAGTGCAAGGTGGCACCTTAAAATTTCAGGTAAGAATTGATGGTAACCAGAGGAGGGCCTTTGGGTTTGGGACCTGTGAATGCTCTGGCTGGTTTTAAATAGGCCCTTCGATTTTATGTTGAAGGAGAGAAGGATAAGGATGCATCATGCATTACTTCTGATTTCTTTAAGTAGGTGTAGCTTTCTTTTTTAATTTCTATTACATTTGGTACCCTTTTTTGAGTAGTTATTGTATTATACCTTGTGTTATATAGTTGTTGCAAATACAATATATCTTCCCTGTTAGTTTATAAACTTCTTGAAGGCAAGAACTGTGTGTTTTTCAACTTTGGATACTTTGCAGTGCTCAGGATGGCTTGTCAATAAGAGTTGCTCAAATGTGTATGTTATTAAGGATTTTCACTATATCACAGTCAACTTTATGAGTATCTGAGTGTGAAATTTTTCTTAGGACTTAGTGTTTGTCTTATGTTTTGCCTTACCATAGCTATTAGGGAGTTTTTATTGTGTGAACACTGTAAATCATGCAACTGATTTTAGTTTCCTCTTTGTATCGATAGAAAGCCTAGAATCACTGTGATTATTTTCAATTAATTTTGTCCTGTTTTTGTCTTATAATTGTAATTGCTATTATTTATGTAGTGCTATCAGCTTACTGTTGTAAGCTCTTTACATGTTATATTCTGATTTATTCTTACATCGACCCTGACTTATCCCTTTTCTCAGTAAGTAAACTGAGATACAGAGAGGTTAATAACTTGTCAAGGTAACACAGCTAGAAAGTGGCAGAGCATTGACTTTTAATCACTACATTTTGCTGCTTCCCAGCATTGCATTTGTGTTAATTAGTGCAGCTATTACTTTATAACAATACACATGTAGTGCATACATAAACCAATAAGGTATGTGTGAATATGTGAATTGATAGTGAGACAGAGGGGCATGGATGTGGTTTGAAAAGGGGAGGGGAGGTTATTAAATCAGCGATCAAAGTGATCTATCTGTGTTTAATCTCATCTCACTTCAGAGTTCTTAGAATAATTTTAATCTATGTTTTAATCAGTGTTACTCAAATATGGTCTAGGGGCTGGTGCTAGTCCAGGAATTGTTTATTACTGGTCCAAGAAGAGGTATGTACAGAAATTGAAAATAAGCATTCAGAAACCTTTATAGTAATTTGAAAGCATAGTTTTATATCTATTGAATCAAATAATAAAATGTGGGCCTTGTATTTTGTATCTTTTTGAATCTTGCTTTACTTGTAATTCATTTTTGCTGTATCTTATAACAGTTTCAGTCTTCCAAGGTTTGGAAATTTTAAAAACACAAAATAACAACAAAAACAACAAAACAACTTGGTCCTAACAGATAATTTGAGAAGCACTGTTGTAAGGTAACAGCTTTGTAGGTTTAATTTTAAACAATGGTTTATTTGAAAAAGTAATGTCACCATCTGCAATTAGAAATTACATTCTAATCTAAACTTGTTTTTGAGGCTGAATTAATACATTTGCCTATTTTGTCAGTTTCTTGGTTCTGTGAGAAAAGCCTCTAAATTGAATTGATTTTGGGGGGGAAATGGGGGCATTTTTCACTTTTCCATATATGTAGTACTTTCTTAAGAATGACACATTTTAATTAAGTCTTTGATCCAAGGTAATAGCATGAGGAACTTGTCCATCATCCATAGTTAAATCGCCTTCCTTGACGTATCAAAATAGCTAATAAAGCAATTTGAATTTTTTTTTGATCTGTTCAAATTAGATATTGTTCCCTGGAATAACAAAAATAAAAAAGACAACAACAACAACAAAACATTGCTGATGATGCCAGCTTATTATAATAGGTTTATGGATTTGTGGAAAGTGAAGGTAGCTTCAGTGAGATAATATTTGCATTACCAGTTCAGGTTTTTTATTTGTATTTTATTTTGGGGTGGATTGGGGGTTTGGGGAATCCCTTTCTATAATATAATATGTTATAAAATAGGTTCATGAAAAATTACCAATCCTAATAGGGTCTTTGAATGTCTATTCACTTGTCTCTTCTTTAAGATAATCTCTGGAAATTTCCAAAAGTATCATTTGACAGGGAATCCTTGACTATTTTGGGGATGTTTAAAAGCATGATTCCAAATAAAGAAATGGGTTAAGAACAACATGAACAGGCATTTTCACAGAGAAAGAAATTCAAATGGCTAAAAAATATCTAACTTTACTAATTCAAAAATGTAACTCTCACTTTGATAGTAATAAGAAATGATAATACTTGGTCTTGGAGAAACAAGTGTCCTTACATGATCCCACTGGGCCTGTAAATTGGTTCAACCTTTCTGGAAGGTAATTTGGCAGTTACTCATCAGACATAAAAATATACACTCTTTACCAAGCATTTCTACTTCAGGGAATTTATCCTAAGGAAATAATTAAAAATGTACTTGAAGTTGTAGAAATGACTGGCAAACTAAATTTTGATGTAGCCATACAGTGGAATTCTGTATGGCATCAAAATGAATTTACAGAAATATATCTATATATATTATTAGGAGAGGGAAATAGATTACTATGTACTCTTTAAGGTATAATTGCATTTTGTAAAATGCATTTGTACAAATACATATATAGAAAAATACCTGAAGGATATATTTCAAGTCTGTATGTAGAAAGTATTAACATAATTTGCATAATTTTGCATATTTGAATTAAAAAAAAATTTTTTTTTTCTGTAATGAGTATGTATTGCTTTTGAAGCTTCTTTGAGAGATGGATGAAGGTAGGATTTGAGTCCTGAATGGGGAGAAAGGCTCTGGTTTTAGTACTTGGAAAAGTACGAAAGTTTACTGTTCTTTGTATTTTGTTGAAAATTTGGCCTCCATTTTAAAAATGCACAGAATGGTATATAGATGGAAAGGAAACCTAATGATCAACAGGATGTGGGCCATTCCTCAGGTCCTTTCTGAAAGTTAAGGAGTGGCCTATTTTTCTTTCGGAGCTGGTTCTTGAAAGCTGTGTTTGAGAGATTTTTTTTTTTTTTTTTTCCTGTGACAAATGCCTTTCATTTTCTAAACAAGAAAGCCAATGTCCAAGTTAGGTATGTGGAATTATTTTCATTCATTTGCCATCCTATTGTGTTAATACTGAATAAGCAGAGACAGCCTGGCTGGTGGTGAAAGATGGTGAGCCAGCCCCAGGTCTTTTTCTGGCCAGCCCTAAACCTCTGATTGCCACGTTTTCCTAATTTCCCATTTCCAGGGCATCACTAGAGTGACCTTCCTTGCTGAATATGATGCTCTGAATCTCCAAGATTTTCACATGCATTTGGAAGTGGGCAGCCAGGCGATTGTTTACAGGACTCCAAATGAACTGTGCACTCACTGCAACTTTGATAAACACACATTTCCTCCTTTTATCAGTGAGATTGCAGAATGTAAAGTATGAGTTTCCAGTTTTACTTATTCCCCTCAACCCTTTTCCTGTTTAAAAACTTAGACATACTAATTGGATGCTGATCTGTCCCTGCTTTTTATTCTCTTTACTGGTAGTTGACAGCTTATTCCAATACTTACCTAGGCAAGGTTTGGCAAACCTTCAAAAATAAACTTTCCAAATATTCAACTTAAAGGAGATTCATCCCAAGGAATGTAATATGAACATAGCAGTAATGACTGCTAATCACTTTGCTTTTTATATTCCTTTAGGAGCACTGCTATTATCCAATATAGTTAAATAAAATGTTTATATATGAATCAACAGTGCTGTATTGCTTTTAGCAGCTATTGCTCACAATCAAGCTTTGCATAAATTAGAGTTAACTAAAATTGATTTTAATATGCTATGTTTCTTTCTACAAAAGTGAACTAAAATATCTAGTTAAGTATCCTGAATATTAAAAAGATATTACCTGACTTTTTTTTTTTTGCAATCATCCTTGTGGTAGATGAAAAACAATATTACAAATAAATTTTCTCACAGTTCATGACACTTTATCTTAGATTTCCTTGAAATTGCATGTGACCTCTTCTTCATAGTCACAGCAGCACTTTGATTCTGTTGTAAACATTTTACAAGATCAATGAAAAGCAATAGGCTTATGTTTAATTTTTCCAAATTTGTATATTTACTTCCTAGCAGATCTTACAGATTCTTTAAATTATCTAGTCCATTTATATAAACTGGTTCATAGGATTGTACATTTAATGTTCATTAAAAAGGGTTGTTTTATTATGTTTAATGTATTATTAGACCATTATAAAAGCTTTCTGTTTATTTACATGCATTCAACATACCTACAAACTGCCTTGCCTCAGGAGGACACTAAGCAAAACTCATAAATTACTAATTTAAGGGAACAATACTCAAGTAGCATTTTGGTTAAGTGAATAAGTTAAAGGCTTAGAGTTAGTGGTAGCCACTTTCACAATGCTTTACTTTCCTGACTTTTATTGGCTGGAAATAACTTGTTAAACTAGTGCTTTTGTAATAAAATGAAATTTACATACCATCTGAAGCCCCTTCCCCTCCTTTTGATTTATGAGTGGGTTGACATATTATTGAAAAATTTTTAACACTTTCACAGTTCTGCACTTTGATTTCAGGGAAGGCGCTAAACTCTCTGGAAGTTTGAGAGTGACAAAATGAGTTGTACACTGTTTTTCTAGGGAATTTGGGGTTCTTTTTTAGAGACCTTAGTTTTATGATGGTATCTGAATTGTTGATTTACCTAAAGTGTGGTGTGGTGGTGTGATCTGATGCACATTAACAGACCATCTTCTTTCTAATTTTATATAATATATTATCTCTAGTTTGCTGGGTAATGGTGTTATAATTCTCATAGCTAATGTTAAGGGTTTCTTCATGGTTTCAGCAATGCAGGACATTATTTTTAAATTACCAAAATCAAATAATTTCTCTTGGGAAGCGGCTGTGGCTCAATCAGTAGGGCTCCCGTTTACCATATGGGAGGCCCCGGGTTCGGTCCCCGGGGCCTCCTGGTGAAGGCGGGCCCGCCTGCACGGCGTGGTTGGCTGACCTAGCGAGCACAAGCAGCAAGGGGGTGATAAATGAATAAATAAATAAAATCTTTAAAAAAAAAAAAATAATAATAATAATTTCTCTTTTCACTTTTGTAATGCATGTAGTGCTGAAAATTAAAATTTTTGGCCAATAAACAAGTAGGGAAAAAATAAATGTAGTGTAATAAGAAGCTTTGTATTTTATAAACTAGTTTTATTGGATGCATTGCAGACATTTATTTTTAAAAACCTTTGGCACTGTACTTAATTGAATTTTTTTTCAAAGAATTGTAAAAGGATTGATGTGAGAGAACAGAAAATATATGGAAGCTTAACTAAATGCTCACCATATGTAATTATAACATTTATGAGTATTGCCATATGTAGCTGGTACTATTGCACAATAGCACAAAATGCACTTTTATGAGGAAAAACTTATTTGTCCTATTTTCCTTGAATTTCAATTTTTATATATAAGATAATTACATTTTAAAAAGGTGAGAATTTTAATTTTGAGCCTTGTTTTTTGGCAATGTTTTTGCTTTATGTGAGAGTGATTGATTTGTAACTGTTATTTTACCCAAAGAGTGGACAAATAGAATTGGCCTTTTACACAAAAGTATGCAAACAGACTGCATTCTTTCTGTTGATAGAATTATGGAAGGATTGCATGAGGTGCCATATCCATTTTCCTATTGATTGTAACAGGATTCTGTAGTGGGGTACTGTTTCCAATGGATAAGGAGGTGCTATGATTAGTTACCTTTTTCATTAAAGCACTACAAAGGGAAATGCAAAATGTGTGCAGTACAGTGTTCTCAATTTGACGTTTGTTTTTGCCCCGTTGACATTTGGTCTATTTTAGAGAAGCATAGTTTTTGTTTTTTTCCCCTTATATTAGCCTTCGTAGATTTCCATGCCTTGACCCTTTAAAGAAATTGTACATTATTGACAGTTTTCTTTTTCTAGGCTTCTATTGTAAAGCTCCAAAGCTGATGCAACAGTGCCCTCTATAGTCTTTTAGTGAGTAGTGGATAAATGTAACTGATTTGGTATATTCAGGTAAGAAGCCGAATATTTAAATTTATTTTTTGCTCAGACAGGAGACCCCGTCTCCTCAGTAGACATTCTTGTTTTTCACTAGTGGCTTTACTTTAAACAAAGGGAACAAAAGACCATTCTGAGTTTTCATTTAGAATTGTTGGCTACCTCTTGTTACCCAGTGGCAAATCTCAAGTGTTATCAGACATTCATCAGAGTAATTTGAGATAGAAGGAATCTTACTAGCTGTACTGTCTCATGAAATATCTTTTTGAAGTTGAGCTCCAGTAGAAGTATTTTTAAAAATACTTTGGTCCCTTTGTACTTGTTTCTTCATTTAATTAGAGCCTGAGTGGGCTGCCTAGAACTTAACTTTTACTTGTTCCTGAATTGTGTAACCCAGGCTTTATACATGACATTATTTAAATTCAAACCAAGGGAGTTACACAATGACTAAAGTATTTGTCATTCATTAGCATTGATTTACATTTTAGATTTCCTTTCTTCCCCTTTTGGTTACCTATTTGGTTATGTATGTTGATAATTGAGTTTTCTTACTGTGAAATACAACTATATGTGAAATTATTAATTATAATAAGAGCAGGCATCATATTTAGATATGATTAGAAGAGAAAAGTTCCATGGACCAAGTTTGTTTTGCTTCTAAGAGTATTTTACATCTGTAAAATGGGAGTAAAAGCAGCTTACCTTTTGAGATTTTTAGATATTGTATATAAATTGCCCAGGTTGTTATAGGTGCGCAAGTAGTAGCTGTTATTCTAAATATCACAATGTGAAGGTAAATGGCTTTGTTTTATATTAGGGAAGATCTAATATAAAGATCTAATGTAAATCTGAAAGCTGCTGTGGTATCCCTTGGTAATGTGAACTAACAAAGTGAGAGGTATATTACTACCTTCAATTCTCTACCGGCTTCATCCCCAAACTTTAAATAGGCCAAGTTTAGAAACTTTATTTTAGTAGACATTTAACCCACAAACCATTATTAGGCAACATGCGAAAATTGATAATAAATGAAAACTTTGGGGAAAAGCCTTTCTTTCCTCCCTGAGTCTGAGAATACTCAGGAAATTTTTTTCCTTTATCTGTGTTTTTAGTGGTAGTCTAAAGTCCTTATTCTTATTTTCTAGATTAATGACTTTTACTTTTTCCACCCATCTACAAAGAATAGAATATGTAAAACGATAAAAGTGGAGCATTTCTGGTTGAAGTGGAGATGGGCCTACTGCCAAAGAACAAAAGTTTGAAAGTCACTTGGTACTACTGTACTACATATATGTGTGTGTGTACACATGAATGTTAACGCACACAAGCACAAACTTCCTTCTTGAATGCAGAAACCCTGTCTTACTTTAGTTTGAATTCACAGCACCTAATTCTACACCTGGCATGTAAAAGATGCTCAATTAGTGTGTGCTAATTGAGCATACAGAATTTTTTGAAAATTAGTGTTCCCATCTTATTGATATAAAATGCACAATATAATGTGGTGGTGTAACACTACAGTGATTCTTTCTCTGTGAACTATTTAAATCTGGCAAACTTCCAAAATAGTTCATCAATGAATTTTTTTAATCAGACAGAACTTGTTTTAGCTATAAATAATAATGAGAAATTAATGAAAAAAATTTTCAGAACTTGTCTTTAAGTGATTAAAAGCTGTTGTATTCTGCAATGATGACTTTAGCTCAAAATTCTCTTAATGACCTGATAAAAATAATCTTGCACAAAAAAACTTGTTTGGAATTTTCTCAATCTTTTGGAACCAAAAAAAAAAAAAAAAGCATTATCTCTCTTATAAAGTTCTCATGTGTTTTTCATATTGATTTTGAGGAATCATTGACTTTAATATTATGATAATCCACATATTCTTTTAGTATATCACTTGGATTAAAATTTAGAACTGCAAAACTGTCTTTATTTTCTAATTATTATAAAGAAGGAACCAAAGTTTTAAGTCAATAAAATGAAAATGAACTAGCTTTAAGTAAATCAAATATAGTATTCCTTTTTAAAATAATGACCGATTACAGTAAGAACCTTGTTTAAAATTAAATTCTGGCTTACAAAACTGACAAGATGCTGTCTACCAAAAAAAATGAATAAGAAATTTTTTCTTTGCAATGAAAGTACCAAATTAAGAACCTGCTTAATTAAAATAGTGATAAATGTAGATTACATTACTGAAGACAGTGAATTACAGCTGCTCTGTCTAGTGAGAGCCTGCATAATTTACCAAGACTGTACAAAGAAGCAATGGAGCAGCCACTGCAGACTGTTAGAAGAAATATCCTGTTTATTCTACATACATTTCTTTTTTTAATTAAAATGTCAGTGATAATTTTATAGCAGTCCTCCAAAACAAAAATCCTTCTTTAAATTTTTTCAAGGTAGAATATGAGATGAGATCATTACTGTTGCTGAATGAAACAGATTAAACCTGAGGAAAAAATAGCATTTTATTATTTTTTATTAATTATTCTTTATTATGAGTCGATATTTAAGTATGTGATAATGTGTGTGTACATACGTGTATATGTAGATACACACAAACACTTACATGAGTCTTGCATGAGGGAAATGTGGCAAAATCTTTGACTATACTTTTTATTTAAAAATCTTTTGGAACCACAAGCAAGACTTGGGTGGAGCCAGAATTGATATCACTTACAGATAAAGATGTAGGTGTGTAAACTGTGGAATTCTCAAGTTGGAGCAGTGTCTCATAGACATATACCAGAATCAGCTGGGTGGTATTTCATCCTCCATTCCACACTGGGTGTATAATACAGGATATATGTTGCTCATATGAGTGTCGGGAGGCTGTAAAAAATGGTTGAGAATCCCTGTTACACTGTATACTTTTATCCTTTAATAATAACCACTGATATCTTTGTAATGAAGTATATTTCAGAAAATCAATACTGTGTGTAACGAGAAATGGAGGTAGAATTTTTTTGTTTTTTGTTTTTGCCTGTGAGGGATATGTGGAGGACTCTTGGAATCAGCCTTGCCTGTGTTCTAGGCTCCACCCCATGCTAGCGCTATTATTTGACCTTGGTTTAGGTAACTTCTGTATGCCTTTGCTTTCACATTTGTAAAGTGGGGCTAATAATAGTACATACATCATAGGGTTTTTGTCAACATTTAATAAGAGATAATCCATGTAAAATAGTTCATATGTGTCATATATAGTCAGTAAATATTAAATATTACATTGTTATTGTTATTTGTCACTAGAAATAACACTCTCTTGCTTTGGGGCAATACAACATTGCTCATACTTATAAGGTGTTTTCTGGCATGGTTTATCTGTTGGTCTTGTTCCTAGAGAAGTTAGCCATGCTCATCTGTTTCTTCAGGGATAGTGGTGTAGAAATGCTGCTGCTCCCCATTGTCTTTGTGTTTTTTTTGTTGCTGTTTGTTTGTTTGTTTTTACCTAAGTTCTTCATGTATCAGTTGTTTTGGCATTGCTGAACATTATCTGAAATGTTGTACATTTTATCATGTCTGTTTTGGGCTTTGCTTTAGCTTGATACAGGTTTGAATTAATTGAATATTTCCCAGGGTTCAGTTTTTTTTAAGGAGTCTTTCAGGTGACCATTTACTAAAAACTTCTTTACTAGGAAAGCTTTGAAGGCAGGAAATGGGCATATCACCAAGAGTTTTGAAAGTTTATATGAGAAAACTATATGAGGATGAACTTCTTAAGATGATTTTATTCTATGTAGATTTTTTTCTCTGAGCTTCAATAAAATTATAAATGCAAGAGGTTGCAAAGATAAGAAAGCAAACAGTATATAACTATCATTTATGTTGTTTACACATGCTGTATAAGCTGTAGAATGTTAACATGCATTTATTTTTATACCTTGATGTGTTCTAGGAATTTTTCTAGGTGGCAGAAATATAGATAATAAAGGCACAGTATCTGTCTCAGTGACCTAGCACTTTGAATGTTGAGAAAGTTACTGCTGTTTATTAGTCAAAATCATTATTTGCGTTGAATTCTTTGCTCTTTTACAAATATTTCATATTCCTTCTAGTTTACCTCTTTGTTCATCCTGCCTTGTCTGGCCAGTGTTAGTGAGTTTCTCCTAAGAATGCTGTGATTCCTAACACTCAGTAATGCTCTGCCTGTGCCTGCTTGAGAATTATGCTTATGATTCTTGATTTATTATATAATTTTAATAGCTTGAAATTATTTATCAGTTTATTCTTAGTTGGTTTGTTCTTAGAATCTCTAGGTTTCTTCCAGAGATTAGTTAAGCTTCCCTTTTCTGCTCCCTTGAATAGATAGGAGATAATAATTATATATTAACATAGTTTTCTCAGTGCTTCCACCTCAGTACTGCTGCAAGGTGTTTGCCAAAGAGAAGTAGGATTTGTTACTAAAATTAAATCAAACTTCCAACCCAAGGCCATGGACTAGATACAATTTACTTTTCTGTTTTATATTAGTTGCTTTGGAAAGCCAGACATCCATCACCCCGTATTTTGGAAGCATCATCACATTTATTTCAGGCAGTTCTTTAGGACTAACATGGACTAGATTCTATCAAAGACTAAGTAACATTCTATAAACTTTACTTTCCTGTTACTATCAAGGAACCTTGTTTTCAGTTGACGTTCTGGTGCATTTATATGTAGAAATTTTGAATTTAGCTTCTAGTGGCTTGATTTCTCCTTCATGCTATTGTACGTATTGTTTCTTCCCAAACTGTTAATTGTATATATTTGAGACAAAACAGTGCTATGTAAAAGGTAAAAAAAAAAAAAAAATCTAGTTTGTGAATACTTTCCATAGTAATATGTTGATGATTTCTGCATTCTGGTTAATTCATAATTACTGAGTCCCTACTATGTGTAAAATTATGGTTATTCACTGAATTCTCTGCTTTTAATAATGGATTTAGTGTGACAATAAAGTTTCCTACTCTTTACCTCATGTTTTTTATTGACTTAGGATAAATTGGTCAAACAATCTGAAATATACATGTTATAGAAATGATTATGAAGCATTTACAACCGAGAAAACATTTTTATAAAAAGTTAAGGGTAAAAGAAGTAAATTGCAGCTTACTATTATTAATTAATATAGTAGCTAAAATATTGTTTTATGAAAGATATAGCTTATGAATTGTACACATATTTGAGTATATAATGTCCATTATCTGGACAGTTTAAAGATGTGTTTTAACAGTGTTTGGCAAAAAAAAAAAAAAGTTTTGTAGCTATCAACTCTCTATGATTTTGTATTAACTAGTTTCTTTTCTGATAGTCAACCCAAGACTTGGAATTAGCCTCCTAAAACTAAATGTTATCATTTACTTTCTTAAATTTTTACTGCAATTATTTGATGCCTTTGCATAGATAAATAAAAGTGGCATTAGATGATTTCTTCTTTCATTTCTTTGTCTAGTTACTAGACTATTGTAGATCTGACTCTGCACATTATTTTGTTTTTTATTGTTTTTATGCTTAAATATCTGCTTTTTTTGTCTGTCTTCCATCTCTCAGGAGGTCTGAAGAAAAAGCATCTTTCTTCTGAGATTAGGTTCTTGGTACTTCTCTTTCTGATGCGCATACTTTCTTTATGCAGTGGATTTGGTTTAGTTGTAACCTTGCAGTATTCTGCCCCTTGTTCTTCTTGCCTTGTTTTCTAACTAAATTCTTACCTAAATTTCTTTTATACTTAGAAAAAGATCATTTTTAAATTAAAGAAAATATATAAACTCATAAAAGTATGAAGCTCTTACTCAAAATTCCATCAGTTAACATTTTGACATATTTCCCCACACTTATATCTCTCACACACACACACACACGTGGGTATATATACATTTATATGAGCTCATTTGTATATACAACTTTGTATATTGATTTTTTAAACTTTAAAATATCAGAGGCGTTTTTTCCATGCATGAAAATCTCTTCATGAACATTTCATTAAATGACTACTTAATATTCCATCATGTGGCTATATAATAATTTCCTTAATGATTCCCTAATTTTACAAATTAGGTTGAATCTAATTTTTACTATAAATAATAGCACTTTGATATGGATAATAAATTATTGTCTACATTTGAAAATATATTTCCTTAGGATAGATTTTCAGATGTATAATTAATGGGTTGAAGTTTATGATTATTTTTAAGGCCATTGATACTTATTGCCTAGTTGATTTTCATAAATGATATACCTGCTTATGCTTTCATTTATATTTCAAAATTCTAATCTTTAGTTAATATAAATGGAACTTCAACTTGCAATTCTGTTTTTATAAAGTTCCTGACACTTGATGACTATAAGTTGGGAGTAGCATTCTGCCCACCTTTGACTATATTTTATTCTTGGAACAACACCAAAGAGATATGTTTTAAGAGCAACTCAGTCATGTAATATAAGGCATAGGGTCACGTTTCCCCATTATTGTGAGAAGTCAGTTTTCAGAGATTTAAGGTGGCTATGTTGGTTAGATGACCAGCTTGCAAAGTGGGCTGAATTTTGGTGTAAGGATACGCCATGTGGATGAATACACGTACAGATTTAAATGCATATGTTTTTTTTTTGTTTTTTTTTTAAGATTTTATTTATTTATTCATTTATCCCCCCCTTGCTGCTTGTGTTCACTGGGTCAGCTAACCACGCCGTGCGGGCGGGCTTGCCTTCACCAGGAGGCCCCGGGAACCGAACCCAGGGCCTCCCATATGGTAAACAGGAGCCCTACTGATTGAGCTACAGCCGCTTCCCCCCGCATATGTTATTTTTAAAACAATTACAGATGCAATGTTAATTATAATTCATTTTTTCCCAATAGGTTCTTTTTCTCTGACTAGCCATATCATGTTTTATAGAATAGCAACTAATTTTCTATTGGCATCATTAAGATTGGCAGTGTTTAGAAATGACTTCTAATTTTCTTTAGGTAAATAAATAGTAAGAAAATATTGGATTAATCATAATGGATTAATCATTTCAGGCATATGCTTTTATAACAGGCATGTAATAGTTTAGATATATTTCACACACTACCAATTATTACTGCAGGTTTAAACCATTACTTTATGTCCCCTAAATCTTTCATAGAAAATTTCTTATGTTTCTTTTTATTCTTAAAACGTGTATTGATGCTGTTAACAATTTCTATTTTGGTATTAAAAACAAACTAAACTAAACTATGGTGCTACTATTTTTAATTTAGTACTGGGCTAGGTATTCTAATAGTAAGTTCATTTGTAAGAATAAAACAAATAATGTTTATTTTATGATAATAATTATTAAATGATTATTTAGCCTTTGAAAAAAAGAATATTAGATCACCTTAGGAATTTTACTACCTTTTGCTATTGGTCTCTTTACTTTCTCAGAACTAATTCTTTCCATATTTACTTGTATTTTTAAGGGAAGGCATGGCTTCTGTGATGCATTTTTAAATTTTTTATGTTTGTATTTTGGTAGTTTCTTGTTAGTGATATGAAAAACGTTGCTACCACACTGACTTGGACATGTATGTGTAAGTGTGAGTATGTGGGAGTGTTGTTGAGAGGGGATGTTTTTGCTGTTTTCCAAGCTGCTGTGTTCTTAGTTTGTTTCTTCTACTTTTAATCTATGAACACATTTATGTATACACATTATGTACATTTTCATTGTTCCATTCTCCCCCTATTCTTTTTCTCTCATATTCTCATTCTGTCTTTCCTTTTTCTCTTTTTTTCCTCTTTCTCTCACATACATGTGTGCATATGCACATACGCATACACAAATGAATTTTCAAGTGTTAAAAACAAAGTTTGCAGGATCTAGAGCTAAAGTTTTAAAATTTTAAATTTACTTAAATTTTCTCCCTGTTTTCTCTTTCATTATTTCAGCTACAGTCATCTGTAATATTTATGTGTTTTTATGAGTACATGCTGTTCGGTCCTTTACTGTTTTATGTCTCTGGATGAAGAATAAATGGTGGAACCAGATAAACTTAACCCAGAGCATCTCAAACTTTAATGTGCAGATGAATCATTTGGAGATCTTATTTGTTAATCCAGGTTCTGATTTAATGGATCCGAGTGGAGCCTGAGATTTTTCTAACAAATACTCTGGTGATGCCAATGTGACTGGACTCAGGCCATGCTTTGAGTAGTAAGGTTTTAGATCTTGGTTCCCAGCTAAATGAGAGTGTCATTTATTTAGAACACAAAGTTTTGGGTTTGAAAGTCAGTTTCTTCACACATTAACTGCAATGTGTCTAATATCCACAAGAATTTGGGCAGTGCATTTTCTTTTAAAATCTAATTTGTTATATGTTTCCCCATTTGCTCTCTGAGTTAGAAAGTTTTAAAGCATGGTGATATAAAAGATCCATGAGTCTTGGATCTTCTGTGATAGTGTCATACACAGCTTCCCTAATTTAGTTTGCTACTTAGTATAGACTAATGATAGCATGTATCGAGCTTTGTTTTTTTGGTAATTAAATGTTATAGAATATTATTTCTATGTGATACTTTTCTGCCTTGTTGCGGAGTGAGGGTGAGGTGGTGGGAGAGAGTGGAGAGAATGGGAGTAGGAATGGAGGCCCCAAGGCAAATCTGAGAACTAGCTTACTACAGAGAAATGCTTTTACTTTTTCTGTTTCTCATTTCTATGATTATCACCATGAGAATCATGGACAATTGGATTGAAATGAATTACCTGTTGAAACTGAGAAAATTACCCAATGTATATGCAGAAGTTCTTTTTCCCATTATGCTTTTAAATAAGATGTCTTTTAATGTCTTTTAAATAAAGAGAACTACACAGCTTGCGGTACAAAAATGGGCAGACTTTCATCAATAAGGACATGTATCAGAACCTGCATGGTGATTAAAAAATGGGCTGGGGTCAAAGGAAGATGGCATGGATAAGTGCTGCAGGTTGGACTATTATTTGCAGTCCAATAGTCAAATGTGACCACCATCAAAACACTTGTATTTTTTAAGCTGGTGTACTTGGTTTGCAAATATATATCTTAGCTTACAGTATTGAGGAAAAATGATCAAATTACCTAATGTGGTTGGCTCTTGAGGTGGTGGAAGCCACATACTTGCTTATAAACTCTCAGAAAGAAAGATGGGGAGCCTTTCCCTTGCTAATAAGCACTGTGCTTGAAAAATTAATTGTATTTTAATTTTTATTAAAAAAATATCATCCACCATGGATTTTGATTTTTCAAACGTTTTCAAATATTGTTTTAGGACGGCTTGTAACATTGAAAGTTTATTTCCAATTATCTATGTTCTTTCAATGAGTATAGATTGCCCTTTCTTTAGTCAGCATACATTTAAAAAAGCTTATGTTTTGCCATAATACAGTAGAATTATTTGTGGTAATGTTACAAGTCTCTAAACTGCATGAACATTATCCTGCTGTTTTATTGTTTTATAATGTAAAAGTAAATGCAAGCATTAAGAAATGTGCAGTGCTGTCAGGCTCCTTCAGGATTTAAGAAAATTGCCCTAAATATTGAAGAACTGAAAATAATCCTTCAGGTCGCAAAGAGCAGTTGTTATAATATTGCCTAGCATTTTACTTTCTTTTTTCTGTAACCATGTGGTGATTTGAGTCATTATTGAAGAAACTCACATTTTATTTGATTCAACAAACTGCTATTGCCTTGTAAGAATTACATATAAAATGGCACAGATAAAAATACGGGAAAAAGAGGATTCATTCTTAACTCTGCATAAGCCTAAATCATCGATCTGTGGTAATAGTAAAAAATGTACAGCCCAGTTTCTTGATCCAATTTGTGAATTTTATATAACAGGCACAAATAGTATGTGATAATCACAAAACTGAAATTATGTTGTACTCCAAACTCTTCATAAAAATGAAGCGAATATATAAACAAAATCTTAAAGCTTAAATGTTCCCCAAAAGTTCTCATGTGGCATTTTGGATTTTAAAAATGTAAAGAAATAGTATTCCTTATGGCTTTAGCCTTTTATCCTATCTGTTTAAAAATATTTCCATTTAAATGCAGATTTTTTTTATTTTCCATAAAGCCATTCTATTATGCTACTAAAAGAATAATCCACTTTAACACAGCATTTCTCCCTAAAGGGATGATCTTTTCTGGTCACAAGGTATTATATTTCTCAGAAAGATATTAACGTTCATGATGTAACGATTTTATCTTGATTTGAAAGATGTTTTGTTCTGGCAGTAAAAGGGATTAGAAGAATGTCTTTTGTATCCTGTTGCTGTAAAAACAGCCTTACCTTGTTTAAGATTAGGTATTAGTAATTTTCAGTGTTTGGGGGGGTATGGTTTATATTTTCAGAATGTAAAAATCTTTAAGCCTGGTGAAATGGAAATTGCCAGATTCATTGAATTGAATTCTTGAACATTGAGTTGTGCAAATATATCTTTTTTGAATAGCTTGAGTAGCATGTTTGGAAATTTCTGTACAGGTTTTAACATCTTTTTGCTTTCATTTTCTTTATGCCCCTTAAAGAAGCCTTTCGGATGTGTAAGAAAAGAGTTACAGCAACCAGTGATTGCATTCAGTGGTGCAGATGTGTTGATTTTGCCTCAGACTCTAAATTTATTAAAACTTTAAGATAAAGAGGGATTACATTAATTAAATGGAATGTCTCAGGCAGAAGAAGGAAGGCTCTGAAGGCCTCTCTGCTATTTACTGGGCAAAGTCTTGGTGTGCAGAATGTAGCTATCCAAGGCTAAGAGCACATTGGGATCCTGTGTGGGACGCCAGCACCATGCCCCTAGGCACACTGTCATTCAGCCAGCAGATTAATTAACCAGTGGCTGCAGAGACTCGTGCTTGCAGTCAGCCTCTTCCTGAGGTTTACAAGGTTTTAAAAACCTTGAACCTTCAGAAAAAAAAAAATTTTTTTTTGTCCTTAACAAAATCAGAATGTATAGTGACAACTTTTTTCGAAGTAGTTTTGCACATGTGCACACATCGCACACACACATTTTTTCTTTTTGCATGAGTGGATGATTTTAATAGAGTAAAAACTTTAAAGCGCAACCAAAAAATAACACTTTTAATCCCCAGAGGATTTTTCTAGTATCACTGTGAATCTTTACTATGTTAATCCTTATTTCATTGTTCCTAGAAATATTTACACTTTTGAAATTCAAAATAAGATTATACCTATAAATTTATGAGATATCAACAGTCAATTTTTAAAAACACGCATTTTGTATCTGGTCACAAACTGCTCATTCAAATTATAGTTTTATCTTTAGCAAGGACATTTCCTTTCATCCATACCTATAAAGTATTTTGAAATGAAGATTTTCAAACAAACATTGAGCTTAAAAAATAACTTTTAACATATCTTACCTGTATATTCATCTTTAGAAATGAGTTTTCTATTTAATATTTAATTTTTTCTATTTATTTGTTTTCTATTTAATATTTAACATGTTTTGTAATTATATTAGGTATCAATAATTGATTTATGGATAAAATATTAATAAATTAATTATTTTCATAATATGATCAAGATGTATGTCCATAAGATAATATTTTACTTGTATCTTAAAATTAGGAAAGAACATGGAGATAACTAAATACAAAAAAATGCATATTTTCATTTTTACTTTTTAGCAGCATAGAGTACCACTCCCCACCCCTACTCCCATCTTTTTTTCCTGATACTGTCAATTTTTCATTGTTCTCACTGGAATTTATTTTGTTGTAGTAAATAAAAGACAAGCCATTATTAAACAGATTTTGCTGTTAATTCAGTGTATGATTACCCTTTGCCATAGGTATTTTTAAGGGCTTTTATCCAAAATAAAATTCATTAAAGATGCAATTAAAAAATCTATTGTTAATGGCTGCTTGAGTGACTAGCTCATAATTGGCTCATTACAATAAAAAAAGCAACTGTTTAAAAATCTTGACAATGAGATACAGTACAGAGAGAACACTTTATTGTGAGGCCCTATGTGATTACGGTATCCTGAAGGTAAAGCAAAAAGCATGTAAATTGAGGATCCAGAACAACTTTCTTTTTTACAGAAGTACAGTGAGCTTAGGTCATGGCCTAGGATGGGCTATAGAAGTAGGAGCTCCTCTTACTTACAGTGTCCCTCATTGAAGATTAAATTTAGGTAGTATTCCACTTAAATGCTGGCACTCAGACTCCTCTTTGTTCCCTTCTCCAGAAATCTTTTCAGTTGACTTAGATTACAAAGTTGTAATCAGGAAATCTTTAGTTCTGTTGGGGCTAAACTAACAAAGACAATATTGTCATACAAGCCATCATTATTACCTGCCCTCTTGTTAATGCAGAAAAGCATGTAAATAGCTCTTTTACAGAGGTCCAGAAAATTTTTTTTAACATTCCCAGATAATTGTTTTTGTTCTAGTATTGTGGTGATTTAACATTTTTATTGACTTAATTTTAATTAATTAGTTTTAATTCATTTTACTTTTAAGTCATGGGTCCTAAGTAAGATTAAAATATAAACTTCTTGATGCAGGAAGAAGTGTAAGCTACAAATGATAACTTTTTCCTTAACAAATGAAAATTTTATTTAACTTCATGTGTCTTGGATTTGCCAGTGATTTGACATACTGTAGTCCTAATGTAATGAACTTAGAGATGTCAAATGTCAGCTGATGCATTTAGAGTATCAAAATTTTAAAATACTGACAAATGTAAATAAGAATGGTCATTAAATCTTGTTTAGAGTTCCATCTATAAGATAAAAATCCTAATTTCAACAGTAGTTTAAAGGGCTTCTTTAGTGAATTCAATATTTCCAAAATGCTTTTCCTGTTTGAGACTAGAAAAACAGTAAAAGTTGTAAAGACTGATGACTTCTGCTTTTGTTTAGTCTGCAACAGCAATATTAATGTTGCTTTAATGTTCTGATGACTGACTTAGGTGCAGTTTTTCATGCATGTATTAAATGTTGAATTATTTTGAACCTTGAACTTTAGACAAGCCCATGTGTGAATCTTAGAGTATAAGGAAGGCAATGGCTTCAAAATCTGAATTAGTCAAAGCGACTCACATTATTAAATGCAATCAGAAAATGTTTATGAGTTTAATATAAATTATGGGAAAAAAACTCAATGACATATTTTATTCAACAGTTTTTAAATAAATAAGACAAATTTAATTGACCTCACTGTAGCTTAAGTAACCAAATTTCTTGAATATTTCATCATTCTCTGCTCTTTTGGTGCTACTTTGCATTCCTCTCATCACCTATTTTGGTAACCTTTGCATTTTTTTCTCAGTAGAATTAAGGGGAAATGCCTGCAGAGGAAACAACCACTTAAAACATAGTAGAAATCAAATTACTTTCTGGTTGAATTTTTCTTTGAAGATCTACTTAATGCAGGTTACCTTTACTCTTAATAAATAAAACTGAGCTATGCATTGGTTCCCACACTTGAGACTGGAGTGAGACTATTCAGTTCACCTCACACTTAAATGCATATGTGCGTGTAAGTTAATGCCTTTGTGATTTATAAATGTAATTTCATAAATCATTTGATAAGTGCCATGGCTATGTCATACCAGTGCCAAAATATTTTATACATCTAGATATTAGTATAACTGGGAAAACTATTGAGACTAACACGTCAGTGTTTGGTTCATGGGGATGTTTTCAATATATATAATTTGATGACTATTCATGCTCAAGACTTGTGGCTTTGAGACAAACCTAACATTTGTGAGTATCTTTTTGTCTTTATGTATTTTATTATTTATTCAAAAATTGCTTGTGTAGATAGGTAGAGTTCTTTGTTTACTGTACTTCAGGAAAAATGGTCTATACTTACGTTAATATGTAATAAAAAATTAACACTCTCTGCATATTGCTAAGTTTTTAGACATTTCCTAGGCAAACAATGCTTAATTAAGATGATGATGTCTTCTATGATATATTAATTTATCTTTCTATGCCAAGGGCACATTTATTTTAAGTATTAAAGAAGAGCTACATCCACTCATTCATCAACTATGTTCTGAGTGACTGCTTGGTTCTGGGTGCTGGATACAAATATCAATAAGATTGTTCCATCCCTCTAAGAGGTATACTCTAGATTGATAATTAAAGTACCATATTATATTGTTATGATAGAGTTTTGTTTTGTTTTTTTAACAAGTGCTGTGGAAATACAGAAACTAGAAAGACGAATTTTTACCTGGGAAAAGAGTAGGATAGGCAGTTAGAGATATATAGATGAGTAATGTTCTTCAAGAGGATGAGATGAAGAATAGCTTTCCAAACTGAGAAAACATTCTAAGTGGAGCATGGGGAAATGCCAAAGCATGGCACATATCTCTCATTGTTTGATGTAACTAGAAGATAGGATATGTATATGAACAATGGCTGAAGATAAGAATGAGAAGGTAACTTGGGAGCAGATAGTGAAGAGCCTTGTAAGCCCTGCTGAGGAGTTTGGACTTCCCATTCTGTAGGTATTGGGGAGTCATTGAAGGTTTGAAGTTAAGATGCAAAATGGATAGATGTGTGCTTTGTGGCAGCGTAGAGGAGGCTTAGGGATAGCAGAGATAGGAACTAGGTGTTTCTAATATATTGTGATTGTGTTGTCTCAAAGTAGGTATGAGTAATAAGTAGGGAGAAATCAAGACTGGATAAATTGATGCTATGGGTCATCAACATATCATCAAAGTCATGTGAATAAATGAGCTCACTCCGGGGACAAAGTATTACATAGTGGGAAAGAGCTTGAGCTCTGGTGCCTGGTAGTCCAGCTGCCACTAACTAGCTGTGTAACTTTGGGCAAGTTAATTTACCTCTCTGTGTCTCAGCTTCCTCTTTGTAAAATGGGGGGAAACGCCTAACTAATAGGACTGCTATGGGGATTGAATGAGTTAATACAGTGTTAGTTATTATTATTGTTATACTATTATTGAAAGTTGAGAGTAAGAAGAGAAGGTAGATTTTCTTTTTCCCCATGAAGTCTTTTAATAAGGAAGAAAAGATGGTTAATGAGTAGAAAGAGTTTTGTAAGATGAGAGAGATTTGGATGTGTTTATAGGTTAACAAAAAGCAGCCAATAGAAAAAAGTTAGTGAAGGTACAGGTTAGAAAGGGAATAATTGATAAAGATCCAGGAAGAGTTAGAAGAGCAGAGGTGGGTAGCCTAGCTAGGTATGGACAGAGTATGGATATGTTTAAAAGAGAAAAATGGAATGATGAAGGACTGTCCACATAGTTGCTTCTATTTTTCTCTATGAACTTGGAGGCAGGATCATATACCTCAAATGGGTAGAAGTTGTGGAAATAATTAGGAGATTTTAGGAGAATTTTAAATATTTGGAATGATCTCTTAGAGGAAAGGAAAAGATGACTGAGGAATGCCAAACGGCCCAGAGCCCAGATGTGGTTGGAAATCAGATATTTGAAAAGGGGACCACCTTCAGAATTTAACTTCATTTATAATGAAAAGAAAACTAGGAATGTTTGGTAGGTAAGATCACTTTTTAGGAAGCAGCTAACTTATTTATGTATACCAATGATAAGTATTTTATTATGGAATATATAAAAAAGCATTCCAAGAATCATAACAAACAATTGTTAAGAACATTTTCTATGAGACTAAATCTTCCATACTTCACAAGAGAGAATACAAAGTTAATATGAATGTAAATGAATGTAGGTGTTCAAGGAATACATTTTCTGGGTAACAAACCACAGATGATAGTCACTTTATGAAAGTTACTTAAATATTTAAGTGATGAAAGAATACCATGGGGGGCGGATGTGGCTCCAATGGTTGGGCGTCTGTCTGCCATATGGAGGGACCTGGGTTCGATCCCCGGGACCTCCCGGTAAAATAAAATAAAAAAAAAAAAAAAAGAAAGAAAGAATAACATACCAAAAACCAATTCATAGAGTCAAACAAATATTCCTCCCACTTTATTGATAATGGAACTGTATTAGTCAGCAAAATGGGTGCTGATACAAAGTACTAGAAATCTTTTGGCTTTTATAAAAGTTATTTATTTGGGGTAAAAGCTTACAGTTACAAGGCCCTAAAGAGTCCAACTCAAGTACCATAAGAAGTACTTTCTCACCAAAGTCAGTTGCCCCATGTTGAAGTAAAATGGCGAGTGATCTCTGCCTGGTCTCTCCTTCCTTCTTCCTCTTAAGGCTCCGTGGTCCCAGCTTCTTCCCAATCTCAGCTTTAGGCTGGCATAGGGCTTCTCTCTCACGGCTTCCTATATCTGTCTATCATAGGGCTTGTTTCTTTCCGGGCCTTCTCAGCTGCTCAGCTGCTCTGTTCTCTTCAGGTGCAAACTATCAGGCAAATGGCTCATCTCTACCCGGGGCTCCAGGATGAAAACTGACAAAGTTCTTCTTCTGGCATCTATGGGGCTCTCTCTCTTCCCATATGTCTGCTTGAGTGAGTGTCCATTTATATAGGCCCATAATGGGCAGGGATTCAATCTGAGTTACGCCCTACTGATGTGGTCGAATCAAAGCCTTAATCTTAGGTAATTTAATCAAGACATGTCAGCTGAATCTAATACATTCACACCCAGAGGAATAAATTAGTTTACCAACGTAATCTTTTTGGAATTCATAAATAATCTCAAGCTGCCACAGGAACTAAGTAGAAATTGATGCCTAACCATCTACTTAAATTAGAGACAAAATGAGATATTCACAAATGAGTTAAATACATGTCTACATAACAACAGTGTTGCTATTTTTCTTTAATTATAAATTGCTTCAAGAAAGAATTTGTTTTGTTTTTCTTTTCAAATATTACTGTTTAAGTGTTTTCCCATTTTTAATAATTGAGAATAATCTTTAAAATATTACCATTTAGTACATTAATTTGTATTTTAAAAGATTAAAAGATTTGTGTTTTAAAAGATTAAAAAACACTCTGATGCCGCCTACTTACTACTCTTTTACTCTTGAGAAAGGGACTGCTTATAGTTGGATTTGTCAATTAGAAAACAGAACTCTGAATCGGAGATTATTTGCTAATAGGGGCACAGTGGTAGGAAGTAGAAAGGTTCTGGTAGTATTTTATTTTATTTCCTCTCACTTGTAGCCATTACTTAGGATAGCATTTAATGCTTAATTTTTCTTTTTAACTTTTGATTGAGGAAAAATTTAAATATGTATGGAACTAGGGAAGATAGCTTAATAAATCCCCATGTGCTAGTCCCCCAACTTCAACAATTTTCAATGCATATTAGTATTCATATTGTGGTGCCAATATAAAAATTATAAATATATTGAAGTCCAGATAGCATTTAAAACTAAGCGCCATTTGTGTAAATAGACTTTTTGAAGGTATATGTTGGTTTTTTCCCAACAAAGTGAGCATTTTTAAGCCATTGGTTTTATTTTTTTCCAGTTAGGAAAATCAAAGCATGATAATATAGGCCATTTATCAGAGAGATTAATGTCAAATAAGAACATCAGTCACCCAGCTGAATAAGGATTGAACTTCTTTTGGGAATGTTACACATTATAATTATTGGATGAATTAAGGTCCAGGTTGAGAGCATCTTTGACCCATTGAGTAGTCCTTTATGCCCTGCTTAGGAAACTCCGAGAATACTTTAAAATATTGCCAACCTTAAAGCATATGAACAAAATTAAAATCAGCATGACTTCCTACTTCTTTTAGATGTTAAATGCAATAATTTGAGTTTCTCAAGTTTTTTAATGAAAGAACAAAAATATCAGAATTTGCTTTATGGTTAACTTTTCAGGAATGTATTTGCTATATTTATTTTTAAAACAACCAAATGAAAAAAGAAACAAGCAACTGAACTGACTTTCCAGTACTCAAATGAACTTAGTGGTTCCTAAAATTCTTTCTGTAGGTCTATCTATAACAGAGACCAAGCCTTTGCTTTTTTGCTTTTCACCAGAAAGTTGAAGAAAAGTTGTAATGTGTAACTAACTCTTCTGTGGTCTTCATCCTTTTATATAAGACATGATAAAGAATCCTAGAAAAAGTTAATAATTTTCAAAAATTGACCCTGTTTCAGCAGTTTGGAAGACTAATAGATGTCTTAAAAAATAAAATGTCTGATGACATGCTAAAATTCTGAACTAACAGGAAGGCTACTTTTGCATTCATGAGCAGCATTACTTTGCTAAAGTAAAGAAACTAAATATTAATAAGAGACATGGTTTTCAGTAGAAAAGTGACAATAATGTGAAAGGAAGCTTCTAACATTCTTCCATATCTTAGATTTTAAAAAAATTATCATTATGGCATTACAGAAACTATCTTGTAGAAGGAGGATGGACAATGAGATAGGGAAAAAAGGAGAAACTCATGCAGTGGATAATCATTTTATTTATTGTTAAAAATTATCACAAAAAGGGAGTACATATTAAAAGATGCTGATGTGAAATTTATTCTTAATAGAAACACAGTGGTGGGAGATATTATAGGTTTTAGTGGACATGAAACTTTGCCCATATTTGGGTACCCCAGTTATTTGTTAAATGAATAAATAAATCTCAGTTAACAGAACTGTGAGATTTTTAGCCTTCCTGTGAATAACTATGCAGCAAAATAATCAGAACTGCTTGTAGAATGATAAGTTGAGCTATTAGTTAAATCACAAAAGGGATTCCTGAGCCAGTATATACTTGCTCTTAAAAACAGCCCTAGTGTTCAGATGCAATTCTGAGAAAAGTTAGTGAATATGAAATTAAATTGACTTAAGTCATTTCAAGCTCCTGGTTAGGTTGCAGAAAACATTTGCATGATGGAGGGTTAGCTATCAATGACACGTTCATTGATTGTAAGAATGTGATTCGACTCATGCCAAGTCTCTGCTTTTTTGATTTTCACATGTAATGGCCAATTCCCTTATGAGTAGGAAGCTTCTCACCAAGGGAGAGCCCTTCACCATCTTCCCAGGGTAAGATCCTATCAGCATCATATGGAAGCGAGTATGATACTGTATTGTGGCATATATTGATATATTCATTTCCCTGGAAAAATGGAGGCCTCACTTAAAGTATGGAGCAAAAATGTTCCTTATGTTCATAATTGGAATGAACCTAGAAAAATATGACTCCTCTCTTAAGATTATTAGCTACACCTCTTATCTCATTAACTGCTTCACTTCCTTACATGGAAATTCTCTGACTTTGCTGACACCCAGAAGACTGTGGATAGTCCCTTTTGCATATGGGTTTCTTATGGTGTGGTACTGCCAGGAACTTCAATCTTGATTCTTTTAGCACTACTACAGCGGTTGGCAAAGGTACTTCCTGAGCTGAATGGAAGGCTCACTGCCATGACACCTCTGTACCTACACCCCCTAACAGACAAATCTGCCAAATGCGGTGGTCAGAAAATGATAAAGCAAGCACCTGATAGACCACGAACTTGTGGTTTTCCTTTTGCTCCTGGGCCCAGTATTCTCCTTATTACTCACCTTTTGCTATGCCAATAATTTTGAGTAAAACAACTATGTTTTTGACTTTAGGGGCCTAAGGCCTCTCTCCCTAGGGACCATCACTCTTAACTCTTGCTTCCTTATAGTCTTCCTGCCCCCAAAACCCACACTGGGAAAAAATCCCATTTCACACCTAAACCTTCACCCAGCTTTCCTCAAGGGTGGTAGCGGACGGAGATATTTCTTTATTTTGTGCTGTTAATAAAATTTTTACTTGGCCCAATTTGGTTGTGTGGGACAGAGGATATACAAACATCATCCCAGTGTATACATTTGTAACCCAAAAGGTCAATGAAGTTTCACAGCCATCAGGAAAAGAACTTGGGGGAAAAATGGGGGAAGAAAGGAAGGAACCTTCCTTTGTTCAAGTTCTGAAGGCCCTGCCCTTAGACTATTTCATTTGATTCTGTTCATAGCATTGCAAACGAGAATTTGTCAAGTGCTAAGGGAAGTAGAAATGGGTGTGAGTAGAATGAAAAGTTCATCTGAAATTTGGTATTCTAGAGCTGGCAAGAAAAAAATGTAGGAAAAATAGAAAAGTATAGATGGGTTTACTCAAGAAACAGTGAACTACTGGAACTTGCTACTCTAATGGGTACAACATTGTGGGAATGGCTAAATAAATTATCCCATTAAATGGAATTTTGTGCATTAAAGTACTAAAGCCTAAAAACACATAAATTGCTTTTGGTGTAACAAGATACAGAATTTTGCATATACTTTGACAGCGTGTATGTAAAAGCAACTATACTGATACAGACTAAGAGGGACTATAACAAAAATGGAATGGCTTGGGACTTGGGGTACATTAGTTGGGATGGTAAAATGTAATGCTAGATTTGGCACTGTGAAAAAATTATATTAGGAAGTGTCTGGATTTTATTTTTATTTTTTTTTACTTTTGCACTGCTTTGTTATTGTTTGGAATTTTATAGGAATCATTAGGGATCATATTAAGATTACTCTGACCATGGAATGGCCAATTCTTGTCAATAGTGAAGCATATACTTTCCACTGACAGCCATTTCTTAACTGTACTGTCTGGGAGGTGGGGGTCAGGGTTTGTGAAGGTTTGGAGGAGAAGGAGTAGAAGAATCCTGGATATCCTTAATCTTATGCTTTGACAACCTGTGGAAAAATCTCTTTCTTACGATAATCAAGGAATAAGATGATAATTTTCCATCCCCAAAAGTGGTTTTATTTTTAAAGCTGAAAGTAAGGAGGAAGGGATGAAGAAGGGGTAGGGAAGAGAGAAACTAATTTCCTATAAGCCCGTAACTTTGCTGTTGAAAACAAGGGACCTGAGACTGAGAAGTGTTTTTTTAAAAAAACATTTTATCTTTCTAGATTTATTTGGGGCAAACCTTTTTGAAAGCTGTCAGATACTTAGGAGCACAGTAAGAAAGACATTTGAGATAGTATTAAGGGCATTTAAAAAAAAAATTATTTTAAGTGCTGAACTGATAGATGTCTCTGAACTCAGTGGAGAGGAAGTTCTAACTATTAAAACATTATATTGCACGATGCTATGTTTAATGGTCTTGTGTCTGCACAATCTATAGGAAGTGAAGAGAATGTGGTCTGCACAGTGATGAATTATTTGGTGAAACATAATTCAAGTGTTGCATAGGCTTCCTTCTAACGGTGAACAAAGACTGCAGCTCAGCAATAGTCAACAATAATAAACTATTTTACAGATTTTAATCTTTTAGTCTTTTGTCATCAATTATTGGATGTTTTTGGTATTTCTAAACTGTTATAATCTATCACCACTGGGTAATGTTAGTAGAATAATAATTGTTTCTTAAATAGTGGATATTTTTACTAAATTATTTAGAAATGATATTTTGATAATATTAAGTAAGTTTGAATTACATCAGTTTTGTGCCTTAGTTTTATTATTTTAAATTATGACTTTGAGTCATCCTTTTCTCTCCATTTTATTGAGAGTTGATTGGAATTCTATTAGATTAACAGGGTTCGTAGTCTTTCTTTTCCTTTTTTCTCCTAGAATATTAGAGGCTGATTAAAAGGGAATGTGTTTTAATAGCAGTGAGTTACCCATGTTAAGAAACTTTGTTCTCTCAACTTCTGGCTATGGATATGGCTCTTAAAAACTTAGGAATACTCTCCCTTGGGCAAGGAAACTTGCTGCATGAAAAGGAATCTGTTTAAGAGGGTAGAGGCGCTTCCAACTCTGCTGGATAATGTTTTATTTTAGTGTCATTGATGGTTTTCAAAATGCATAAATAGTTGGGAATTCACACTCAAGCAACAGCAAATATAAAAATTATAGTGAAAAGAAAGCTTCATTAATGAAATCTAGTTCTTGATTTCAAGACATTACAGTTTGATTTCATTATATTTTCTTTCATCCATTTATTCAGCAAGTATTCGTTGAATACTTATTGTGTGGCAGGCACTATGCCCATTGCTAGGGATTTTGATGAGCAAAGAGACATGCACTGTCTGCGAGCATCTCCTTAGAATCTAGTAATTAATGTCTATGTTAATTAGCAATTAATTACATAATTAGTTATTAGTGTTTGCAGGCAGTAATCAAACAAACTTTCTAAAAATATAAAATTGCTGCAATGGCAAGTGCTACAAAGAAGTACAAGATATCATGAGAGGGAATTTAAGCTGGTGAATGATTGGGAAAGGTTTTCTTGAAGAGTGAGGCCTAAGGATAGGAGATTTCCCCAATCAGGCAGTTGCTGAGTAAGTGCCAGGAAAGAAGAGTGTTTTAGTCCTAGAGAGGAATATGAGCAAAGGCTTTTGGTAGGAGAGTAGCCTGGTGAGTAGTAGAGGCTGAGAGAAAGCCATTGTGGCTGCAGCACCAAAATGAAAACTAAAAGTGAAGAGGCCGAAGTAGATATATCTGGATAGCAGTTACATCAGTGTGTTTTATTTATAAATATTCATCAAGCTGTCCAGTTTGTGGATATTATATTTTAATAAAAGTTTACTTAAAATTTTTTTGGCGTGCACATCAGTGACTTGTTTAAGGTTCCAGAGGTTGGTTTGTTGTTGTTGTTGTTGTTTATGACACAGCACCCTGGAAACCCTCTAATTCCCCCCTCCCAGTCATTACCCCCTTTTCCCCAATGGTAACCACTATCCTGGCTTCAACCATCATAGATTATTTTTGCCTATTCTTAAACCTCATAGAATTGGAATCTAAATATTTATGAGTTTGTGTTGTCTTTTGCTCCATTGTATGCCCGTGCGATACTTCTGTGTTTGCATGTAGCAGCAATTTGTTCACTTTTGTTGCAGCATAGTTTTCCAATATATGGATATATGATATCATCTTTATTCATTCTACTGTTGATGGTCATTTGAGCTATTTCTAGTTTGGAGCTATTGTAGAAAGTGCTGCTATGAATATATTTTTTTTTTTTTTTTTTTTTTTTTTTAAA